>OX101812.2:61196080-61771080 GCA_944452925.2 Chrysolina oricalcia
CAAACCACCATGGACAAGAGACAGCAATCAACAACCTCCGCCAAAAATTTTGGATTCTGAAGATGAGGCAGTCGGTAAAGAAGGTTTGGGCTAATTGTCAATAATGTAGAAATTGGAAGGCAACTCCAACCATTCCAGTAATGGGGCAATTACCGAAGTGTAGACTTGAACCAACAGTGAGACCGTTTATCAAAACCGGTGTGGACTATTTTGGACCCTTCGAAATTACCTCAAAAAGAAGACACGAAAAAAGGTACGGTGTGATATTCACTTGTATGGTGACTCGTGCTATCTATTTGGAGATTGCGAATGATATGAGTACCGATGCATTCATACATGTGTTCCGCCAGTTTGGATGTCGACGGGGCTTTACCACATATGCCTTCCTTCCCATTTGGATGAAGAGGTTCTAGGACTGTGCCGAGAAGATAAAATGAATTCGTATGCTTGGTTCCCAATTCCACACATCTTACTCAACCTCTAGTTCCTGAAGATACCTTCCATTTTCTTTCATCAAAGGCTATTGAAGAAATGGACAAGGTGTTTTCAAATCCCAAGCATCCGTAAAAAGGAATTGCATCACGGATTATTAGTGAATTCTGTGCAACAGGCATTTGCCACTTGAATAAAGGTAAAGTTCTGAATCGGCTGCCATAAGAAGATGTAGATGTTAATGCCCAGGAAGTTGAAAGTACATTAACGATTTTTTTGAAAAAGCGACGTTTTGGGGGCACTTCTGGGCAGTCTCCAAAAAAAGTTTGGTTGTTGCTCCAGGATTGAGAATTGTGAAAAGGCAAATGAATCAGAATGTCAATAAGGAATCGAGGAATGAAGATGCAACATTGAATCAGAAAGAACACGAAGGAGAGAGTGTTACTGATACTGATGAAGAGAGACCATCCATGGTAGAAGTGGCCAAGTTTTATTTTGCACGAGGTAAAACAACTTATAAGTATGTGTGCCAAATATTAAAAGTAGAAGATCCATCCGCCATGCCTCTTCAAACTAGTTATGTCGGCACAAGAGTCAACCAATATTGGTGCAGAAGACCGACGAAAGCAGTGACCAAGTTCAAATTAGTAGCAACGATTTTAGGCATTTTTCAAAATTGATGAATTCCTACCACTTGTCTACAACGTTTTCCGCTTTCATATTTAAAGAAAAATCGGTAACTGTTCATATTTCCTGGTCTTGAAAAAAAATTGTTAAAAATTGTTAAAATTGTTTTTTCCGTTAACCAGCTGTCGTCCCCTTACGAACGGCAACACTCAGAAGTCGAAACTTGTGCGAGCCAAGGATACTTTTTATTAACATTCCAGTACATCTGATTGATTAAAAATGATCTTGGTTTGTTGGTCTTCGAATCGGGTATGCTAATTAAAAGCTTAGATTCTAGATTTCCTATATCGTGTAGAGTCATTTGGACTAACTCATCCATTCTACAGGCTCCAGAAATACAAAATATTAAAGACACCTAAACAGTAAATAAATGTGTAATCTAAATAAAAATTCAAACCTTGTAAATTATCTTAATCATCAAATTTTCTTTATCTGATGAATTTTTCAATTTTGTCCTTCGTTAAAATATTAGAATTATTTTGCCCTAAAATCTTGAGCTAGCCGTTTCAATGAAAAACGAAGCTTTGAATATGTAGATATATCTACATTGTGTTCAACAAAAACCTACGTTGAGTTCAATAGTTCTACGATAGATGGAACGAGTATTTATATTTATAACTACTTATGGATACTTTCAAATCACTAATGAATAAAGAAATAAATAAATTAATAAACAATATAATATAAAATCAATAAAAACTAAGTATGATATGATAGCAGCGATTTAGTACTTTCCTGCTCATAGAAGAGAATATAGGCATCTCCGCTCACCAGAGATCTAGATGAAATGAGGGTCACATGTGAATCATTGTATTCACGCCACGTGCTCGCATACGGATGACTACAGTAGGCTGTGTAGTGTCCGCTATAGGTAGTCCCACTATGATTAGATAATGCATATAGACTATATCGACAAGGGGTTACGTTTTCTGCTGTATAATTACTCATATCCAATCCCTCTAACGGAAAATCTGTGGTAACATTCAATTTTTCCGTTGAAGGAAACCGTTTCGAATAAATAACTGAAAATTTCGGGAATCTATGAATCGATATGGATTTCGTGCACTTCCTTCTCTCTTTGCACTTCGCACATGTCGGCTTCTCGTCACCATCCAAATTTTCTTCCCTTCTGAATGAATCCAAACATTGTGATAGTGTTAGCTGGCCTGTTTTTCGAGTGATAGATCCCAAAACGGATCGAAAGAGACTGAACAGTAACACCAATAAGTACATTTCATTGTAGATTTTAACTGGCCAACGAAGTTGTCCACAATTTTGGAATTGTCAGTCCTTAAGTACCTTGACCATGACTCTTGAGCCTTCTCACTGTCACTCAATTACTCATCTGTCTCTCTCATTAAGGGTATGGGCTTTTCCGTTACTCTATTGATGTCTTCATGTAGGCCTTCTAACAGGAATTGTAAGAACTCTTGAGCATCTTCCTGGGCAAAACCGATGAAACGAGGAGCGATTCTTTCGATTTAACTTTTCAAGGAGACTGTATTAACAACTCTACCAGACGAATCATCTGACCAAATTTCCTTGATCACCTGGTCAAATACTTTGATTAAAGCTTCTTCCCTAGATGAGTTCAATTGCTTCCCGGAAGGACTACAATTGAACAAGGTTTGGCTTCCAGTTCTCAAAAATTCTTAATAAGCTCCCTACCCACAAAATAACGGTACGAACGATTCTATGATGTCAGCTAACGCTATGGACCAATCAGATGTAATAACGTCAAATCACAGGTGTTTATTGAGACAACGTATAACAAATGTCAAGCATTTGACAGCGACTTAAGAAACCAGAAACTTTCTCTTGAAAATGCAAACCACTCGTGTTGGCAAAACGTCGAGATATTCTCTTAACATACGTCGGCCTTACAACCCGAAGAACCACCATGTAACTGGATAATACTGTTCATGAAGCATGTGTTACCGATGTTTTTCAACACATTAATAGCTAGAATTTTGACAGTACTATGTCCTATGGGCAAGTTGGAGCTGAAGCTGTTTTTGCTGCGTTTGCCACTACTATCGTCTTCGGAATAGTCTATGATGTGCTTATTGCCCTGTTACTCAATCGGTGTAATGAGGTATTAGAGTTAAGACTGTTGGATATTGAGTCGCTTGAACTGAAACACTGATTGACAATATTTGGTATTGGGTTAGGTATAGGAAGTTGCTTTTTAGATGTTGAAAAATTCATCCAATTGACGATCGACAGAAACCGTTCCCAATATCGAAGCTGCATTGCCTCTTTGAATGGCGATACTGATGCGTTGAAGAAGAAAGCTGGTGGAACGGCTATCATTGGTCACCTGAAAAATTTTTCGACCAATATCTCTGATGAATTCAATTGCTTGAGGACCAAATACTCCATAGGTTTCGATTGCAACAGGGTAGAAAAGATAAAAGTTTCCCAAGTTTTGGTATTTTTTTATATTAACTTTTTCTCCAATTTCTGCAGCAGCACCCTGACGAATTGAGGTGGAGTTTAAATGTGATGCGGCCATAGTATCTATACAAGTGAAATTCCATACGACTGGTTTTCCAAATTTCCAGGGAATCAATGACATTCCATCCGGTCGTTTACCGTCATCCCGACTAACACCTGATGGTCCTTAAATTGCTGGAATTATAGCCGTTATCAAAGCTCCCTTTAACAAATCATTTACTGCATCATGGCGAGATCTTCGACCAGCGCTGAATTTACAGCTCAAACCATGGACACCAGATTCATCAACTTCAGCACCACATTAACATTTATGAGGAACACAAATGGAAGAACCCAGTCGAAGTCCAAAACTGGTAGTGCATTGAGCCACGCTCCTGGTTCCTTTGAAGACACTGCATTGAGACGAGCCTTCTGAGAAGTAGATTCAACTGTTTCAAGTATATTATTTAAATTAATTTTCAAGAGCGGACGATCCCAGGCATTTTGTCTTTTTTTATCAAAATCTTGCAAAGGGAGTTTGACTTTAGAAATCCATAACTTTTCCCCTTCTTCATAAAATGAATCTCTTAATCCAAGAAAATTTGATGGAAGTTCAATTGCAAGGGTTGACTTCAACATTAATTGGCCCATAATTTTAAAGATTTAATTTTGTGATAAAGGTCTAGAAAGTATGCCATTACAACATTTTCTGAGAGAACTCGTGTCTTTAATCTTGCGATAATCCGTAAAACGTGTTTATGCATTTTCGTACCTTTCTCTTGATTTATTTGGCAATAATTCTAATGAAGCAGTATTCACTGTCTCAACCAGCTCTGGAGGAGTCCCAGGAATGGATATTTCATCATCACTCATCACTTTACTGTCGAGAACACCAGCAATCAAATTTTTATTAACAATTCAACCTTAATACGTTTCCATAGTAACCCAAATTATTTTATTACAAATTTCAAAGCACCATTCATTTGTGAATAGAATTATTCGCGAGTTTTTCAAAATTAAATAGCAGATTGAAAGCAAATGCGCCACTGAAATCAATCAAGTCGCCCCTGGGCGCCAATTAATTTTTGTTGTTGTTTTATAATTTGTATTAACTGTTTTTTTTATAATTAAATCAATATTTTCTAACCACCAGATACCTTTGATGAAGAACATTAGAAAAGCATATCCATAATCTTAACAAATGTTAACTACAAATACAAAGTCGAAAAGCCAGGCATAGATTACGGTTTGAAGAATTTTAAGACGTCCACATTATGAATTTTTTTAACTAAAATCAACAAAATAACAAACTCATAATAATATATCTTTAGAGGCGTTTTCCAAAGTTAAACCCTGTATTTATAATTGCTATATCAAGAAACCTATAACCACTTCGAATCGACTAACCGAAATGGGTCATCCAGAATCCTTTCATGCTTGAACAAACTCTACTGAAAGCTTAATTTGGGGGTTATAATTTTTAACGCCTCCGAAGAATTTTGATGTGAACTCATTAAAACAAATGAAACAACATTATCAGGATGGCAGGATAATTGGAGACTGAAGAAACGGAAGGAACAGCTGAAGTCAGGGATGGTAATGGTGATTAAAGCATCACGGCTTCTCATACACGTCAAGATTTCTTGGAATGGACGTCCTCTTGGGCAGACTTTTTCCTTGTAGCTGGGACATTATGAAAGAGATTAGAATAATTTCACCCTCATTGTCGGGTAAACTGATTCCAACCCAGTTTTCCGTCTCCATTTGTATAATATTGGAAAGGGAGTGGAGGAAATGCATATACGAGGCTTGTGAGATTGAAGTGCGATAATTATTTGGTGTAGTGCTGTCAGCAAATTCGTTACCAGAATCGCACTCCAAGTACCTAACAGCTGTATGCGCCGAAGTAGTTTAAACGAGATTAAAATTTGAGCTCGATTAACTCCAATTTTTTGTATGCACCGTATTGAAATAGGCCTTAATCGCGATTAACTTTAATCCAATGATTTTCGAGGTTTAAGCTTAGCAAACGCACGTGTGACTGGTGGGTTGGTCGTTAATGTACCTTGGTATTCCTCAATAAAAAAGGAAAAATGAGGTTGACGGATATATTACTATGTTATTAATTTTTGATTCCTAAAAAAATATATGATCGGGCGGAATACTTCCATATGACATGGAAAATACGTTTTTCTTTTGGAAGTTCAAACTTTGAAATGAGACAACTCCCCTGGTTCTTCAGCAAATTCAGAAGGAACTGCAGTGTTACATAACATCGCCTCAAATATAAATGAAGGGATTTCTGCTCCCCATGAAAATCTAGGAGAGCACGAATCGGAACACATGGTCGAATAACTGGGGGATATACCCAAAATGTATGGTATGAGCAATCGTAAGGAAGACCAAAGAATGCTTTAAAATCGTAGAGCGAATTCATTCAATGATTATTTTGCTTGTTTGTAAATATTCTATAGTTCGATTTTATATTTGGCTAAATTCTGTTGTGCACTTTTTATGAATACTCGTGAAAGATTTTGTAGTCGTGAAAGGTTTTGTAGTTACACAAAATCTTTCACTTGTATCAAAAACGTTGTTTTCTTCCTACTATCTACGAATCTGAAAGTCATATCTTTTAACTTTTTAGAAAATAAAAGAGCGTTTAATGAATACACGATGAAGAAATAACTGTATTCCACTCTACAACCAGAACTTCAAATCATTTATACATTTTCTTAATGTAATAAAGAGAAACAACGAAACACTGGCTGATCTAATATTAGAAATGTTGCCCAAGTTTTCCGTTGTATCTGATTTGGATAGACAGAAGTTTCTTTAAAACCTGCTTTTGTTCAAGTTTTCTCAACCTAATATTTCCTAATTATCAGCATCGTTCCTCATCCTGTCAAAAGTCTCTGGTTATTTTCATTGACCATTTTTTTTTCAACGCTCTTTCCTTATTTTCAAATAATCCTATGATTGACTCTGCGAAACGATAACATAGACCAGACCGCTTGCATTGTATTCACTTCTGATATTTTTCCATGCATGTTTCTCATCATTCAACTATATATGATTCGTTTTCTCATCTTTCTTTGATTGTTATTTTGTACGTATCACGACAATATGAATTTTTCAGATAATATAAAACTGAAGCATAATTTTACATACTGATATAACAATGTGTGTTTACATGAGGCTTGGGGGTCTTTCTCTTACTCAACGTTAATACAACTTTGTTGCAAAGACTATTCGATTGGCTGAAGATTCATAGATACAGATGGGTTTATAATGTAATCATTTATTTTCAGAAAAATAACTTGTTGGGAACCTTTTGGCTTATTCAAATATATTGGAATGTTATTCAGGAGTACCGATGGAATAGAAATATCTACAGAAACTATATAACCCTACTACAGGGTGGTTCTCTAACAAGTAATCAGAAAGTTGTCTACCTTTCGATGAAATGTAATTGAAGTAATTCTCAAATTCCACCTTCATTAGAAGACGGATCATCAACTGATTCCTAGATTTTAAGAATAACGGAATTATATCTTTTTGAATAAATAACTCAATCTGGAACTTTTTGGTTGAAGGTTGTTTGAAGATGAACCTCTATTTACGAATCAAACTCATCTTCAGAGCTAAAGAACTTCAAAATCTGATAACTGCTTTTTGTGGCCTTGAGTTAATTTCTGGTAAGATACTATTTTTATTCATCTGTATTGTTCTATTTGACTTTACATTTTCCTATATATTCGAAGACTTTATATCCATCAAGCTGTTTGATCGTTGGCCACAAAACAGACCAAAACGTGCTGTTTTCTTCATATATAATGTGTCATTGTCTAGCGGCAATGAAGTTGCCATCATCCCATTGAGGAGTTAATCGCAGATATTCTCCTCTGTTTTTCCCGCTGTGGAATGGCATAGAGTGCATGAATCTCCCCATCCATCACTTCCGGCTGCAACCGAAAACTTCGGAAACTATCATATGAATGAGTCACATTATCTCACTCTTCATGGAACGACTAAAAACCACGCCCTTTCGTGAATTATTGTATGACACAAAACGTATGAAATGATAAAATATCGCCACGCTAGGTGTTACCTGATTTATTGTTGGAAAAACACAGATTTATGTCGGTACGTGCATTATTCGAAAATATTTCCATAGAGTCATATTGCTCTAGGGAAAAGCTCGACATTCGGAAGTTTGGAAGTTCTGCCATTGAATTTGTTGACCGAATTGAATTGGTAGGTTTGGTGGAGTTATGATTGTGTGGTTTTGCAATTTGTTTTCTTGAAGATCTTTTACGATCAGGACTAGATGGCCAGATAAAGCTGAATAAGAAGGTATTTGTACTGTTTTAGTTCTGCTCGACTTCGGCCAAGCATTTGACATCATCAACTTCGATTTGCTTCTATAGTAAATTAACATAATGTTGGCCATTCTGATACGGCTGGTACATATAACAGACACCAGACATAAAGAAGATGATACTTCATATATCTTAAATTGTTTTCAGGTATACCTCAAGGATACATTTTGGGGCCATTACTTTTACCATATATACCTTAGGTTTATTACAATCCATTTATAACCACTCTGCTCTTCTCTATACCTATGACACACAAATTCATCACAAATTTCCATTAGAAAGCACTGAAGATTCCTTGACTCTGATCAATGCAGATCTGATTGCTTTCATGAAGCTCGCATCTGATCTCTGTCTGCTAATCAATACTTCAAAATCTAATGATCTTTCGTCTGAGAATGAATGTTGTTATTGAAATTGATGTCAATATCTCAAATGATGATGATCCCCTTGTGAGGGTAAATTTGGCTGGAAATCTAAGTGTTCTAATTGACACCGATTTGAGGTTCGACATACACGTGGACGAATCAATACAGTGGGCGTACTCCACAATGAAATTTTTAAATGGCAGTGGGCATCTCCTTTCAACCAACTATCAAATTTACCCTGTGTGAAGCGCTGGTGTTATCAGTCTCCATAATATTATGGTCCCAATTTAACCAATCAGTACAAGAAGATTCAAAAAGTTCAAAATCCTTGTTTGGGACTATCATGATAAACGAAGATGTTAAAGAATCTTATATAAACTTCGGGAATATGATATGATATAAAAGAATACAATTTAAATATTTCATAAAAATATATAACATTTAACATAAAAAAATAAAATATGTAAAATAAATCAAAAAACAATAAATGGATAAAAAAAATTCAAATGTGTGAAATAGCTAGTGCTCTCCTGCTCATAAAATATATGAAACAGACTAATTCTACATAGTGCAGGCCTTTACCACTAAATCAGTAGTAATATCCTGACAAAATGCTGAATGAAAAAAAAAATACTTTCACCTTGCTGTCACGAAAACTGTGTTGCTTAAAAACACCACGAGAGCTTTCTCGAGTGGTGTTTTGTACAGCAACACAGTTTGAGTGACTGGCAAGGTGAAAGTATTTTGAAAATTCTGCATTTAGAAGGGATATTCGATCAGACAATCTCACGAATACATTAAATTATGATGGACTAAATGCGTATTGCAGCAATGGTTCATCATGTGTCACTAATGTCAGTTGAAGAGTTTAACAGTCAAACTGACGTTTCTCTATTAATAGAAATTGTTGTAACTATGGAAACGTATAAATAAGGAAGAAGCAAAACACCGATTTGAAAATACCACGGGCTGGAGACAGTGTTTTCGAAAAGTCGTTTTCTCATTGGTTTGAATTCAAAAAACGATGGCATTTGGTTGGTTCATATAATATGAGGGAAATTGTCAGCAAAATACTTCTTTACCTTCACAGAAGACTGAGATTTCGCTCTGTCATCTATAATTTGAATATAGGATTGAAACGTACCTTTTGTCCCCCATTTTCAAAACTGAACACTTCGAGCGGTCATTCTCTTACCAAATTTGAGAAGTTTACGACTCTATACCTCAATCAATGAAAAATAGAGTTCTGCAAAAGTTTAAAACACCTACAATAAATAGAATTACTTATTCGACTTCCGGCAGTGGTAGAGGTCAGATGGCGGCCTCGTGGTGGAAGTCAGGTTAATGTGTTGTAATGTCCGCTGTCTAAAGAACGTGCATTCATCCAAGATTCAAGTGTTCGTGAAGTCCGCCGTAAAACCATAGCGTGAAGGTTATGGCTAAAACGTGCCAGCAAAAATATAAAAAAGTGCCATTATAAATGGGATGCAGCATTACCTAGAGCAAGACTCTGCAATTTCGGATAATTATTATATAGCATGTAACTAATATAGTTGCTATAAAGGTAATTATGATCTTCGTGGGGTCTCTCTCAGGTCATCCATGTCAATTGATGTGATACAACGATCTTTGTTGGTGAGTGTTATTGATGACCGATCTTGACAGGTCTTGACACAGAGTTTTTTATTGAAATCTCAATCGATCTAACTGAGTAATGAGTGGCTTCCACACATTCCGAATCTCTATGCTCGGCTGACTGAACACGTTATTATTCTGAATATAAGCCGACTCTATAAACTATCTCTTATACAAATGTTGTTCCTTGTGGGTAACTTCGGCTTCCGACCATACGATGTTGTGTTGATTAGTCCATACATGATCTACTATTCCCGACTTCGCTGTTTCTCCTCGCTGAGTATTTCTCTTGTGTCCACCGATTCTTACATAGAGTGGCCTCTTAGTTTCTCCAACATAATCCATCCCACATTCACACAGAACACGGTAAATGCAGTTTTTGGAGTCACTATTCTCGTTGGTTGGTCTCGTTTTTGTTAGTTGGCTACGAATGGTATAACTTGATCTGAAGCATGTTCGGAGATTCTACCTCGATCCAATTCGCCTTAACTTATCCGATAAACCTCTCACATAGGAAAGACATAGGGTAGGTAGGCTGTGTTGGTACATCTGATTTCTCGGTGTTGCCTCTTCTGCGGTTGAGGACCGCCGCTATATGTTTGTCGGAGTACCCATTCCGTCGCAGATCTTTTTTGATGTTATTCAATTCGTTGGTCAGACTCACATCGGTGTTATAGATGCTGTAGGCACGGTCAACCAACGAGCAGATAATTCCTCTCTTCGTCGCTCCATGTTTGTTCGACTCAAAATACAGGTATGGTTTGGTGTGAAACTTGCCATTTGTTGTTTGGACTTTCACATCAATAAAAGGTAACCCCTCCTGGGTCTCCTTTTTTATTGTGAAATTTATGGAACTTCTAATGTTGTGTAAGAGCTGCAGAAAAGCCTCGAGTTCTTCGTCTCAATGGTTTTATATGACAAAGGTATCATCAACATATCTTAGCCACATCCTAGGTTTCTTGTCGGCTTTGTCTATAGCATATATGGAATGGTTCGAGGCGTTTGCAGTGGCCACAAAACTATTGTCTGATATTGTCAGATATATGTGGACGTTTTGACGAGTCTTTTCATAAGGAGCAGTAAAGTAAAGCAGATGAAACACTTTTATAGCATTCCTTCATTATCGACAGTAAATCCTTTAATTATTGCTAATGTAGTGAAGAAAACCCGTGGACTGATATACAGATTCTGGCAGTTCAAGGCATTTTTAGGGTTCACTCATCTCAAAATCCTTTACCATGCTTTGATACAATCCATCATTCAGTACGGTATTATTGGCTGTGAGAAATTATTTGTTCCTGGGAATTAAAGCAACATCTATTCGGTTAACCATAAATATTCAGAAAGAACAAAGGTACCAATGTGTTCATGCCCAAAGCAAATAAGTCAAATGGCCAGAGATGCTTCACCTAACTTGCTCCCCGCTTACTCCGTTTAGTGCCTGATGAACTTCAAAGAATCAACTCAAAAAACATCATTTAGGAAAAGATTTAAAATTTGGATCCTGGATACCTATAAAAAAATAATTCACAACATTATCAAATGTTAATCCTTTATACTCGCCATCATTCTCATTCCACTCCAATGAAACCTTTTCGAATATGTCATCTACTCTACCTACTTTCTACTATTATTTTTATCTGTTGATTTTCAAATGTAGTTTTATGTCATTACTGTGTTTCTAAATGAACATGATATTGTAATTTCATAAGCGGCGTTTTTTATGTCTAGTTACCTATATCTATTGTTAATTTTTTATCCAGAGCTGCTTTGTATTTTTTCAAATCCTCAACGTATTGATGTGTATTTAAACTTTCTTCATTTTGTTTTTTCAGAACTGTATCCATTGAAATAGCTACAAACCTTAAAATGAAATGAAAGATGGAGGTATACTCACGGACAAGGTCTTTATTGAATTGGTGAGTTATTGTTTCCGAATCAAAGCACGAGGTTTATACATTGTATACCGTTTCTTTTTTAGGTTTCTATTTTCCTAGTTAGTTTATTCCTTCATGTATATTTTGTATCCTGTTTATTTTCGTGTATATTATCTATATACTCCAAGTATTTATACATTGTACTATTTATTTATATAAATAAATTTTTTTCTTTGGTGTTTTGGCATCGACTGCTATGGTCATTAGCCACGTGTTCTGGATAGGCCTTGTTACTAACTCCATGCGCCACCTTAGGAGCAGCATTGTTAATTGGAACGCAACAGTGAATCGTGCTGGACTCACCCCAGTCCAGCCACGAGATTTGAATAATTTAATCGGTCAAATTGAATAAAAAAATTCCAGCCGCATCTGGGGCTCGAACTCCAGACCTTTCAATCCAGAATAGGCCTTGTTACTAACTCCATGCGCCACCTTAGGAGCAGCATTGTTAATTGGAACGCAACAGTGAATCGTGCTGGACTCACCCCAGTCCAGCCACGAGATTTGAATAATTTAATCGGTCAAATTGAATAAAAAAATTCCAGCCGCATCTGGGGCTCGAACTCCAGACCTTTCAATCCAGAATCGGACGCTCTAACCACTGCGCCACTTCCCGACATGGAAATACATTATTATTTTTATTATTATTATTTCAATATGAATACACTACAAACACACAAAACAAGATACAGTTATGATATGGAACAATTTGATGAGATGACCTACAGAGTAATAGGTATCTCATAAAGTATAATGAAAAGACACGCACAAAGTTGAAACGGCTCTTCTTTTAATTCACTTTCGTGATTGAATCCAGAGATTAGCCGAATGAAACGAACTACTCGTTTGGGGATAACTACTTCTTTCCGGCTCTCCCTCAAGGGAAACCCAGATTGCCTGAAAATTCTTCGACGGAATTACATTCCGCGTGCCTCCCCCATGTATTGTGCTCCGTCATTATTGGCCAGGGATAATATTCTACGCTCCGACGACAACACCATCTATGTCATTCCAGGCCGTGTTCTTGTATCGATTCACTTGTTGAATTACATAATATTGGCTAATGGAGCTGTACGGAAGGGGGCCCGCCCTTACACCGCGAGATCTGGGAACGGTTTCATCGTGTTTTTGGATTCTAAGCAATTTATGAAAATATGCTCAAAGAATCTTTAAAAACTGAAGAATTCAAAGAACTTAAGTGTAAAAAGAAATATTCAGCGTTTGAAGAACAAAAAAAATCTTAACATTGAGACATTTTCTTGAAAGCTTGATTGAAGCTTCATTTCAACTGTAATAACGTTTCACGCCTTTTGAACAAATTATTCAGTGTATAAAAGTTCTTTGTTTTTGTTACACCTGATTCTGTTTCATTCTTTTTTATTCAATAGATTACAAATAAATGCTAGTTTTTTTTTGAATTTTTTACGTTTATTTTCTTCACTTCGGCATTAGAATGTGTTTAATTATACGTCTAACAGGTGGTATGTCAATACGCCATTTTTCGTCAGTTTTCGCATCTTTTTTCGATAGGCGAAACTTTTATACGTTCTCTATATACACGTTTCAGAGGGGTAGTAGGGTAAACATTTTTTTGATAAGACTTTTCAACTGTCCAATGTTTTCACGAATATTTTTGATTTTGTATTAAAGACATTCTTTGCTGTAATGTTTCAAATCGGAAGCAGTGGGATTTTTTTTCCAAATTTCTATGCGTTCTATGTCTAGCCTTCAATCGTACAGGGTGGCGAAACCTTTCAAATCATATCATTAAACGATTCCGATGATTTAGTTACTATTTTGTGGATTTTCCCATTTTATTTTAGCGAGTTTTCAAAACCTGTTATGAGGTTGGATGTCCAAGCACCTAGATTGACTTTTTATCGCCGTAATTTCCAAAGCCGTTGAAATTTTTTCCGAATTCTCTATTCAGCTTTAATGGTAGCAGGGAATACAATTATCTGATATTGTTGTATTGTAATTGGTTCTTAATACGAATGCCAGCAAGTGCTTAAGGAACGCATTGCAAATTGTGAACCAGAAAGACAGACTGAAAATGCAAATTAAATGCTTATAAAAAGGATGCAAATCTAGTAGCTTCTCACTTGAACTTGAAGTCTGCAAAATATCGTAATGTATTCTTTTCCAATCATTCATCTGTTTTCAACATTCAGGACAAATTTTCACCAAGATGAATAGACGAATATCATAACTGATTGCATGCATCTTTATTCAAATCATTAGCCCCATTTCTAGCGTACCAAGCAAGACATATACGAGGATGTACTGATATCTAGTTAGCCTAGACCAGTTCCCCGCATAAACAAAATATTGCGTTACCATAGCAACGAACAGTAACTTATTAAAAGTGTCAGTGTTAAGTTTTACGTCGAAAAAGTAAACCAGAGTTACGCAATAAATTAAAAGAAAAAATATGTCCACCGAAATTGTGAAAATCGAAAAATTGGAGTATCGAGCCATCATCAAGTACCTGTATTTAAAAGGGTTAAGAGGTAAGCAGATTTACGAAGATATGTCCTTCGTATGCGACCGTGAAAAATTGGACTGCAAGCTTCAAAAGAGGTAAATTTTTCATTGATGATGATGACCGATCGGGAAGGCCGGTTTCCGTGTCAGTCCCCGAAAATATCGATGCAGTTCATGACATGATTTTAACAGACCGTCGAATTGAGCTAAAACGGATATCTGAAGCACTGAATATTTCATACGAACGCGTTCATCATATAGTTCACGTCAATTTGGACATGAGAAAAATTGCTGCAAAATGGATCCCCATATGTATGAATGTTAACCAAAAGCGTACAAGGGTAGTAGCATCGCGTTCGATCTGTGCTCGACTTGAAAACGATGTAGACTTCTTAAACCGAATTGTTACTATGGATGAGACGGGCACATTTCTGCGATCCAGAAACAAAGCAACAATCGATGGAATGGCGACACTCCGGTTCTCCAAGACCTAAGAAATTTCGTGTCTTAAAATCTGCTGGAAAAGTTCTTGCTTCAGGTTTATGGGATTGCCATGGAGTAATCATGATTGATTTTTTGGATGAGGGTAGAACAATAACTGGAGATTACTATTCGACATAATTGACCACTCTATGGGAAAAAATTAAAGAGAAAAGACGCGGAAAGCTATCCAAAGGTGTTTTGTTTTTGCAGGACAACGCCCCTGCACACAAATCTCATGTTGCCATGCAAAAAATTCGTGATTTAGGGTTTGAATTACTAGAACACCCCCCTTATTCACCAGATTTGGCTCCGTCCGACTATCATCTCTCTCTTCGAATGAAAAAAAGTTTGAAAGGTCGTAAATTTTCTTCCAACGAGAAGGTAATAAAAGCTGTGGAGGTCTGGTTTGCAGAGCAAGAAGAAACATTTTTTTTGAAAGGTCTAGAGACGTTGCAGGTTCGCTGTAATAAATGTATCCAATTTAGAGGAGAATATGTTGAGTAATAAAATATTTTGACATTGAAATTTTGTTTGGTTCTATAGTAGGCTAAGAAGAAGTGTTCCTTGAAAAACTCTCATCTGATTCAAATTTCAAACATAACTAACCACATTTTTTTCATACAAATTTATGTTCGATCTTTTTTTTCCCCAAGCAGCTTTAAAATCATAACTAGTAAGGCGATATGGCGTGTGTTATGGGGAACGTCCCAACTTGTTCTGTTGTTTGTAAAATCCCAAAAAGAAAGTGTTTCAAATTACTTTTTTACTGTCAATGTGTTTTTACCAAAGCCTTCATCAATAACATAATGGTCTCCTAGCAATACAAACAAAAGAATGTCATATTGAGATGCGCATGTCGGTGACTATCTGCGCAAACCATGATGCAATATCGCAGACAAGCTGCTCCGTGCAAATACGCAACACAATGGCGTAGAGTATAAGAAGGAAACAGCGTTTGAAGCAAGAGATACAAAGAAACATTGCCTTATTATTCATTTTTGCCAAAGCAGATGTACGTAGTGAATAGTGAGTGAATGAGTGAGAGAGTGGGTCAGAGAGAAAGGGTGGAGGGGGAAGGTGTAGGATAGGAGGTTAAAGGAAGGAAAAAGGGTATAGGGAGAGTGAGAGTTAAGGAGAGAGGATGAGAGCATGCAAGATAGCAAATAAGAAAGTAAGTGAGTAAGTGAGTTAGTAAGTAAGTTGTAAGTAATCAAATAATTAGGTAAATGAATAAATGAGTAAATCAGTGAATAATGAAATAAACAAAAAACGTAAAAGTTATAGATGAAAAAGTAAATGAGTAAGAACTAAGTAATTAAGTGAGTGAGAAAATGAATAAGTCAGTGAATGAATAAGGGACTGAGTAAATGAATTATTACGTGAGTAAGTGAAAGGTAAGAAAAAAGAAAGAAATGTAATCAGTCAAGTGATTCAGCAATAAGTTGAGATAAGTACGAACAAGTAGAAAAAACAAGTCTAAATTATTCAATTGAAATACCAAAATATTCCATGAATTTAAATGGAATTTCAGAAAGTTGTCAGAAAAGTAGTGAAAGTCAACGGAACGGTCCAGGGTCCAGCAGAATAATTTAGGAAGACATACGACAAGCCCACGCCAGCACAGAAGTCTAGAAGGTCAGAAAAGTAGTGCAACAGATCAGTGAAAATGTCCATGAAAGTTCGAGAAAATGCAAATGCGTTAGAATCTACGGAATTACAAATGAATTTATTGAAAATGGTTAAAATTGTAATTTCCGTCAACCTGCTGCATCCCTCGAGCAATCCTCAGACGTCTCCGAGAGACTTGTGAGAGCTAGGGAAGACGCGGTCCTTGCCTTCCAACGTGTGATGCCATGCACGGAACCGGTAATCGCGCTGGGATTTGAACCCACGCATTAGGAAAAAAGTGGAGAACAGTAGACGGATGCAGGCAGTCGAAACAGATGACATCGGGGCCCAACATGGCAAAGAACTCCGAGTGTTGGTGGGAGTTCTAATCGGCCACTACGGCCACATTAGGAACCTGGCTCTCATCAGAGTTGAGGCAGACCCACTATGCACGGAATGTGTGGAAAAGGAGGACTCCTTCCACGCGAATGTGGTATTTAGGCAGGCTCAGACAAAACGTCTTCGGAGCTACCACTATTAAGGAGGAAGAATTGCCCTCATTGCAATGAAAAGACATTCCGACTTCCATAAAAAGATCAAATAGGTTCGAGCAGGTATCCGACATGGGATGAGTGAAGATGCCAGGGATTGCGAAAAGGGCCCACTGGGGCCTAGTCACTGACGCTTGCGCTCCCCACCCATTACCATTACTATTGACCCCACGCACCTGTCGATGATTGGTTTAAGGAGCGAAAGCCTTACCCACGCGCTATTCAGTCAGTTCGACATTTTTACCCGGTATCTGCAATTGGTGAAACTGGTGAATTGGCTCAAATATGTTAGTCCATTGGAAATTCAAGATTATTACGACCCAAAACATTATTAAGATTACCAGGATCTTTACAAACGTACTAAAAATGTACTATCTCGACGTTGTTCACTTCACTTAAAAGAATTGAGATTATTTCTAGTATGATTTCAAGATTTTTGTCTGACTAATGTTGACCGTTTAGAAAAGAAACACTATTATAATACTGGCACAGTATGTCACCATACCGGGGTAATCAATAAAGTACTTAAATATATCCTATTCCGAAGTGATTCACTTCATTCTTTCAATAGTAACCTTAAAGAGTATGTTATCAACTTTTAAAGTCAATATGTGACACACCTTGAGCCAAACTTACATTTTTCGAGTACAAGGGCCATAGAAAAAGTATTTCTATATAAGTACCCATCTGATTACTTGATGTGCATGTAATAAAACTTCAGACTATTTTAGGGAGCTCAATTTCTTCTTCTGCAATCTCACAAACAGTGACATCTTGAACGGATTTCGAAATACCAGTAGTTGAAAATTTTATATATTTCTGAGAGACTGTCCCGTTGAAAACTACGTAGAACAAAATTTGGTAAAACCTCATCTGGCATCAGATTGATTTTCCCAGACTTAAATAGATGCCCTTAAAAATCTAACTCTTGGAGTTTTCCAGTTGCGACTGTCTCCATCATATATACAGGATATATGTACCAGAATGGAAGACAATAATGCATTGATATTGAAACGAAACTCAATGAAAGTTATTTTACTAGTTTCACAGAATTTTCTAGTCATAGGAACAATAGTGAATATCATCAGTTGTTTGTGAGATTTGACATGGATGCAAACGAAATAACAGGACATTACTACTTGTCGGTCGGGTGCCAGGGTGGTGGAAATGTACTGCCATGTAGCAAGTGCCATTTGGTACCTTAACTACAGTGGGCATTTTTTGAAAAATATATAATTTTCATTTACCAATACTTTGGAATGCGTTCAGGATGTCACTGTTCGTGAGAATGCGGAAAAAGAAAATGAGCTCCTTGAAATATTCTGAAGTGTTAACATGCACACCAAGTAGTCAGATATTTGTGTATTTTTACTATTTTTAGAGCCCTTGTATTTCAGAAATATAGTTTGTCTCAAGATTTTTCACATATCAACGTTAAAAGTTGATAACATATGGTTCTTTAGGGTTGCTATTGAAAGAAAGAAGTGAATAAGTTCGGAATAGGATATATACAGTGTGTCCCACTTTGAGCAGCCACACCCTCATATTTCGTTGAGCATGAAATAATTCGAAATTTTCTTTGACTCAAGTTGTAGTACTCGGAAATACCTACCTTTATGTTTACGGAACCTTTGTATATCCATTTTCCACGGTTAACTACGACCAAATGAAAAGTGAAAAATTGGGAAAAACATACTAGGCATTTTTTTATCGCAAAAATAACACCAGATTCTGTTTCAGAACACCGTAAAACCCCCAAATCTCAATGCTTGAGTCATTTGAATATACAGGGTATAATCTGTAGCTGGTAGCATTATCAACTGTAATCCATAAATAATGCTTGGAAAATTTCCAAAATGTCTTCTCTTGTCACAGAATTCCCAAAAATATTTAATTAATACTTTGAAAAATAGCCAAATATCACTCTGATCAGAATGAATGATATGAATATTTGAGGAAGAACATATGGTGTCATGTTTTGATATGGCCAATAATCTCAATGCCCACTTTACTCAAACTGGAAAACAAAAGGACATTGATCTCAGTTTTATGGAAAACATAGTGGCACTTTGCCCTTACTCAATTTTTTTCCATCCAATCACTGAATACGACCTTTTTGAACTAGTCAGAAAATTGAAAAATTCCAATGCACACGGACATGATCATATCTCAAACAATCTCTTGAAAAAATGCGTAGAGGAATTAGGTTATCCGTTGATCCATCTGATAAATCTATCTATGGAACAAGGAGTATTCCCTGAAAAATTAAAATCTGCAATCATCACTCCAATCTTCAAAAAGAGCGACTCTACTAAATATGAGAACCATAGAGGAATAAGTCTTCTTTCTAGTGTATCCAAGTTGTTCGAAATGAATATTGAAAATCAGCTAGTTACTAGCATTCTTCCTTAGAAATGAACTCCTTTCGTCAAACCAACATGGTTTCATAGAAGTACCGAAACAGCTTTATATGATTTCATTGAGCATGTTGTAACAGCCTTAGATGGCAAGTTACAGATTTGTGGTTTGTTTATTGACTTCTCTAGGCGTTTGATTGTGTCGATCACTACTTACTGATCCAGAAAATGCATCGATATGGAGTCCGTGGTGTGGCTCAAGACTTGATGAAGTCATACCTGCAGAATAGGTCACAATGTCTAATAGTTCAAGATACTCAGAGTCAGTCCTTGCCTTGTAAACAAGGAGTACCACAGGGATCCATACTCGGGCCACTGCTTTTTCTTATATATGCAAATGACTTCATAGTCTTTCAGAGGTACATATTGTGGCATATGCTGATGATCACCTGATGACCAACTTTCTTGTCACTGACCACAATGCAGTAACACTTGCAAAAACAACAGAAACCATTCATGAGAGAGTAAGGACATGGGCCGATAAAATCCATTTAGCACTCAATATCAGCAAAACAGCATTGGTAAAATTTACAATTCACAACACCACCGAAACTTGCAAAATCTATGAAGACAGCCAACTAGAGGCGACATCCAACTCAGTAACGAGAATGCTGGGTCTTACTCATAAACTCACTTGGAGTCCTCATATTGATTCACTATGTGATAAACTGAGAAAGAACTGTTACGCATTGAGATTTATGTCAAATCAAGTATGCTGTAAGAATAATTGCCAAATTAGGATGGCGACAGACATGCAGAAATTCTTTTGGAGAACTAAAAATACTCACAGTTGCCGGTCTATATATATATATATATATATATATATATATATATATATATATATATATATATATGTTCGGAAAGGTTTCCGCGGTCAGAAATATGTACATTACTGAGTTCATGGGTTGAACCGCGTTGAGAGTTTATAACTCGACGTTTCGGCTCCTGCTTTGGAGCCATTTTCAAGAGTGTGACTGCGAGGCCTCTATCTGCCTACTCCTCGAGTCGTGGTCTTGAGAGATATCAAGGTCTCAACCTGCCTACTCCTTGATCTCAAAAGACGATCCGATGTTGGTTGCACTGTAGTATTTATAGGTGGTTGGCTACCTGGAGGTGGGCGGGTCTTACGGGTTTTCTCGTTTGTCTTGTCTGCTGGTGCCTGCTGTGTAGTTGGAGTTAATGGGATAATAATTGATTGCGGATAAGTTTCACGTGGCCTGGTAATTACGGTTGGAAGAAGGGGCTTCCAAATGGGGTTCAATTTACGGCTATCATCTTTAATGTTCAGGCAATCAGGCCGTTTTTCGATTTCGATGGCTTCTCTGATAAAACGAGAAGTTCTTGAACGTACTGGGGCGATGGTTTTCGTTTTCTCGAAATCTATGGGGTGACCCGTTTGGATGAACGCGCAGTCACACTCTTGAAAATGGCTCCAAAGCAGGAGCCGAAACGTCGAGTTATAAACTCTCAACGCGGTTCAACCCATGAACTTAGTAATGTACATATATATATATATATATATATATATATATAAATATATATACAGTGACCGCCAAAAAGTATGTACCATATGGGAAAAATTTTTATTATTGGAGTATTGGAAAAAATATTCTGGGGAAAAGTTGTGCATGTCCGATAACCTAAAAATCGATTTTGACAGATGTCACGTGATCGCTAGAGTGGCGGCAAAATGAAAAAAATTGTAATGCAAAGGCAAAAAAAGGGGTAAGATGGCAAGATATCAAAAAAAGTTATTTGAAAATGTCACTCAGAATTCAATTTTATACACATAAACAAAGTTTCAAGAGATAATTCAGAAAAATTGAAAATAGCAATTTTTTAAAAATATTTTCCCATCTATTTAAAAATATTATTTTTTTTTCTTATGAATAGCTTGACTATACTGAAAAATTTGCATTTTAATGATAATGTCAAAACTTTCTCATTTTCTTCACACCAGAGGGCACTAAATTGAAAAAATGGGTTTTTTCAGAACCCTTGCTGTTACATCGGTTCGTATCTAACAGTTATATCCGAATTCCACGACCATTGTGATGACATGACACTCTGAAAACATGGTCATTTCCAGATTATAATCAAGTTCCGATGATAATCGTGCATGAGCGTTTCACTTCGCACATAAACTTGAAAATAGTGCGTCAAATTAAAGATTCTTAAAGTTTATGTGCAAAGTAAAACGCTCATACAGCATTATTATTGAAACTTGATTAAAATCAGGAAACATGGTGTTTCTAGATTGCCATATCAACACAATAGTCTTGGAATTCTGATATAACTGTTAGATGAGAACCAATGTAACAGCGAGGGTTCTGGCAAAAACCAATTTTTTTAATTTAGTGCCCTCTGGTGTGGAGAAAATGAGAAAGTTTTGTCATTATCATTAAAACGCAAATGTTTCAGTATAGTCAAGCTATTCATAAGAAAAAAAAAATTATATTTTTAAATAGATGGGAAAATATATTAAAAAAATTGCTATTTTCAATTTTTTTTAATTATCTCTTGAAACTTTGTTCATGTGTATAAAATTGAATTCTGAGTGACTTTTTCAAATAACTTTTTTTGATATCTTGCCATCTTACCCCTTTTTTGCCTTTGCATTGCAATTTTTTTCATTTTGCCGCCATTCTAGCTATCACGTGACATGTGTCAAAATCGATTTTTAGGTTATCGGACATGCACAAACTTTTCCGAAGAATGTTTTTTCCAATACTCCAATAATAAATTTTTTTCCCATATGGTACATACTTCTTGGCGGTCACTATATATATATATATATATATATATATATATATATATATATATATATATATATATATATATATATATATATATATATATATATTTATAGAGGTTTGTCCACAAATTGATAGGCAGCCAACAATTCGTTGTTCTGACCATCCCAAGGTTCAATCAAGTTTCTAATACGTTATGAGGAACGCAAGCAGAATCTAAGTGAAAATAAAGTATTAGAAACTTGATTGAACCTTGGGTTGATTAGATCAACGAATTGTTGGCTGCCTGTCAATTTGTGGACAAACCTCTACTTTTGGATTCCTTGGTTCATGTCAAATTAAGTTTCAACTAGTGACTGTAGATGTCATAAATTACTTCATGTTATATCTGTCTTGCCTTCACGGTATTAACTCTTGAGTGGATTCGTTTTGATTTCGAGAGCTTCATAAATCCTTTCTGATGAGTGCGTTAGCACGAAACAGCTGTCAAAGGTTTGAACTGAATATATATATATATATATATATATATATATATATATATATATATATATATATATATATATACAGGGTGTTAATTAAGTACGTCGACAAACTTTGGGAGGTGATTCTTTGAAGGTTTTCAGGACGAAATGTTCATATAAACATATGTCCCAAACGGCTTGGTTTTCGAGATACAGGGTGATAAAAATACATTTTTTTCAACATTTTTTAGAGTTAACTTCGACATTTTCGACAATAATCAGTTCAAATTAGGCAAGTACAATCCATTCAATAGTACGCACGATACAAAATAATGCATTTCTCAAATAATTCACAGGGTCCTCCTTTTTTCAGAGTCAAGCTTTGTTCAACCCTTCAGATTTTTTTTTTCCGCAACCACTGACATATTATGAGAAAGGAATAATGAATGTTGTTTCATTTAACATCTTTTTGCTCTCCTGATGTTTTTCATTTACTTGTACGGTTCAGGAGTTACAATGAAAATATTTACGCAAACATTTTTCAGTAACGCATAACATAAAGAAATTTGAGAAGCAAATAGTCTAACAAACTTGAAGGGTGATTCTTTGAAAGGTTTCAAGATGAAAAGTTCATATAAACATGTCCCAAGCGGCTTGGTTTTCGAAGTACAGGGTGATCAAAATACATTTTTTAGGAGTTTTTGGAGTTTACTTCGAAATTTTCGACAATAATCGATCCAAATTAGTTCAAATTGGACAAGTACAATCCATTCAATAGTGCGCATGATATAAAATAATTCATTTCTCGAAGTGTCATTGCCACTCTCCAAAGATTAGCGCGTGACGCAATACGTCATTTTGTTCTCATTACACAAATAGCTATTTTCTGCTCGTGTAGAGAAAATGTAATGTTATGGAGCTCCCATACATTTTTTACCATAACTCAGGTTGAATATGTATTGCACAAAGTTAATTATGGCAAAATAATTTTGGACATTTTCAATAGTGAATAACTTTATTATCAAATACTAGAGCAAAGTAACATAAATTCCCTAGGAATAAAATTAAGTTCAGAAAAGGACCATTATTGAAATTGATATATCAGAGCAGCTGCTGGAAATGGCAACCGCCAACTTCAATGCATGCGTTTATGCGCCTAACCATAAACTGGCGGACACGCTCAAAAATACCAGGAGTGTTTCTTATAATTCCGCATGACTCCTGTATGCGATTCCTCAGGTCTTCTTCACTTTGAACTGGAGTTCGGTACACTAATGATTTAAGGTGCCCCCAGAGGAAAAAATCAAGTGGATTCATATCGGGTGACCTTGGTGGCCAAAGTTGTGGCCCACCACGCCCAATCCAGCATTCAGAATAATTCTCTTCTAAATATTGGCGTGCAACCAATCTGAAGTGTACTGGAGCACCATCATGCATAAACCAAATTCCAATTCTTTCCCTCAGTGGGATCTCTTCTAGGAGTCCAGGTAAGATGAATTCAAGAAAATGTCGATAATGGTCACCATTGAGTCTATGAGGCAGAAAATGTGGAATATGAAAATGTGAAATAAGGAAATTCCCTACAATTCCAACCCAAACATTCACAGAAAACGTCTCTTGAAAATGGTTTCCAATCACGGCGTGTGGGTTTTCATCAGCCCACATATGATTGTTGTGAAAATTAATAATGGCTTTACGGGAAAAGCATGCCTCATCGGTGAATAACACTTGAGATAAAAACTATGGATTTTCCAACAATTTATTTCGAATCCAAGTGCAAAAAGTTAATCTCTTTGGAAAATCCCTTGGCAGAAGAGCTTGAACACGCTGTATGTGATAGGGATAAAGTTGTTGCTCTTTTAAAATTTGCCATACCAATACATGAGTTACGTTAAATTGTGCCACAATTTGTCTTGTACTGGTGTCTGGATGCTGCTCAATTTCGTTATGTACAGCTTCTTCTATCTGAACTGTTCTAACTCTCCTGGGTCTTCCTATGAGAACAGCAGACCTCTTGAAAGTACCCGTTTCACGAAGATGGGAGTGAATATTGATGAACATTTGTGGGCTGGGAATATGACGTTGTGGAAATCTTTCTAGATACATTCGTCTGGCGGCACGAGCGTTACCATCAGCCATTCCATACATTAAGTGCATGTCTGCCATTTCTGAATTTGTATATTCAACCATTTTATCCAAAGGAATATTGACTGAATCTGCTTTATAGCTTGCACTAATGAAGAATTAACAATGAGACAGTTTCTCAACTTTCGATAACTGTCAAGTTGTTGATATTTAAATAAATGAATTAATATCATAGCCCACTTTGCTATTTTTATGAATTCAAATTGATTACAAAATTTCTGCGTTACTGCAGAAGAAAAAACAAACCGAAATTTCTGATAAAATAATGTACTCCGTACGGAAACAAAAATTTGTTTGATTTAGTTTTTCGGAGTTATGACCAGAGATTCATAAATGAAAATCAAATGTGTAATGATCTGCGACTATTAGATAAACCCTATTAACTATCTTCCATTACAGGATTACCTTTCGGAAGTTTTTTATGTTGAAAAGGAAACGTTCAATTGAAAACTAAAAAATATCTTTTTTTTAAATAACAAAAAATTTGTATCACAAAAAGAAATCACATCTTTACAATAACAAGCTTTTATTTAGCTTCACTTGTAACTAACTAACAAACAATTTAATAAAAGTTGAATTTGACCCACTTCTAATACTCCGATTAATTTGAAATTTGGAAGGTTTCCGTAATTCCGGTGACAATGCATTAAAAAAATGTTTGTTAAAAAACAAAATGGCGGCTCCAATATGGCGGACGAGTTTTGTGATTATGATCCGATTCTGTTCAAAATTGGTATGTGATGGTTTTTGGGTTGGAGATTTTCAGTTTCACATAAAAAATAAACTAAAATGTTAAAAATGAAAATTATAAAAAGAAAACATTTTAAAGTTTTTATACAATACACTGAAAAGGAAAAAATAATTCATTTCATTGTTTGATCTAGGTAATCTTGTACAGAAAGATTTTGATACTCACAGAATAACCTACAAAAAATGAAACAAATAATTTTTTCATTTTAGTGCATTTGTATAAAAGCTTGTCTTTATATTTTTCATTGTATAATTTTCATTCATCGTAGATTTTTCTAATACTGAAAAAATATTTCCATCAATTTACAATAACTGAATATGTTTAATTTTCAAATTTTCTATTGTTATGCCACACTGGAAAATGTTTAAATTAATATTTTCATTATAGCCCCTGAACCGTACAAGTAAGTGAAAAAATGCAAGATATCAAAAAGATGTTAAATGAAACAACATTGATTATTCCTTTCTCATAATATGTCAGTGGCAGCGGAAAAAAAAATTCTGAAGGGTTGAACAAAGCTTGACTCTGAAAAAAGGAGGACCCTGTGAATTATTTAAGAAATGCATAATTTTGTATCGTGCGCCCTATTGAATGGATTGTACTTGCCTAATTTGAACTGATTATTGTCGAAAATGTCGAAGTTAACTCTAAAAAATCTTGAAAAAAATGTATTTTTATCGCCCTGTATCTCGAAAACCAAGCCGTTTGGGACATATGTTTATATGAACTTTTCGTCCTGAAAACCTTCAAAGAATCACCTCCAGAAGTTTGTCAACGTACTTAATTAACACCCTGTATATATATATATATATACGTTCATAAAATGTAACTTATCTTCATATGTTTTAGTCAATTTTATCATGTCAATTTATTGTTTTTATCTATATATTATTTGTTTTTACACTGACGTCTTCCTTGTTATTGTACAGAAATATTAATTGTGATAATTTTATACTTTTTAACGAGCGAAATGAATATTATTATATTATTATTATTATTAATTGAAATTTCATATAAGTTAGGTTTCAACGGAAAATATGTTAGTGTAAAAACTACAAGTGATAAAGCTACAGTGTTAATGAAACATGTCGCGAGTGTAGCATAATCTGTGGAAATCTTACCGTCTTCACCTCAGTGTTATATTGTCGTTTGTTTCATAAGAATGCAACATCATCCTTTCTTAACAGAGGCCTCAAAAATAATTCCACTATGGAAAAACAACGCTAAATTATCGTCTTGAAGAAAAAACTTTCGGTTATGAAATTACTGTCTTCAAGACATAAAACAAATAAAGTTTCCGTAAACACCCTTATATCCTGTCGAACGTATTGTTCCATTTATTGAATTACATGACGTTCGCCAATAAAGGTATTCGAAAAACGTTCACTTTTCTCCACGCATGTAGCCGTAAGCTCGGCCTCGTTTCGAAAACTAACCGCGCCATCGATCATCGTATCCAATGATTGATGCTGCGGGGAGACAGCTGTCAGACCTCTTTTTGCCACAATTTATATGGAACTGTGAACGGAGCTTATTGTAGAAATGTCATCTGAATATCGGATTATCCTACTGGAATTCGTTACCGCTATGTTACAGTCGTAGAGCCAGGAGAGAGCAACATGTTCTTTAAAGTGAATAGTAGGCGAAGAAAAAATGTATGATGTAGCGTTACTTTTTACTCATTGATTGAATTGTAGTGCCATTTCTTTTTAGACAAAGTTTTTTGTAATTCAATATATTGTATACAGTGTTTTCCAGAGAGTTGAGATCACATGAAGGGTCCACTGCAATAATGATTGATGTCCAAAAGTATTTCCATTCTAAGTAAGTACGTCATTCAGAAATTTGATATATGCAGTTAGTAATCTCGTTTATAAACTGAGCGTTATCGCTTACAGTCCTGAGATAAATACATTTTTAATAATTGAATACACGGCTAGAACGCTCAGTGTCACAGCTGTTTGCGGCAATAGTAATAAGTGTCCATCGCGTCGCAACGTCCGCCATCGTGTCAAATTGTTTTGTCGGTTTCGATACATCTGTCGTTGTGTCAGGTTATGTTATAACGTATTCAAGTGATTTCTTTCTTCAAATTATGGCCGAAAGCAACGAAACGACTACAAGAACGAAAAAAAGAAAACACACTGGCAGAATGAGTGATGTTTTGAAAAAACTTCAACTGCAGTCATGAAATTGGTAATGACTACTGCAAATGCGATCGTTTGAAATGTTTTGAAATGACAAGTAAGGACCAGAGGACAGGAATAATACGTCAATTCAATAGTTTTGTAAGCAGGTATGATCAGGATAATCATCTAAATGGGCTTATAACCGTATCTAATATACAACGTCGTCGTCCGCGATTAGGTGAAGAAAATGCGAAATTACACAATAAATCGTACTCTTACAAGATTCGTAAGATTGGCGATGATACTTATGACATACCAGTGTGTAGAAAAGCTCTTTCACCCTTACATGGTATCACAGGAAGAAGACTGCAGTTCATTCAGAAATCACTGATAGAGCATGGCGTTGTCCAAGAAGATAAACGGGGGACTCATGTTGAAACACAGCTTCCTAAACAAACTACTGATTTAATGTACAGGCAAATCGACACTCCCAAATCGATCGATGGTAAGAAAGGCCACTATAATTTACATGAGAGTAAAAAAATATATTTGTCAGACGAGTTGAACTTGTCCAAGATTCACAAAATGTTTAACGAAGATCATCCGAATAACAAAGTATCATACGAAACATATTGTAATTTTTTCAATAAAAATTTCAACATATCATTCGGTTACCCCAGGATGGACACATGTTCGACTTGCAACAAATTTCAGGCTGAGAAAAAACATCTTGAAATTGAAATTGCTTCCCTTCCTGATGATTATAAACAATCTCAGATTTTGTCTCAACTTCGAAAGCTGGAAATTGAGAACCTAGTTCACAAAAAGAGAGCTGAAGTCTTTGATGACAGAAAAATGGAAGCTCGCGATAACAATGGATAACAATGGATTTTTCAAAAAATCTATATGTACCGAACATAACGACAAACGACGTTTATTATAAAAGGCATCTCAGTTATTTTATGTTCAATATTCATGTTCTTGCTCATTCCTCATCATATTTCTTCGCACACGATGAGAGTATTGAAAAAAAAAGGATCGGATGATGTGGCCTCTCGTCTCTTCAATTTCATAATTCATGAAATGGATATGCAGGGCAAGACATTTTTTGTGACTCATGCGGCGGTCAAAATAAAAATTACACTATTTTTAGAATGTAACACTACATGGTTCATTAGTGCCATCGCTTGGAATCTGTCACAGTTATATTCCCGATAAGAGGTTACTCCTATATGGAATGTGACCGAAACATAGCCTTTATAAATCAAAGGGCTAGGGTTCATAGATTGAAAGAAACTGATTGGGCGATTTGAGTTCTGCTCTTCAAAACTAGGAAAATTAGAAAAAGATCATTTTTTTTCAAGATATTTAATTTTTTTTGATGATGCGACATTCGCCTCCAATAGAACTGTCAGTTCTCAAAATTTTCGCTGGAGGTGTGACAGTTATCCGCATTTTACGATCAAGACTCGTGATCAGTATTGTTTCAAGACAAACGTGTGGTGTGGTATCTACAAGAATAAAATAATATCTAGGAACATATTTTTTTCGACAGTCCATGAATGCGAACGCTATCTACATTTTTTTCAAAATGAATTCATCAACTTTCTAGATAAACTGTCCTTACAAGACCGTCAGCGTATATGGTTTCAACAAGACGGTGCAACATGCCATAGCACAGTAGATGTTAGGACATACCTTGAAAATATTTTCAATGACAAATTAACACATAGATATTCCGACATTTTTGGCCGGCTAGATCTCCAGACTTAATCCCTCTGGATCATTTTCTATAGGACTACTTGGAACAAAGAGTTTACCTGCAAAGACTTTTTCAAGATATTGTTCATTCGGAGAGGATCATTTCAGATTCATTCCAAGAATGATAAGGAAGGTATTACGGGAATTTAATGAATGAATCAATGTAAGTTTTGGAAGAAATGATGGATATGTTGAAGCTTCGGTGGATTAAATCAAAATTCAAATGATTTCATTTCCAATAATGGTATTAATATCACTTTCTAGTTAGCTTGTTTTCTTCTGTTTAGCTTTTCAATTGTAAAATAAATGATTATGATATGTAAGCATTAATTATTCTAATGCAATATTATATTGATAGATAACTTACCAATGAACCGAAATGTTATCGGGTTTTCCAATACAATACATGTTTAATGATTTGCAAAATTAAATTATAATTTATATATTGCCAAAATTAATTAATAGTATATTCTTCAACGAGCGTATAATGATAGGTATTATTCTCGAGGATAAAAATTCCGAAACGAGCCGAAAAGTAGTTTCGGAATTATCCGAGAAATTAATAGCTATTATACGCGAGTGGAAGACTATACTTTCTCTACGACTATGCGATAGTCAGAGTTTTAATGAAATCTAAATATTATTTATGAAAATAAGTATATATTATAAAGTAATATAAGATAGAATAACAATTATACATGAATAATCGGTGTTAATTCATGAATGAATAAATGGCTCAATTGAAAATTATTTTTAAAAAAACTTCCAAGAGTGGGATTCGAACTCACGCCCATATTACTACCTTCGTTATACATTTACTTCACGGAAAAAAATGGTCCAAGTAAAACGTTTTCCTGACTTTTTTTCGATTGTGGTAAGAAAATTAATACCTATATTAAAAAAAATTACCTTTTGTCTCTAAAAACATTAGTATTCTGAACGCATGAACTTGTAGCTATTATATTGTTTACATACAGCAAGATAATTCACTTCGTATAATTTCAGGTCAATATTTTACTAGCGCTAGAAAAGTGTATATTCATATTTATCTACTGTGTTTCTGAAAAGTATATCATAACAACAGAGACTCGTGTTACAGGCTTAATACAACAGTTTATTTGCAATAGAGCTAGGTGTTCCTACGATAATGAAACTGTTCAAATAACTTGTTGATATGCGACCAGTTCGGGATCAGTCGGTAGTAACCGTTGCACTGATCATCAACGTTTTTGCAAAACTGGCCTCATTCCAATTCCAGCATTTGAGTTAGTAGTTGTATGTGGGCGTGTTACTTCGTGTGCCGGAATTATACTAGTATTACTGTTGTGAGTTGTGTGAATAGTGTCAGTTTGATTTATGTATTTTACTTGTTGGTATGTAGAATGTTGATTTTTACCTAACATTTCTAGAATATTGACATTTTATGTATAATAGAATCAGGATAATTTTCCTAAAAAACTGAACTACAGTTTTGTTTCAATTAAAATATTAAAAATGTACATATTTTTATTTCATTTCTACATTAGGCATCTTTTATTTCCAATTTTCAGAACGTTCTAATTCTACATCATGTTATGCATAACTTGGGTTTGTTATGATGATAATGAGGAAAGACATTAGCATTAGCATTCATACTGATGAATACAAACAGATTCAACAAAGTTCCTAAATTTTTAATTAAGATACAGGCTGTACTGGGTGATCCAGTAAGGGTATGGCCAGAGGCGATGATTTGTTTAAAAGAACCGTCAAAATGTTTTATACTTCCTTCCACATGAACTTATAGTTCACGAAAGAATGTTGTCATGGAACTGCAATCTCTTTCTCCAGTTTTTCTTGAGTAGTGTATTTTGCTAGCCTGTATTTGCTATGCAAGTACGTTTTTTCATAGTTTAAACTGATTCATTGCTACCTTGTTGCAACCGAAACTTTCATATCATTTCAAATTCAAGAATGAAACGAATGTGTTGAAAATAAGGCTTTATAAAAAACAAATGATCCTTCTTTGAAGAACTAATAACTCTAAACTGAGGGAAAGTGGATATTTCAGTTGAGTCCGTTATATCCCGATACCAAAGATGGAATGAAAGCTATTAAAGGTAAGACAATAATAAACTACCCACAACTGAGTCATTTGATAAGGCCAAGTGAACTAAAATTACTGTAATAATCTAAAAATGTTGCTGCAGTAGAATACTGTATAGTAACAACTAATATATTATTTAGTAGATTTAAGTATATGAGTTATTTGAGAGAAAATCATTCTTCATCAATGGTAAATTTACTTGTCACTAGTAGTTATCAAACTGAGCACCTACTGCAAATAAAACGTAGATTGAGGCTTATAAAATAAAAAGTTTGCTTCTAATAAAGAGTTTAATATCGTTAGGTTACATTGCGTTCCTGAAATTACATCAATAACAGCAAGTGATCAAATTCAGGAATCTAATTTTTCTAATTGCTAATAAAGCGTGTATTTGTCCCATATAGTATGCAAATTTTCACTTGGTGGTATGCAAATTTCACTTGCTACTATTAATTTTTTTTTTCCGTGTTCATGTACACAATTCTACCAACTGAGCTATAACAGGCACTCGAAAATTTGTGAATGAAATACCTACTAGAGAAACTCTGACCAAGAACTGAGAGAGTGTGGAACGTTCAAGTAAAAATTGTTTGACATACCTTTGTTGCAAGACAGATTTCATCTTCCTCACTATCACTGCTTCCCCAATCCGCTCTATTCATTTTTATATTAGGGACTTGTCACACGGATCAGAGTTAAAACTAAGAAAATAGTCAATCTGACATTCACGGATGCCAAAAAAGTTCAATCAAGCAAAGCCTTCTTGAGAAATTTGTTTGTTGAACCTCTCAGTTCCCGTGGATTCTGAAAATTCTGAATCTGTGATTGGCCGAGTGCCGTTGAATAATGAGTTAGGATCCACGGTGTCTTGGAATCTTCTTTATTCTTCAATTAAAAATCCATATGTAATGAATATAGAATACAATAGTCGTAGAGAAAGATCCTTTCTTCATGGTGAATTGATAATATTGGATATTTTATCGTCATTTTCAATTGGGATCAATTTTTCCCAATGAAGATTTTCAACATTGTAAAAAATTAAGTTACTTTACAATTCAGCAAAATTCATATTTTTTTAATAAACCTCGTATAACAAAAAAATTGATATCTAATTATTTTACTTTGAGTTTCAGGCCATGCAGAACTTTTATAAAGAATAACTTTGTTTCATCAAACAAATATTAAAAAAGTTCTCCATATGGTACCGACTTAATTGGAGACAGTGTACATAAATACCATGTCGACTTCATAGAGGGCAGTTATAGTGAGATACAGTTATAGTTCAGTATCGACAGTCTGGTTTGAAATGAATCAGTGTGATACTAATTTGATGAATAATTGTGATATTAGGAACTAGAAGTTTGAGAAAATTTTTGTTGAATAATCCGTTATCAGGCTTGGGAATGTTGCTCAATTTGGAAATGAGACGATAATTTATCATATCGCTGCCTTCATGAACGGGTATAACGCAAGGAAATATATATTATATACTTACTCTAGAATGCTTATCCCGCCTATTTTCACAGCGAAAAGCATTGCGCGTATGCGACCCGTTTACGATGTGTGCATGCGCGTCATCAGTGTAGTTTGGGTAGATCGTTGCCAAGTTTGAAAATAATTTGGTGTCCAATTCAGAGTTTTTTGTTATGAGACAATAAAACACATGTCATTTGAAAGAGTGAAATTTGACAGCGCATTTAGGACTTTTTAAAACTGAAAAGAACTTTTTAGAGATAAATTATTCCGAATTTTATACGCGAAAGAAATTTATTAAAAACAATAATGTACCCTATGCTACTGCAATTATAATGACCGTGCAACAGTGCTTTTTCATCAACAGGAAGACTTGTCACTAAGATATGTCACTCTTGTCAGAGACAGAGACGGTTTTTAGAATTTCAGATTTTCTCTTGACGTTTTGTGTGGTGTTTGTTGTCGTTGGTTATTCTTTCATCGTTCGTGAATTTGCATTAATCTTGTTTCTTTAAAGACAATTTCTAATAAAGCCGTTTCTTCCTAAAAATAAACAATGAACTGTTTAGTGTTGTGTAAAGGAAAAATACCTGAAATAAATCATTTTTAGTAGATAACGAAATTGTTTATGTACCTATATGCTTTGCTCAAAATAGCTTAATATTATTTTAGTTTGACAAAAAAAAGTCATGATTTTTGGTTATTGTTTTTAAGAAGAGACCCCAGCAGAACATTTGAGTGAGAAAATTTGTGGCAGACATTTTCCTTATGAAGATTCATGTGAAAACGACAATTGAATAATTTGAAACCTAGTGCAGTACCAATACTGTGGCTGCGTAAGCATGCACGGCCGTAGCTACAGTAAAATTTGTTAATTTTCCAACTGGCCGACCGCTGCACCAGTTCATACGTATTCAGTATAATATTATGTTTAAAATATATGAGTATATAATTCCAAAAGAGTCAAAAACAACCCTACAACCATAATTGTATATCACTCGCCTAGACAAATCGAATAAATAAAACCAGAAAAAGACGTAGCTGTCAAAGATGAAAGTTGGTTACCTTCCTGCGGCAACTGCAGCGGCAACGTGTCGCTACGGAGTTTATAAACTTATTAAGCCTATTTCATCTTCAGCTGCGTCAACTGTAACTACGGCAGCGGAGTTTATAAATTGAGCTTTAATGTCAATATCGAAGTGGTTTTCTTTGATGGTAAGGAAAATACTTCTGGCCTCACTTTTTCATGCACCCCCATTGTGGAAATTTCACTAAGGTAATTCAACCAGAAACACTCGAAACACTCGAAATAGCAGGTTAATCTCTTCAAATGTTTTAAATTAAATGCAGTTGCGTATTTTGACATGAATCGTTCTAGAAAAAAGAACCTCGAGCTTCCAATTTTATAAATCCAATTTGATTTGAAATTATTCATGATATTAGCTGAAATAAATTTTCATAGATTTTTGAACTTTCAATTTACGAGTATTTTCCAATCCAGTGCTTCCATGAAATTCGCACCGACGATTTGGGGTGATTCCGTAGGTTTTTGTTGGTTAACTACAGCTGAAAAGTGAATGTGATACCAAAAATCAGTCGCTTCAGAGCGGTAAATAATAATAATAACCGTACTCTACTTTCTGATGGGTTTTGCTGAATATTCGGGATCATAACTAGGTGAAACTATGTATTCAAATCGGCTAATTACAAATAACAGGTATAAGCACAATGAGGTTTCCAACCTTATTCACCGAGATTCAGAATTAACGTTTGTTGATCTTCAAAAGTGCCATAATATTCTACTAAAACCAGACCTGTTACAAAAATCACTAATGACGCGCTTGCGCATTGCGGACTAGCCGGAACTTTCTACAACACTTTTGACATGGGGGTTAGCATTCTAGAGTAAGTATATAATATTTATTTCTATGGTATAACGTTACTGAACTTTCAATAATTGGGGAAGGTTATGCATTCGTTTATTTGAAACGGATGACATCAATAATCTCTACAAAAAAATGGCTTTCAATCAACATGTTCTTGTTCATTCAAAATCCAAGTAACAGTCAAATATTCTAACAAACTAATCCCCCTTTCCAAAATCCCAGTTTCAAACGACTAATCGGAATCTCTACGGAATCGACCCACGTAATATCAAATGGAAATGCTTGTTTTCCAAGCCCTTTTAATTATTGACAATTTTGCTTTTCCGTATCATTTTAATCCGATTCACTTCTTTCAGCAATGCTTGAGCGGATAGGGTGCGTTATGTAAAAAAATGATCAATTTATGTTCCGGTTCGTTATAAAATGGTGATTTATATTCCCGTTAAAGATAAAACGAAATCTGTGGGGTGTATAATTGAAAAATGGTGAAATATTCATGTAAAATTACCCGAAAACCGTTCTGGTAATAATTATTTTATGGAACGATTTATGGGACAGGGTGTTACATGAGATATGATTCAAAATTGTTCAGCAAAGTTATTAGACTATCTTCATGATCTCCGACTTTCAGGATTACGGACAGAAATAAAAAAATTCTAGTTGATACATATGAACTTTCTTGCAATCAGAGTGTTTGACATAGAGCCATAAGTTGTATTGATTATTTCACTAATGCTAAAATAGCGTGTTATGATTGGTTGAAATTTTTGTGTTGATAAATGAAAACATCATGATTTCGATTTTGTAGTTCGGCTCTTGATTGGCTACTGGATATGTATATAATGTGTTTTAGATTTTGTAGTTTGATTCCTGATTGGTTATTATCAAAACACAAACTTACCACTAGCAAGCTGCTATAATGACACAACACCAAACTTTGACCAAAACCAAATATGCACTCACTATTAATTCATATCAACTTCACAATTTTCGACAAATTTTGCATACTCGTTGATTAATCAAATCACTAAATCGAAATGTTATCAAAACAACCTCGAGCGAGAAGCAGTAGACTAGACATGCAATGACGAAACTACGAATGACGCGCTCTGTCATTGGTAACTGAAATAGAGGGATGTTTGAAATATCAAGTAAATGTTTTGTTAGTTGCATAATTTCAGAACTAAATGCGGGATTAATGTTCCTAGTTAAATTGAATAGTGAATAAATAAAAATGGTTTCGATTTTATTCATGAAATAATCTTAACAAATACAACTCGTGTTATCGGCGATTATCGTTAATTCCTTCTCGGTTTCGAATCAAATTATGTTGCTTTAGGCAACCACACTAGCGCAAGCGCTTGTGTGGTTGCCAAGCAACATAATTTGATTCTCAAATTCAAAGGAATTGCTATTTCAATAATCACCGATACACTTGTGGTATTACCTACGAAAATCAACTGCCAATTTGGACTAAAATTATATTGAATCCAAAATCTATTTAGACAATCTAACAACTGTGGTGGATATCTGAAGTCATAAAAATATGACGGGGATGACTTTTTCGGATACTTCTGAAGGTTTCTCGTAAGAGTGCAGCCGGTTGACGGAAAGAACAAACATCAAACAATTCCCAGTCCAGTCCCTTGAATAGGTCCAACCAATGAAATATCACCGTTAGACTCCGTTATTTACTTACATTTCGAACTGCGGTCAAGACAGGGTCACATTCTAAGTACAATTTTCACTTCCGCTTGTTCCGCTTATTTGCTGAAACAGAGTGGCCACTTTTTTAATGGGATTGTATTGGTAACTTTTAAACCATGAGAATTAGAAGGTCGGTCAAATGGAGAAAAAGTTTCATTCATAGAAGCATTATCAAGTATTTCAAACAAAAAGAGATTATCAGGGCCGGTTAATGAGATATCATAGGAATAGTATATTCTGTAACAAGGTTAGAATGAAAATTCGATGCGAGTGGAAAGTTCCGAGCGCGAGCCAAAGGCAAGCGTGAGGAATCACGAGCATCACGAATTTTGATTCTAACCGAGTAGCAGACTATATTTTCTCCACGATCAAAGATAGGAAACGTGACAGCAATAATTTTGATATTTACTCAAATTTTGCCACTACGATGACAATCGACTGCGTCAAGGCTAATGTTATTATTGCTAACCAGTGTGAGAATATTATTCTATCACAAGAGAGAGAATGTAAATACATTTAAATTGCATGGGGGCAGAGGTGTTGCAGAATAATTCTTCAATCTCAAGAGAGAGAATTCCAGCATTTTGTAATCAAATTTGATTTCAGAATTGGCAAATTCTGTGATGACCGTGGAGAAAAGTAAATTCAGTCGTTTTAATTTTTCTTTTTTTCCCACTTTATTTCAAATATTATCAAAAAATGTCAAATTAATTTTCTATTCCACAGTAAATTATACTCAATTTGACTGAATTAGATTTTGTATCCAACGTTTTGTACTGTCTGGGCCACCCTTAACCTCATTTTTTTCAATATGTACCTACATATTTTATGACACTTTTCGAAATAACTTTTAACGCTGAATTTAACGATATATCATACAATGTCATTCAGAGTCTATTTTCAGGTGATTTTGACCCTTATCCAAATTTCTTTGGGTCGGATCTATATTACATTTACCTTTAGTTTGATTAACAACATGCGATATATGTCGGTAAGAAAATCAACCTACTCATCTTGAACTGAATGGAATGTATCAGAATCAAAGCAAGAAGCAAGTGATAAATATTTACATATTTCAAGAGAAGAAAAACCTAATTCATAATAATTAAACGAAATTTAATGAAAGAAAAATTGAATGACTATCCGAAAATAAATGAAAATTAATGAAGTGAGTGTTCGAAAATTCCACCATTTTGTGAAATGCACTTTGCGCTTCTGCAAGCCATACATTTGCTTATTTCGTTTCCATGAATACCTTCCAATTCATTATCAATCTTCTCGAGAGGAATCACTATTGTCGGATTTGTCATTTGTTCCGTTGAAACAAATTACAGGATCGAACTTTTTTTTCAAGATCATTACGATATAATTTTTGCAAGGCTTGGTATTCAAATTTATAATTATTGTATTCGCGTCTCTTGACTAATTTATTAACAGCAGTGTTTGATAAATTGCATTCGCTAGCCACAGTTCTCGATTTTTTTCCTGGATTCAATTGAATTTGGGTCAGAACATTGATATCGTTAATAGACTTGTTTTTTTTACATACACACAACTCTAGGTTTATTGAATGTATTTTCAAGTAGTAGGCCGCGGATAAAAAAGAACATTACAAAAAATGTCATATTATTTGTCACATCGTTCATTATTGTGTCACAAGAATTAAAGCTGGATTTAAAGATTGGGTCGCAGCCGCAGTCGTTGCAGTTGGCGCTGCCGTACGAAGATAAATATGCCGTTGCTCATGCATACGTTTATAGATCCGCTGCCGTTGCAGTTGTCGCTGCCGCTGGTAGTTAAACAACTTTCAACTCGGACGGCAGCGGCAGCGGAAAATGACATGAAACTCGAAATTTCCGTGTCAAAAATAAAAAAAAGGTCACATAATTTAGGTTATGTATTTGTTCATATAGTTTGAAAGCAAGAATGGATTTTATTCAGAAATGTTAGAATATGAGGAAAATATGATGTAGGCGTATTCCTCCACAAAAACAAACTTTCATTAAAAATGCGAATTTCAAATTCTTGCATTTCAGTTGAATAACTGCGCATGTGCTCAATGTGCACAAAATTAAACTAAAAATTGGTCATAATTTTGCCTGCGGCTACGGCAACGGCTACGGCAGCGGAAGCGGCTGCGACTCTATCTTTAAATCCTGCTTAAATAATTTTTTGTGTAATTTCAATTTAACTTATTCGGTAAGGTAAGATACAAAAACGGAGAGAAGAGAGATATGTACGAAGTGTACATGGAACTTGAAAGGAATTCGTTCAAAGCACAACAAATATATGGTGAATTATATCCTGAAAGAACAACACCAAATATCAAAAGTTTCGACGTTTATCTACAACGTTACTTGCACATCAAACCTAGAGGTCCTTATGTACGACGAAACGAGCCTATCAATGTCATCAATATTCTGGCCCAAATTCGAATCCAGGAATGTGATCGAGAACTATAGCCAGTGAATGCAATTTATCAATAGGGGCTGTTTATAAAATAGTCAAGAGACACGGATACCATGACTATAAATACCAAGCAGTGCAAAAACTATATCGTAATGATCCTGAGAGAAGGTTGCAATTCTTTAGTTGGTTTCAACGGAAGGTGCGCAATAACAACAATTTTGCGCAAAATATCATTTGGGGAGACGAAATGACATTCACAAATTCTGGCAGGATCAATCGAAGGAACAAACATTTTTATGCCATAGAAATTCCTCAACTAATTCATGAAGTAAGACATCAATATCATCTTTCTTTGAGAATATGGTGAGGTTTGTTGAATAATAAATTTCTGGGACACTATTTTATTGACGGAAGCCTAACCGGAACAAAATATGTAGAAATTATAGAAGAAATGTTGGATGATCTTCATATACGGTATCGGCGTAATAGTCTATAGTTCCAACAAGACGGATGTGGTCCACACTACTCAAGAATAGTCACAGACTATCTAAATCAAACTTTTCTCTATTCATGGATTGTAACAAGAGGTCCAGTAGAATGGTCTGCCAGATCTCCGGATTTGACTCCGTTGTATTTTTATTTGTAGGGATATCTTAATAATAAAATTCATGATACTACGAACCCGACAATAGAGATTCTTCGCGAGAAGATTGAGAATGTATTGTAAGGTATTCAAGGAGACGAAATAAGCAACTGTATAAGAAGTATGTGTTCCAGAACCGCAAAGTGCATTCCACAAAATGGTGGACATTTCGAACACTTACTCCATTAAAATCCATTTAATTTCGAAAAATCAATTAATTTTCCTTCCATTAGATGATAGTTTCGTTTAATTATAATGAATTAGGTTTATCTCCTCTTGAAGTATGTTAATAATTATAACTTGTTTCTTGCTTTGATTCTGATACGTTCCATTCAGTTTAAGATGAGTAAGTTGATTTTCTTACCGAAATGAATTGCATGTTGTTAATTAAACTAAAGGTAAATGTAATACAGATCTGAGCCAAAGAAATTTGGAAAAGGGTCAAAATCACCAAAATCAAAATGACAGAATTTACTTTTCTCATACCGGCACTGATAATTTCGATTTGTTCGAATTGCTTGACAATGCTTCTATCAATGCAACTTTTTCTCTATTTGACCGACCTTCTTACTCTTATGGTTTGAAAGTTACCAATACAATCCCATTAAAAAAGTGGCCACTCTGTATAACAAATAATTGCCGCGAAACAAGTGGTAGTAAAAATTGTACTTAGAATGTGGCCCTGTCTTGACTGCAGTTCAAGGGTTCAACTTTGTTTTTGGTAATTTTTAACGAACTCTATTCGAGAAAATATTCGTTTTTCTGCAGATCCATTTGCAACCCACACAGCACTGGACGTCTTAAATACGTTCAATTTATGTCCATATAATGCCTGAACGTCCAGAGGCATAAAATGGACGTCTTAAAGACGTCTGATTCGGGATGTCTTAGAGACGTACTTTTACGGACGTCTGTATATTGGTACAGAATGTTGATTTTTTCCAAATAAGTATTTCTGAAATGAGCAGTAATTTTCAGTAAAAAATATTTCCGACAATATCCGAACTTTCCATAGGTGGAATTTGACAAGTGTCTGTTTTCTATTTATCATAAGATTGAAATAGATTTAGCATTTGATTCGTTTGCCGTCGGAACTCCTCGTCCTTTTTCGACCTCACTCACCATCACCAACGATTCCAACAGTTTTTAATTGTTGCGCCGGTCTGTAATGTGTTTCGTGGTTTCGTCGATTCGTTGAGTCTGGCAAATGTGTTATTATCAAAGTCTTTTCCATACGTAATGGCGCTACAGAAATATTATATGCGTGCCAAAAGGCATGACAATTTTCGTCCATGTTGACGAAGGCAGTTCAACCGAAATCGTGATGACGGATAGTTGGGAAGTATTGCAAACAGAATGTCACCCCTTGAAAATATCAGAGTATGAGTGAAGATGAATTGACGGGTGCAGAAGGCGCAAATGATGTTTTTTATTGTAAATAATGAAGTTACAGATATAGACAGTAAAAATGATAATATTTCCAATGATTCATCTAAAAAATCTAAAAATTGATCAGGAAAAATTGTGAGGCCAATTTCTCAAAAATTTGGTTATAAAGAATGTTGGTACTGATCAATTCATCTTCACTCATACTCTGATATTTTCAAGGGGTGACATTCAGTTTGCAATACTTCTCACGCTATCCGCCATAACGACTTCGGTTGAAATGCCTTCGCCAACATGCACGAAAATTGTCATGTCTTTAGGCACGCATATAATATTGTTGGTTTTATTATGATTCCACTTGTATTTATTGGATATGTGCATCCTACCAGCAAAAAAACTTATCCAACTGCAAAACTGTTATCAACGATAGGTGATACAGTTTTTTTTTTTGTTGAGATGAAATTAATTCTCAAAATCTGAAAAACTAAAAAATATATATTTTTTTAATTCGTCAATGTCTATTATTGTTCTAGGTGCTAGTGAGATGACAAAAGTTTTTATCGATCGGAAGGAAACTGAGAGGAAAATTTTCAGTCGTGGCTGAGGAGAGCAGCAGATCGTAGGATGTAAAACAAAAAGTTATAGAATATAATTCAATAAAATTCCTACAATTTTGTTTCTTCAATTTCATTTCAAACCTGCAATATACTGAATATTAAATAAAGTCTCTTTAATGTCCAGAAAAGGGTCTATTCATGCCCAAATTAGACATTAACTAGACATTCGAGAGATGTCTGTAAGACGTCTTGATTATGTCCACATGGACATCTTGAAGACGTGTTTAAGACGTCCCGTTTTGTAACAATGTACGTCTTAACGACGTCTTTTGGACGACTTAAGAATTTTACTGGACGCCTTAGAAACGTCCTGAACATCTTAGGGTGGACGTCTTGAGAGGACGATCATACTTTGCATTTTAACCAACCATCTAATTTGAAGTATTTGGAAGATACGAGGTGATCAAAAATATATTTTCAATTTCGGAAAAATGTATCCTTTTGGATAGTCACCTTCCACCAACATATTCAGCTGATTTTTTGAAACTATGTAGCTAATATATATATATATATATATATATACAAATGTGACAACGGCTGTGTTCATTAATCTGAATCCAAATAAAGTTGCTGCGATGCCGATGGTCCAAAAAATATGGAAAAAGAATGTTTCGGAATAATTTTGAAATGATTTCTAAAATCATTCGTGAATTTTTTCATTTTCTGACATAATGAAGATGAATAATTTTTGATCAAAAAGTTCCACAGTACCCACCTCGCGAATGCCACGGTTTGAATTATACAGAGGTTTGAAGTATAGTATTTCATCGACTTCTCGAATAATAAATAATTCCTTTGTAACGGAAAATAATATTGTTTCCTAGACAAACTTCGGAACATTTCAATGACAAAATATCTGAAATGAGAATTCATGAATATACAAAGGAAACCCTTTATATACCCGTCAGTTTTGATTCAAGTAACTTTTGTCTATCCAACTGTTTGATGCACATATTGTTCAGGATGGCATGGGCTACATCATATTGAAATTTCAGCAATTTTCACCGAAACCGGTTTTCCAAAAGATTAGTGCGGTGTCCGTTGAGGTAATGTGGAAAAATGTTAGATGCAAAAGTTGTAGATCTTTTTATTTTCAACAACTTTGCTCTCTACCATTTTTCGAGAGGAGGTCGTTGACAATCGCGAAAAACCATGAAATATCACTTTCATCTCCTAAAAGTTCACACCGTTCTCGTATTTTTCGACTCCAATTTATTATTTCCGTCATTCGAACAATAGTTTACTCCTCTTCCAGTAGGTCTCATGCTGGTATTTTTTTTTTATCCCAAAACGGCATCAGCACTTTTCTATTATGCGATACTCAGATTGACATTATTGTAAGGCATCAGTAAATCCGGACAAACACCCCATCACCTCAAACAAAATACACAGTAGTCGGCTCAGCTATCAGTGTTACCTCCGAATAAAATAGTGGGTTTTATATTCACTGGAAGAAACGCGAAGAAATCCCAGCTTTTCCGTGCCACGTTCATATCTAGTCGGAGCATCTGAAATCTCTGAATAACTGGAATACCGGAGTCGTTATGTTCATATTCAGCTGGAAATGAGTTCAGAGTCGGCGGCAGCGACAAGATAGAATGGCAGCTTAGACAAGAGCGCGGTCTAATAACTTTCAACGACATTCCATTTTGTGCGGAGTTGTCACTACAAAAACCGACAGAGTGTTATTGTCACCGACAGGTCTAATAGAAGGAAGTAATTTGGTGTTTCAGCACAGTGGCAGAGGAAGGTTGCGAATTAGCTCAGATACCCACTAAACATAAAAACATAACAAACAGAAATGTTACATCACATTGTGACTTTGTGATGTTCAGCGATATATAATAATAATATATAATAATAATGTTTATTCACATAAATATAAAGATTATTTTTGCTAAATAAACATTTGAAACATGAGATATAGAGTGAAATATAATACATAAATGTAGAAATCGGTATGACAAGATCGGGTAAGTATACTAGACATAATTTGGAAAGTATCGACAAAAGCAGGTAGGTTTTGATATGATCAGTTAAGAATGAACAAAATGTTTGTGAATTTCTAAATAAACATTTGAGATACAAAATATAAAGTAAAATGTAATACATATAATGTATAAATCGGTGTGACAAGATCGGGTTAGTGTACTAGACAGAATTTGGAAAGTATCGACAAAAGCAGGTAGGTATTGACTAAATCATGTAAGAATGTACAAAATCACGGTATTAAGTATAATTATGTACGGTATGGCATTTAGACCAGATTTGAATATGTGTACTTACATTTGTGATATTTAATAAAAAAATATGTATCATCTTATATATTTCAAGTCAACCAAGTCACTGAACATTTTTCTTCCAGTTGCAATAATCCACTATTTCAGTTTCTGTTTCAATCCATTATGAGTCCGAACATTCTTCAGTTCATTTGGTAGTGTATTTCAGAACCTTGGCGCCAAATATTGCATCGAGCGTTGTCCAATTGTTTTATAGCTAAATGTAGTGCTAGACTGTGTTTTTTTGTTCCTTGTTTCATATGTTTGTGTGGGAGAGGTTAGTTTTATTTTATTTTTATGTATATTCATAATTATTCGTTGGCATAAAAGCTGTCGGATGTCCAATATTTTTGCTTCATTAAATAATATGTCACTTGAGTACGTGAGTTTTTTTTGAATATTATTCTAAGTATCCATTTTTGCACAACACTCAATTTTTGTAGGTGGCAATCAGCTACGACACCCCACCCTAGTATACCGTAAGAGAGTTGAGATTGCACGAGTGCAAAGTATATTATTTTGAGATTTGTACTATCCAGGTAATCTGACATAATCCTAAATTTAGTCAACAGACCCCTCAGTTTATTAGTTAAATATTTCGTTTGTACAGGGTGTTTCTTAAGTACGTGTAGAAAATTTAGGAGCGTATTTCTGACATCAAAATAGGAAGAAAAGTTCCTATAAACATATGACCGCAAGTTATTCGTTTCTGAGATAGAGAGTGTAAAAGTTGAATTCTCATTTAAATTTTTTGTGAATAATTTTAAAATAATTTTTATATTTGGGTAAAGTTTGGTATTTGATAATATTTATTATTTAGTTTGTGTAAAAAATATATTTTTGGTAGAGGTCACTGCGAGCAACTGTTTTCAAGTTATTGAGATTTGAAATAATCGATGCAAGTGATTTTGAATGACAAGATTTTTAAATATAAAATAAATTCAATTATAAATTAGGTTCTTCACAATTAACATAAAATTTGATTTTGACATTGAAAAATCATACAGATTCCAAACTTTACTCGAATATCACAAATATTTTGTAATTTATTTACAAAAACAAATATAACAATTAAACTTTGACACTCTGTATCTTAGAAACGAATAACTTTCGGACATGTGTTTATGGGAACTTTCCTTCTTATTTCGACGTCAGCAACATACTCCTGAAGTTTCTACACGTACTTAAGAAACACCATGTATATCCCATCTGAAGTGTCTGTCGATGATAATTCCCAAATATTTGATTGAGTCTTTTTCTAGAATTTGTATACTCTTCTCAATATTTAGTGGCCCTAATTTCGGTAGGTTGCTTGCGTAGGAGGTGAATGGTAAGTAGCAGGTTTTCTGGCTGTTAAGTGTCAATTTGTTAAACTTGAACCATTTGCTTATATTCCGGAAGTCTTCTTCTGATTCAGTTTTCAGTTGTTTTCAAGATGAAGATTGGTATATAATAGCCATTTCATCGGCAAAACTGATTATTTTGCCATTTTTTGTTATTTTCATAACGTTGTCTACGTATAGCGTGAAAAGTAGCGGTTCCTTGTGGGACACCATAGGTTACTGTTTTTGGATCACTCAGAATTCCGTCGATGTTGACAAATTGCTTTCGATCACGTAGATAATCTTTGAGTAACACGTATATATCCCCTCTCAGTCCATAAGAGTAGAGTTTTTTTAGTAACCGTTCGTGGCAAACAGTGTCGAACGCTTTTGAAAGGTCTACGAAGATACAAACGGATTATATTTTTATCTGAAGCATTATATGTTTCTGAAATTAGAGCATATATTGCATCGTCTGTGGATTTTCCCCCTCTAAAGCCGTACTGTTCATCAGAAAGTATATTGAATTTATCTATAAATTTGGTGATTCTGATTTTCAATAATTTTTCAAATATTTTTGCAAAAGTCGATAGTATTGAAATAGGCCGATAATTTTCAATTATGTGTTTGTTTCCACCTTTATGTAGTAGTGTTATAATCCCGATTTTCAGGCAACTTGGGAAGCTTCCTACTGTGAAACATCTATTTATTATAAAACTGAGGGGTTCAACGATTTGAGCGCTGATGTTTTTTAATGTTTCCGCATTCATTTTGTCCCTTCCAGGTGCTTTCTTTGGTTTCAAATCTTGAATGACTTGTAAAACTTTCCTTTCATTTTTGGGGATCAGAAACATACTACTTTTCGAGTTATTTATGTTCTCTCTATAATCCTTAGGAGATTCAATTTTATTCGCATAATCCTGACCTAGGTCAGTATAATATTTATTAAATTCATTTGCGATGTCAGTTTTATCTGTAAGGGTGATTGTATTATCGCATTCTATTGAGTCTATGTTAGTTTTGGCTTTTCCTTTCGAACATATTGTGTTGACACTACTCCATATGGCGATGGAATCATTTGGACTGTCTTTTATGATCCTGTTCATATAGTTTTTTTTGAGATAATTATCAGTTTTCTAATTTGATTTTTGTAGGTTTTGTAGGTTTCATTGTCAGGATCTAATTGTAATTTCTGAAAGATTTCGTTTTTTTCATCGATAGATTGTTGTAGTCCCGGAGATATGAGTAATATCTCAGATTTGTTGCATTATTACAACGTGATGTTTAATTCTAAATGTTATACATATACACGGTGATTTACCACCACTTAAACAAAATTAAATTGGGTACTGGTCTATCATATGAGAACGCAACTGTAAGATTTGAGAGCTTTCCGTGATGATTTGACCAATTTTTTTATAAGTCAACCGCAAGGGATGCGCCACTACAACATTGAATATCAAGAACCATCTGAGTGCTTCTGTGAGAGATGTCATGAGAACTGAAGCATTGCAGTTTTGTAAAGTTACTATCTCCGTGCGAGAAATCGCTGAGGTCCTTGTTTACTTGTCCACGATTTGTCTTATTACAGAACGGATACCCACGAAGTATGCCGAAACAACCAAAATCATCCTTCGACATGATAGACCGTCAGATAGTGACAGGGGTGCTATTTTCAAACTTGAACGAATCTTTCCGTATGCGAGTTGTCATATGCGAAATAGTTCCGGTCATCTAAAAGTTAGTTGATTTTCAAACGGCAATCAAATCTGATTTTCCGCTGACATTAACATTCGCACATGTTGATGTGGCAATGTTTATTTATACGTGATTTTAGTTGTTTTGTGGTTTCCAGGTTCCACATTATTTGTAAAATACATGATGATAGATAGAAGATAGATAGAACAAGGTATGTGGGCGGATGAAACCATAAGCATGTAGGCCTCTCAATCGGTCCCGTTATGCACCCACTACTGCTGGGAGATGGTTCAGTTTTGAAGGTAGCCGAATTGTAAAATACATATTTCGTGTTCATTTTGTATTAAGTAAATATAAAATGGATTTACAATAAGTTGGTACATTTTCAGGAGATTTGATGTTATGTTTGTTTTTTGTAAATTCCTAATTCCTGGTTGTCTTTTTCATTATTGACTATTCGAAAATATCTTTAGGAGATGATATATTTCAAGAACTTGTATTATAGACTGAAGTATTTATGAGGGTCAAGAAAAACACCACCAATGTTATGCATATATTTGTTCTTAATATCAACGTAATTCACTGTAAAATACTGTGGAAAATATGTAGTATTTTCCGTTATTGTCTATTTCAAATATTACAATATTAATCAAAATTTGTCCTGATCAAAAACATCTTCATGTCACGCTTTGGATGTATTCTTCTCCGTACACCTCCAATATACCCTTCAAAGTTTTCCACAATATTATTGTCATTCTATCGACCTTAATCAATGTCAATAAATCGTGGTCTTCATTTCCATCACCAAATTTTACTGGTGGTAAATTGATGCACATATTGTGCAAAACAGTGCAATATTGATGGCACCTACATTTCCATTTCAAGAATCCATTACACATCTCAAATATAGTTCTTGTATTTAGTACCGCCAGGGAAACGTACTCACACATCATTTTTCTCATATTCAAGTCACATATCAATGTTTTGAAACTGTTTACAAAGACACAGTATTTCGACTATATCATTTTACTTGCATGTTACTTATTTATCGAAAAATTATATTTCATATTTACATAAACACCTTCTTGCAATGCCTCTAAAGCAACAATTTTTATATCGCTGTTCAGATTATCCACAATTATTTAATTCAAATTCGATCTTCACAAAACTGTACAACCTAACCTAAAAGAGTTCTTTCACCCGTTATTTCTTACTTATTTCTCACCTTTCCGCATGGGGTTGACCATGCAATTCATTTCAACCGATTAAAAGAGCATACGAAAAGTATTCATCATTTCAAAATACAAATATTACAGTTTCACACGAAAATGTCATATATTCGTATGCGAAACTAATTCGCATGTGTTTGAAATTAGCACCCCAGATTTAGGAGCCCCATTTTCGCATACAAGCCTCGAATAGGATTGAAAAGTACATCGATGCAGAGTAAGATGGAGAGGGATTCGACTTCCGGCATCGGTAGAGGTCAGACGGTGACCTCGTGTTGGAAGTCAGGTTAATGTGATGTATTGTCCGCCGTTTAAAAACGTGCAACGACCCAAGATTGTAGTGTTTGTGAAGTCCGTCGTAAAACCATAACGTATAGTTTGTGGTTAAAACGTGCCAGCAAATATTAAAAAGTGTAAATGATATTGGATGCAGTATTGCCCAGAGCAAGACAATTGCATCCCCCAGATACAGCCTCGCTGTCTACGCCGTTTAAAGGCTGGCTGGGAACGGATTTCTCGCAGCGGGTCATGTCCATATAGCGCCGAATGGAAGCTGAAGGATAAGAAATGAAAAGAGAGAGAGAGTAAAATGGAGGGAAATTTACGAGTGGCTCCTAGGAAAAACATGGGGAAATCTCGATTTTCAAGAACAGAAATAAAAGGAGTATGTTGTCCATATTTTCACGCGGGCCGTGTTCACCTAATTATTAATCAATAGAACCTGGCTTCGGAATACCAAAGGCTTGAGTGTTGCAGGAGGCTAAAGGTTTGAAATGAGTGCGTAATCTTGTAAGGAAAAATGTATGTTTTACGGCCTGATGACGATGTAATTTTTCATACTTTCGATGGGCTTGTGTGGGAAAATTTGTCAAAATCTCCATCTGCACCACTCAAGCCTTTGGCTTTCCGAAGCCAGGTTCTATTAATCAATAACTAGGTGAACACGGCTCTCGTGAAAATATGGGCAACATACTTATTTTATTTCTGTTCTGGAAAATCGAATTTTCCATATGTTCTCTCGTGAATTTCCCTCCATTTTACTCAACGTCAATGTTCTTTTCAACCCTATTCGAGGCTTGTATGCGAAAATGGGGCACCTAAATCTGTCTCTATCTGACGGTCTGCAACCATTTTCCCTCAGATTATCCAATTATGAACTGTAATAGTCCTAAGTACAGAAATTTGAGAAGACTTGGCAGTCAGTTTCATTTGCAACAGTGATCGTAATTTGACGTCTTTCGTAAATCGGTACTGTACAATATGATCGCCTTCACCTCTCGCGAATATTGTGATAAATATGATGGATTGAGTGAAAATGCCAGTGCTTGTGTTCGAGAATACTCAAGAAAGTTTCCAAATAGAGGCCATCCAAACTTACAAACAATTTTCGATGCAGAGCAAAGACTTCGAGTTACCTTATCATGTTTTCGAACTCACGTTGAATGTACAGTGAATCAGGCTGTTGTTGTTGATGAAGCAATTCTGCAACTCTTCGACGAAGATCCATCAACAAGCACCTGGGTCGCAGACTTTGTTTGAGGCAAACTATGGTATGGTGATATTATACGCAAAAATCGTTTGCATCCATATGATTTCCAAAAATAATAAGTCCTAGAGCCACAAGACTTGCTACGTCGTGCACCAAACAAGATCTCCGTTTTACTCGAAATTTTTCATTAGCAGCTGAGGCTGTATTCACCAGAGACGGGATTTTCAATTCCCACACTTTGTATTTTGAATCTGCACATTTCTTTAACTCTTCACCTAATATTTATTCATGTTTTATGTCAAGACATTCAATTCTAACAAATCTTTTAACAACTATTCATATATAGTCGTAATTTGAAATCATTTCTCATCATATCATTTTCCATACTTCAGTTTGAGAAATCTCATCTGTTATATATTAGATTGAGATGTCTATTTTTCTCTTTGTTCTCTTTGCTTTGGCAGCTGTAACATGAAACTTTGATAGAACTTTACTAATTTTGATTTTTTTGTTGAACTGATTCATTATCAAAATGTTTGAAATATATCTCGACTTATTGGAAATCAATCAGACCGAATTCTCCCTGCGAAGTGCTGTACTCAACTACTTAACTATTCAACCGATTGTACCATACTGAAAAAGTTCAATGCAAGAAAGATGCAGTAACTGATTCTTTGCAGATTTTATTGAATTGATTCTATCATATTGATACGAAAACTTTCCTCCATTTCATTTTAATTTATTTCATTGTTCAATGTATATGAACAATAATACTTTTCCGTACGACTCTGGTCTTCCGGGATTGAGAAATTATGATGAGATCCCATGTCTTAGCCCATTTCAACCCATTTACGTTTATTAAAAAAAATGCATATCTTTATCGACGAAATAGGAAACTTTTCAGCACATATTATTTTTAATGAAATGAACAAACAAGTCAAAACATTTCGAACGTGTTGAATACCTGAGGTAGTGAAACATTTTGAAATAAAAAACGTAAAATGAATTCAAAGTTTTTATTTTAAAATTCTCATTAAATACATCCATTCACTCCATTTTGACCGGTTCAGTTTTATAGGAAGAAACATCGATATCCATCTACCTTGTTCTCTAAAAATATATGAATGCCAGCAAAAAGCGGGTCCACTAATATCCTCATCGAGCTGTACGGTGCGGAAAGGTCCAGTCAAACCATCAATGACCTGCGCTACCAGTTCTTCACAAAGGCTACAGTCAAGACCAGTTTTAACATAGCCAGACTTTGTCACGCAAGATGCTGCGAAGCTACATTCATTTCGCACACACCACCAGGTGCAGCAGTGGCTGGGTTATAAAAAGAATCTGCTCGAATGGGGATGGGTTGCTACAGTCCGAGGCCTTTTTCCGAAGATGAGGTCAAGGGAAGTGTGTTATCAGCAGATTTAACTCGAGAAAACAGTATTGAACTTGATGAAAAAATTTTAATAATTTTCTTGTCAGAGTCAGTAATTATCTGACATAATACAAATACAGAATGCTCTGATAAATATGAATAAAAATAAGTATAATAGAATCGATCACTGAATATTCAACACTTTCCCTCAGTGAAGATTCTCCATAAACTTGACGCAAAATCTATTCAGTAAATCTCTGCTCAGTGGTTTAGTCAGCATATCAGCATAATTTTCTTTTGTACTGACATAAGCTGTATCCACTTCTTTCTCCAATATTCTTTCCCTAACATAATGATAATGTACATCAATATGTTTACTCCGTTGATGAAGAGCAGGATTCACAGATATATGTATGGCAGCTTGATTGTCACAGAATAAAACTGCGCGACTATCATTTTTTAACTCCTTCAAAATATAGGTCATCCAAACTGCTTGTCTGCAGGCGGCAGACAAAGCCATATACTCTGCCTCTGTTGTTGACACCGCTACACACTGTTGGTTGACCAAGACACAAGAGCCTCACCGTAGAACCCGGCATATCCACTATACGATTTTCTATTGTCAGGACAGTTTGCATATGACGCATCGCTGAACATCGATATATTTGGTGAAGATGCATATTTGTATATCAGCTTTCTTGTCATTGTTCCTTTAAGGTAACGAAGTAGATGTTGAACCATATTATGATGGACTGAAGAGGGATCCACACAAAATTGTGAGAGAACATTAACAGAGTAAGTTATATCTGGTCTAGTTCCCATCGAAAGATACAATAAACTTCCTATTTTCGATTGGTATGATGTCTTGTCAACTCTTCTATCTTCCTGTTGAGCTCTACATGGTTTAGCACTAACATCCGTCGGGGTAGACATGGCATTACAGTCCAACATATCGTATTTTTCGAGAATTTTGTAGATATAATGTTCTTGAGATATTGCAATGTGATTATCAAACCATTCGATATGATATGACAAAAGATACTTCGGTAATCCAAGTACAGTAACATCAAAATTGTTTCGCAAAATGGTCTCGATAGCATCTATCTTTTCCTTGATCTTAGCAAGTACTAGCGAATCGTCTACATATATGGCCACCTCTTGTGCACGATCTTCAGAGATAAACAAACATGGATCTGCATTAGATTGTTTCAACAGAATTTCTCTGAAGACTCTCACTAACCTAGTGTTCCATTGTCGAGGCGATTGTTTCAATCCATATATACTCCTTTTTAGGCGACAAACTTTTCCTGATTCTGAGCTCAAGCCTTCTGGAATCTTCATATATATGTTGAAATCCAATTCACCGTTCAAGAATGCTGTTTTAATATCCAGTTGTCTTGCTAGCATTCTATTGTGGACAGCATGTGCAAGGAGTATTCGAATTGTTTCGTACCTAACAACTGGGGCAAAAGTTTCATCGAAGTCGATTCCAGGTTTCTAACTAAAACCCTGTGCCACCAGTCTTGCCTTATACTTTGGAATTTTTGCCACTTCTGACCATTTTTTCTTAAAGATCCATCGACAGCCTACTGCTCTATTACTTGATGGAAGAGTAACTATATCCCACACATAATTTTTCTGCATTGACTCGAGTTCTTCATCAATTGCACGAATCCACATTTCAGATTCGGCACATGAAATCGCATCTAGGTAAGAAGTTGGCTCGTCAATGGCTAATTTGCATGATTCTTCACTATAACGGCACGGCGGTTTACTTTCTCTGTTACTTCTTCTTATGGTTTTGGAAGTCGATGGTTGCATTTCTAACATTTCTACTTCATTTGTCTCTTCAATATTCTCCTTGTCTCTCACTAAGTCCTTGTTTTCCTCTTCAGCTTTCAAATTTTCTTTTCTTTTCTGTGGTGGAATGAAGATGAAATCTTCTTCAGGAGTGAACTTGAAATCTCTAGACAAAACTACCTTGTTACCAGTCCAGAATCGGTACCAACCTAATTTGTCACTGTAGCCTACAACCGCAGATTCCACACCCCGCGGAAGAAATTTACTACCAGGTTTCTGAGCTTCTGCAGGAATGTGAACATACGCTTTCTGTCCAAAATAGCGCAAGTGACTTATTGATGGTTTTTTTTTTCCATGAAACATTTCGAATGGAGTCTTTTTATTGAAGGAATGAGGTATTCGATTCTTCGTATATACAGCATGTGCAACCGCTTTTGCCCATAATGACTGTGGTAAATCCGAATCAACAAGGAAAGTTCTGGACATCGTCGTAATCGTTCTATTCATTCTTTCTGCTAGACCGTTTGTTTCATGTATTCTGGGGATGGAGTATTCGGTTTTGATTCCAACAGATCTGAAAAAATCTTGCAAAGATTTGGAACAGTATTCACCCCCATTATCGGATTTGAATGATTTTATCTTTTTTCCTGTATAACGCTCGATTCGTGTGATATATTCAATAACAGCTGCTTCCACTTCGTCCTTATGTTTGATGCATTTCACTTCAGTAAATATGGAAAATTCATCAATAAAAGTTACATAATATAACTTTCCTCCTACTGATTTTGTAGAAAAGGGGCCGGCAACATCTGAATGAATTTTCTCCAAAATATCTGAACATGAATTGGCAGGCTCTTTCGAAATTTTCCTTGTCATTTTTGATGTTTCACATGCCTCACAATCAATGAGCGGTCGATCTTTTGGCAATATGTCAGGATCTGCTACAGCCCGTCCCAGTTCTTTGAAGGAGGATATCGGAAGATGCCCCAATCGCCTGTGCCATGTGACAATACTGAGGTTTGATGACTCTTCATGAACTTCTTGGAATACATTTTCTTTGAATTTCGAAACTACCCAGCCAATAATCTTTCCATTCTTCCAAAAAGTTATGTCTTTTTCTCCTTTCATAGTTATTCCCTTGGCTTTCATCGTTTCCCAGGACATCAACGAACATTTTAATTCTGGAGCGTATAGGACATCGTGTAATGTTACGTTGAGTTTCGAACCACCAGGCAATAAAGCATTGAGTTTGACATTGCCTACATGGGTAACTTCTACTCGTTTGTCATTCCCTAATCGAATGGATCCAGCACATGGTTTGAGATTACAAAAAGCTTGCTTGTTCCCTGACATATGCGATGTCGCTCCTGTATCAAATATCCATCTTGATACATTGATGGGATATGTTGAAGCTGGATATGCTACATCATCATCTGAGTCAATAACCACATTATTCGCCATCTCCTTGTTTTTATTTCGACAATTTTTTATGGTATGCCCTCTGTACCATTTCTTATGCTGTTTGCAATAAATACATTCCTTTTGAGGATTTTTACGATCATATCTATCTCTCATTATATAGGCCTGATTATCTTGGGATGAAGACGCCGCAGTAGATAGTTCCAACAACCTTGTACATATATCATCATATGTTTCATTTTGTTTCGTTTTCAAATTGTCAATTACATTATCCAATTCTTCTGGTAGAGTGGTTAAGAAAAAAGAACCTTTAGCTTTCATCGAACTTGCTAATGGACGGAGGGCGGCTTCTAGTGAATCATTTTCTTCATTGAGAGTTTTAGAAGTTCTTTCGACCAACCTAGACCACAATGTGATCTGGAATAGAGAACTTGGACTCGCATCTGATACCAACAATAGATTTAACTAAAGCGTGCAAAGAATATTCGTTTTTTCGATCGAATAAATCATTCAATACTCTCCACATGTCCCAAGAGTCTGAATAACATGTGATTTGTGGAGTAATATTGGTATCGACATTGAAAAGAATGAAAGCCCTTGATAGAGAATGTCTGTACCGCCAGTCCTCGCATTTAGATTCATAGATCCGCACTATTTCCGCAGTACTATCTTTTTCGGGTGGAAACTCTGTTGGATTCTTTTCCTCGCCAGTTACAATTTTATACAAATTATATAAATCCATATATGCAAAAACCATTGTTCTCCAAAAATGGAAATTGGCCAGTCCATGTAATTTTTCGAATTTGGGAAACTTGTCCATGATACTTCGTACTTTTCAGAATGTATGAGTATTTCTGAGGTTGACTTTAATATCAGCACTTCGCAAGTCTTCAATTTACAATGAGCATGGGCCCATAACCTGTTATCAGCAGATTTAACTCGAGAAAACAGTATTGAACTTGATGAAAAAATTTCAATAATTTTCTTGTCAAAGTCAGTAATTATCTGACATAATACAAATACAGAATGCTCTGATAAATATGAATAAAAATAAGTATAATAGAATCGATCACTGAATATTCAACAAAGTAGCCCCGTCGAACCTGATGAGCATGATTTCCTGCAGTTGCGAAAAGGGTTGCCAAAATGCTTGCTTGCAGCTGCAGGAAAGCAGGTTTGAAGAGCTCTCTTGTCTGAGGAACCTGCAATGTGCAGTCTTGAGAATACCTGCCTGAAATATCGGTAGACGACGATGTCAATATCCTTGATTTAGACGAGCTCGACGACAATGACGAGATGGATAGGCTGCCCGCATATTCAGTCAACCAACTCGTTGAAGATACTGTTGTCAAGGAACTACATCAGGTATTCTCACACTGTTATTATTGCTGAAAGTAACGATTATTTCTATTTATTAATCACCCAAATCTTATAGAACCGTTATTTCTATCAATTCATACCTACCAACACGTGTATGCCATTTACATTAGGACTCCTTAAGATTCTATCATATTGATACGAAAACTTTCCTTCATTTCATTTCAATTTATTTCATTGTTCAATCTATATGAACAATAATACTTTTCTGTACGACTCTGGTCTTTCGGAATTTAGAAATTATGATGAGAACCCAGGTCTTAGCCTATTTCAACCCATTTACGTTTATTCAAAAACATTGCATATCTTTATCGACGAAATAGGAAACTTTTCAGCATATACTATTTTTAATGAAATGAACAGACAAGTCAAAACATTTCAAATGTATTGAATACCTGAGGTAGTGAAACATTTTGAAATAAAAAACGTAAAATGAATTCAAAGTTTTTATTTTAAAATTCTCATTAAATACATCCATTTACTCCATTTTGACCGGTTCAGTTTTATAGGAAGAAACATCGATATCCATCTACCTTGTCCTCTAAAAAGATATGAATGCCAGCAAAAAGCAGGTCCACTAATATTTTCAAGAAAAATCATTGAGTCTACATCAAGAAATATACACTTTCTGACTGCTTGACACTTATAGATGGATATGCGTTCAAAATATGTAATAAAATGTAGAGGAAACTTCCATAAAATATAAAATTATCTAAAGAAATTTCATTAAACAAAACAATTTCAACTACAGTTATTAACAACCTTTCAACTAAGTAGGAAAATATGCAACATTCAACAACTAATATTTTGTATATTCATTTACAGAAAAGTCCAGTACTTTACATGCAATCGCAAATATTTTGGTCATTGTTTCGCATATACGTACCAATATACCTAATTATTTACATATTTTATATTTTGAAACACTGATGTAGAAAAAACATTGTGAACCTTTTGTATCCAGAATGAGCATAATACACTTCCTGAAATGCTAAAATTAATTCCGAACTTGATTTGAGCTACTATAGATAATCAGCAGGAAAACGGTGTCATAAAACGACAACATAAAATCTAGTAGTTGGCTTAAGAATAGTTCCCTATGTTTTGTATCGTGCTGATTCCGAATCTGGTGCTATCCAACAAACAATCCAGCCAATTCCAACTCTTCAGATGATGTGGTGTTGCAGGTTTTTTTGGATTTCCCTGCAGCTGTGAAAGCGAATTAAAAATTAAGCAGCCCCGAACCACCAGTTATTTATTGTTGTTATTTTGATGTTGTTACTTCACATAATAAATTTTCTTTCTGCCTGGTAAGTTTCGGGATACTCACAAAAAAACAGAGAAATTTTCTCACTTCTTCTTTTTTCTTTGCTTATAAATTCAAAGAAAACAATATGAGCTCTCTGCAGCCTTGTAGGTTCAATAGTTCCCGAGATAAAGCACTTCAAATACTGGCATTGTTATTCAAAAATTGAAATTTTGAGTTTAGGTCAACTTTTGAGAAAAATGTTTGGTAAAATACTGATCCTACGAAAAAATCGTTGAAAGCAAAGTTGCAGCAAATGAGTTCAAACGCACCCTCATATCCAACGTTTGACTTTAGAGAAATAAAAAATTTGATTGTGGGGAAATGTGATTTACACCCTTTCCAAGGATAAAACATTTCAATAAAAATGTAAACCTTTGTTTATCGTAGGCCCATTATTTGAAGTATTATTCATTATAAAGGGTAGTTTAAATTAGAGAAAAATGTGTTGGTCAAGTCCCGGAACGGTTTGTCAACTAAATCTTTTGTGTAGACGCCAGGTCGTTCTTTCACTACTTAGCTTTGTGCTGAATTCTTTCACAAGGCTAAACTTTTTTGTCATCTCATCTTGGGGTATATCCCAGGTTTGGCCATTTCCAGGAAAGAACAGAAACTTGCAAGGTTCTCTCTTTGGTCATTCTGTATTTTTTCTTTATCACTTTACACCACAAGTATGTGAAGGGGTGTGAGGCTTGAGATGACCTCCATAGCGGCCGTTTGGTGCATTCTTATTGCTAGTCTTAGTTCTGATGCACCTGACCACTGCCTCTTAAGTGTTGGTCGGTACCATTATTGACATCTACATGTCAACGATGGTACCGACTCTGGTTGACTCTCAAATTCGCTTCCCGCGATTGAGACTTTGTCATCTTCACACTTTCCTCGTTAGAGGATTGTTTGTGTTCTCCCTTTAAGTTCGATCGATCCTGGGCAAGTGTTCTCTCGGTTGGTGAATATACAATGAGCTAGAGAGGTTGAGCAGATGGAAGTCATTTCATTGCAACCATTTCATATTCCTGACAAAGCTGGTTCATCAGCAGTCCTGATGGAAGATATAGATGACACATTGAATATGCAGAAATTATCTAGACTACCTAGATTATCTAGATGACAAGCATCAGCCACCTGTTCAAAGTGAAATTGATTCATCCTTTTCTCTTTACCATAGGTAGGTTAGTCAACAAGTGGGTATAATGGCTTCATTCTCTGCTTGAATTGAAGCTACTTTTATTTTTCTCGTAAATTCTGTTTTTTACCAAATAATTGGCTCAAAAAGGGCGGGGATTACCGCAGTGGCTAAGCGCCCGCCTGGTAACCGAGAGGTTCCAGGTTTGGTTCCCAGCCGGGGCGAACTTTTTTCATTTTCAGATGTGAGAATCTGAATAATTGAGGCTCCTGTCTGCTGGGAATAGTCCTCCACTATTGACTGTTGCGGTAATAATTAACAGTGCTGCTCCTAAGGTGGCGTATGTTGTTAGTTACAAGGCCTATCCAGGACTCATGGCTAATGCAGACGATGCCAAAACACCAAAGAAAAAAAATTGGCTCAAAATTTATTCCACCACTTTTTTATAACTAATTCGGTACGGCTCAAATTGTGGTTAAATTGAGTTTAGCTCAAAAAATTATACTGTAATCACATACCTCACACTCTTTTGAAATTATAAGTGAACGAATAGAAGTTAGAAAACTTCTCTGTTATTTGCGCATCAAGAAATTTTGTTAGATAAGACCAGATTTGGATTCAGCACACCAGAAGACATAGTAAACAGTAATAAAACCGATTCTCATAATATTCAGGCCTCAATAGTTTTTCTACCTCAGATATATCACATAAATAACTCCTCATACAAATTTCATATTTTGACAAGAATAATCCACATTTCTCATTCAATTTCAACATAATACGCAGTTGGGTGACGTCACCAGAATGAACTTGGTGAAGCCATAATCGTGAATACTCTTCTTCTTTGTTTTTCAATAATTCATCCTAGGCAAAAACCACCTAGACTAACATCAATGTTTATTTCCCAGATTCCCTCGGGATACAGTACCTGCATAACCAAAATGAGTGAAAACAAGCAAACCGGTTTCATACTTTTTTTTTACCTCTAAAAATAAATCACCAATGATGATATTGACCTCGCTAGTTATTTATTGATGTTTGACAGGATTAGGATTTATGGATACACTAAGAATGAACTCAATGCGGTTATTCTACGTGATATACACTGCACGCCAGCAGCGATGGACCCACCCATTTTCCAGAAAGTTATGTTAGGGGGCGAAATTGTCCCGAAATTTCTTCGGATTTGTGTTTAGAAACCCTGAATTACCTCTCATACACCTGTTCTCTAATTTTTTTTTAAATTAAAATAATTATATTCGATGAGTAAGCACAAACTACGAATGCAGTGGCCAGCACATAAAAATAGATAGTGAAGTAACTGACGATGCTCATAAAATCTTCAACATAGTTACATAATAAAACAGTAATCTTATCAAAAAACAATGATCTAATCATTTGTTATTCGTTTCCTGATTTTAAAAAAGTACTGTCAGATAGTAGCGGTTCTTTTAACATAACCTCCAATCTCGTTTTTTTACTCTTCTTCGTTATTTGTTCCTACTATCCCGACTTGTGACTGGTGACACCAGAATCCAGCCAAATGGTTTCAAGGATTTCGAAACGAATTTACTATTTCATTCATGAGTACGTCATGTGATCTCTCTTGTCTATGACCTCTACTATTTGTCGTTACCCATCAGGCGGCTACGGTGGGCTATAAGGTGTTGAAGACACCATCCTAGCAAGCCATTATGATCAGAGTGCTGATTCCAGACAGAACTGAGTGGGACGGCTCGCAGCTCAAGGACACTCTACAGGGTAAAATCTGGTACACAGATGGATCCAAGACTGGGAATGGGGTGGGCTCAGGAGTGTTCTCCAGGAATCCGAGTACTGGCATCAGCTACTCACTGGGCAAACACACCTCTGACTTTCAGGCAGAGGTGTATGCCATTCTCCAATGCGCGAGGGAGAACAACAGGAGAAACGTTGAAAACGCGCATATCAACATCCTGTCAGACAGCCAAGCGGCACTTAAGGACTTGTGCAACAAGGAAGTGACGTCCAAATTTGTATGGGACTGCAAAGAAGAACTAGGAGTGCTGGCAGACCGGAATCAAGTCAAACTGATATGGGTCCCAGGACACCGGGGAATTGCAGGCAATGAAAAAGCAGACGAACTAGCGAGAAGAGGTTCGGAAAATCCTCCAAACCAAGGGCAGACACTAGGGGTACCGAAGTGCACGGTAAGAGCGTCTGTAAGAGAGTGGATTGGGGACAGTCACAAAAACTACTGGGAAAGCATACCAGGAAACAAACACGGGAAGAAATACATTAAAGGACCGTGCCAGAAAAGAACGGCAGACCTGTTGTCGATGAACAGGAGCCAGCTTAGAATCGTTACGGGACTCCTGACTGGTCATGCACCAGTGAAGGAGCACCTCAACAAAATGGGACTGTATAATGGAGACCTGACCTGCAGACTATGTGGTAAAGGTCCAGAAACAGTGACACACATACTGTGCTGTTGCGAGGCACTAGACCGCAAAAGACAGGCAATCTTCGGGCAGCCATCTGGCGATCCAGAACTATACAGATCGCACCCAGTAAAGGACTTGTACAAACTCGTACAAGGCACGAAATTACCTAAGCCTAAGTGTCACCGGGGGCAACAACCTGACGGGCCTAGAGGTGGAGGTTTTAGTGAGTAACCCTGTGACCAGTGGAGTCTCACAGTAGGTCTGGAGTCTTGAGCCGGAGGCTCGTTTCCTCTCTATAAAAGATTTCCTCCACCTCATCACAAAAAAAAAAAAAAAAAAAAAATGCCATTATGATTCCCTCGGTCTCCGACTTTAGCTCACTTGACCTGAAGACCGTCAGATAGTGACAGATTTAGGTGCCCCATTTTCGCATACAAGCCTCGAATAGGGTTGAATAATACGTCGATGTTGAGTTAAATGGACGGAAATTTACGAATGGCTCCTGAGAAAAACATATGGAAGAATCAGAAAGAATTTCCATTAAATTTTCTGACTGCAAAATCTACCTATACATTTGCGCCACTCCAGTGACGATGTAGGTTTTCATAGTTTCGATGGGCTTGTGTGGAAAGATCTGGTGAAATCTCGATTTTTCCATACAAGATTACGCCCTCATTTTAACCCCCATAGCCACCTGCAACACTCATTCCGAAGCCAGGTTCTATTGATCAATGATTAGGTGGACACGGCTCGCGTGAAAATATGAGTAACATTTTATTTTTTTTTCTGGAAAATCTAATTTTCCATATGTTCTCCCCAGGAGCCACTCTCAAATTTTTCTCCATTTTACTCAACATCGATGTACTTTTCAACCCTATTCAATGCTTGTATGTGAAAATGGTGCATCTAAATCTGTCACTAACTGACGTTCTATGAGGTATGAGGTCAGGTTTATGGAATTGCCAAGGTCTTCTATGTTCTTGAAGAAGACCCCATGTATTGGCTTATCCCCGCAGCTGTGATGTGAGCTTATGCTGATCGAGTTCCAACTTGGTGACAGAGTTTGGGTTAGACCGTTCAGTGTCGAATACGTGACCAAGTACATCGGCTTATTATTAGTATTATATTTATATTGAAGTTTTTATTTGACAATGCTTCATACTTGTCGAAGCAAAATTGAATCAATTCACTTTATATTCATTAATCCAGTAAATGTTTGCACTTTTTTTGGTTTTGTCCCATGTTGACCATGTTTGATAAAGTCTCATCAATACATTTTTAAACTAGAATAAATTTTCTATAATATGAGATGAAAATGGATTGGTTACTCCGAGATGTACCGAGATATCGCTTTTCAAAGTTTGGCAGATTTTCCATAATGGAAAAATTTTAACAAATTTTCATGTTTAAGTCTTCAATAACCTGTATTATATGAGTCAGCGATGGAAAAATTTATTCATTCTGATATTGTAAATGGGAGGGGGAATTCACAGACATAGGATAAAGGCTCATACAATTGCTGAAGGTGATAATAGAAGACAAATACATTGAGGTTTTTCAGGCTGAAGAAGATGCTGACACACTAATCATCACAACAGCCACCAGAAAGACCTCAGATTTTCAGGACGTGATTATTGTAGGAGAAGACGTAGACATGCTGGTCATCATTACTGGTCTCAGGAGTCCCACATCAGGTACTATACACCTTCAAAAGTGTGGAAGAGGCAAAACAACAGATGTTTTTTACTCCACCACCTCAACATCTGAAGACAGTCATCTCATCCATTTTACCCACGCCTTCAGTGGCTGTGATTCCACCTCGTGCTTCTTCAGTCAAGGTAAACTCAAGTTGTTTCAAATATTGAGGAATTCTGTACACCTCAAAAAGGAAGCTACAGTGTTTTCTAATCCAGCTGCGACACCTGCGCAAGTAGCTGAACCGGGGAGAAAATCCTCATCGAGCTGTACGGTGGGAAAAGGTCGAGTCAAACCATCAATGACCTGTGCTACCAGCTCTTCACAAAGGCTACAGTCAAGACCAGTTTTAACTTAGCCAGACTTTCTCCCACGCAAGATGCTGCGAAGCTACATTCATTTCGCACACACCACCAGGTGCAGCAGTGGCTGGGTTATAAAAAGAATCCGCTCGAATGGAGATAGGTTGCTACAGTCCAAGGCCTTTTTCCGAAGATGAGGTCACGGGAAGTAGCCCCATCGAACCTGCTGAACATGATATCCTGCAGTTGCGAGAAGGGTTGCCAAAATGCTTGCTTGCAGCTGCAGGAAAGCAGGTTTGAAGAGCTAACTCGTCTGCGGAACCTGCAATGGCCAGTTTTGCCTGAAATAACGGTAGACGACGATGTCAACATCCTTAATTTAGATGAGCTCGATGACAATGACGAGATGGATAGGCTGCCCGCATATTCAGTCAAACCAACTCGTTGGAGATACTGTTGTCAAGGAACTACATCAGGTTTTTTTCTAACTTTTATTATTGCAGAAAGTAACGATTATTTTTATTTATTATTCACCCAAATTTTATAGAACCGTTATTTCTATCGATTCATACTTACCAACACGTGTATGCCATTTAAATTAAGACTCCTTACAAGGTTTTTACCTTGGGATATCCGAAAAATGAATATTTTCGTCCCATTTCAGGAGATCCAGGATGATGAAGAAGCGAATTTTCTTGGGCCTTGTCCGTCGAAGAGAAGGAAACATTGACTCCCCCCCCCCACAAAACCTCACCACTCCTCCCCCATCCACATTCAATGACTGCAATGACTCACATCAGACAGATTGTTGAAGATATACAGACAATATGATAAAGCATGAAAATTATCTTGAAATTTTCACATTTGGAATTATATTATGTCGAAGCAAATTCATTTTAGTTTTTAAATGTATAGAAGGTTCTTTGTCAAAAACATGCCCCTTCATGGTCGAAATGGGACGAAACAAAAAAAAAGTGCTAAAATTCAACAGTTTTTGGTATTTTCAAACGTGATCCGAGGTGCTGCCGAGGTCGAAAACTTGGATTTGTGACCTGTTACATCCCATACAAGAAAAAAAAGGAACCCACTGCCACCAATTAATGCAACTTAGGATGTACTAGGTTACTGGGCTGTATAGGAAGTACTTGTCCAGAGAAATCGTTAATCACTCTTTGTTTTTCGTTCTAATTATGATTCACTTCGTATGTATTGAAGTATCTCTCTGTAATGATATACTACGTATACTATCATTTCAGTTTCAACTGAGCCGGTTTATAGTTTTTAATCCTCTGTTGTAAATTCAGTTTTACCCGAGTGACACTCAATCATTTCAAATGCATGCTATTTTTATCTATTCAATAGCACTCATTTCGAAAATCCTGGATTTACTCTGACTAGTAATCAAACATTTTCAACCAAATGGAAACATATTTTTTTTTGATGGATATGAATAAAGGGGTATTAGGAAAATGAATAGCAGTTTGTCCGATACTGTTTTTGATTTAAATTTTTATAGTTCATCATATATGAGTGGAGTTTTGTTGGTACAATAGAAATATATTTCAGTGTTTGGAAAAAACAAGATTATCTCTTGCAGTTCATCAATGTGCTATGTGGTCATTTCCTACCTACTTCCCTACAGAATAAAGATGAAAATTTTTGTTAAAAAGGGAGGGGGAAACATAATCAGGAATTACAATTATGATTAGGGAATTTTAAAGACGTAGATTCACTCAGGTGAAAACTTACTGATAGAGAAGGGCTCCGAAATAGCATCTTCATAGAATAAAATGAAACTTAGAATGTTTTATGAACTGTACTGGATTACAAGAATGTTGTGAAATCATAGAAATCAGCTAAGAGTATGATAGTATTATAACTCATTTCACAGAAGGCATATTGAAGGAATAATGAAAAATGAGAAATGGATAAAAAAATTAGTGAGCTTTTTGTTCGTTGCAATCTCTACTTTTGGATGGGGTGAAAAGTTATTTACGATACCATGGCAAGTTTTCCCAGAAAATGCAAAAATATTAAAAAACTCGAATTCGACACATTTTTTAATCAATATTTAAAATTTTTAGCTATTCATTGAAATTTACATTTTAATTACTCGGAAAATGAAAGTTTCCATGTTACATGGATTTGCAATTTTCTAGTAATCAAACTGTAAATTTGAATTTCAATAAATAGATCAAAATTTTACTAATGATGAGTTTTTTCGTAGTTTTGCATTTTCTCAGAAAAATTGACATAGTAATATATATTTTTTTATACAATCAGAAAGTGGAGATTTCAACGAACTAAAAGCACACCGATTTTTTTCAAAAAGCAGATATTTTGAAGTGGAAATTTTCGATAGAAAATTAGGGTGCATTTTCGATATTAAATCAAAATAAGGGGAATCAATTAATTTTTTAAATCCAAAAAATTACAGTGTGTTTCAGATATGAATGAATTTTGTGGAGACAAATCTTGTTTCTGGGAGATAAAAATATAAAACCAAACGGTTGGTTTTTGGGATTTTTCGCATAAATATTGAGGTTATGTGAAAATAGTGTTTATACAAAAAATGTGAGTCTTTTAATTACCTACAACTTTGCCCATCAACTTTTTTTGATAGGGCTCGTAGTTTTCCAAGAAATCGTGATGAATCGTTTTCAACCCTTAAAATCTCACCCCTTCCACTTCCCGACTTCAAATGAATGGCGATAATGATTTTAGGAAAAATTCTTCATATGAACATAAGTCAGTAATAGCGTCATTTCTGATATACAGGATATTGAAATTTAACAAAAAAAATCAGTTCTTCCCCAATATCTCTGAAACCGATTTGGCTTTTTTTTCAATTTTGGTACATGCCAAGTATGCACAAAAATACATTTTTTCCATGATAAAGGATTTTTTAATTTTCATCAGTGGCGTCCCTGTTAACACACCCTGTCATATTTTTCATCAAAATAATGATACGCCACTGTCTTTTTTCCAAATAACTGTTAGTTTCGCAATTGTCCTTTATCTTCTCATAAAAATGTTTTCCTGCCTTCTTTTTCGTCCGGCGAACGGTTTTTGAGTTAGAAAATAAAATGCATCCATTTGCTTGTCACTAGGCGAAATCAGACGTTGAAGAGTATTAGGATTATCTTGTGGGTTAGAAACACCTTTCGTTGTTTTCAGCATTATTAATTTTGACACTTCTTTAGCTAGATACGTGATATTATCCACTTTATAAAAACTTGTTTATTAAAAAAACATGGTAAATTTTACAAATACCGAATTAGCAGACATGCATTATCTGTATTGGCTTGCTGACGGGAACGCATATGAGGCCAGGCGACTGTATCAAGAGCGCTTCCCGAATAGAATGATTCCTGATGCTCGAACGATTTCAAACACCCACAGAAGGTTATGTGAAACAGGAAGTTTTGAGCCAGTGCATCACTTGAAAGGAGCACATCGTACTGCAAGAACACCAGCAATTGAGGTAGCTGTTTTGAATTCAGTTGACGAAAATCCTGAAATAAGTACGAGGCAAGTTGCCAATAATTTGAATGTTGCCCATAGTCTGGTATGGAGGATTCTTCATGATTATTTATTATTTCCCTATCACATTCAACGGTTTCAGGCTCTACTTCCTCGAGACTTTCTATTACGAGTGAATTTATGCCAATGGTTTCTCCAAAAAGTTACTGAAAATCCTTTATTTGACAGAGAAATTTTATTCACGGATGAAGCTAGTTTTACCAAAAACAGGATCAGAAATTTTCATGATAATCATTGTTGGGCCGAGGAAAATCCGCATGCAATCGTGGAATTTCATCACCAGGAGCAGTTCTCATTAAATATCTGGGCTGGAATTATTGGAGATTACCTAATTGGACCTTTTTTTACCACGGAGATTAAATGGACATAATTATCGCCGATTTCTTGAACATAATTTGCCAATTCTGTTGGAAGATGTTCCTATTTTAATGCGAAATCGCATGTGGTTTATGCACGATGGTGCACCTGCTCAGTACTCTGGCACGCGAATATTTAAACCAAAACTTCCATAATCGCTGGATAGGTCGTGAGGGAACAGAGTCATGGCCAGCTAGATACCCAGACTCAAACAGTTTCGATTATTTTCTTTGGTGACATCTTAAAACTTTGGTGTACAATTCAAACGGAGGAAGAATTGCGAAACCGCCAAATAGTTTCCTGTGAAGCCATAAGGAATACTCCAGGGATCTTCCAAAGAGTACGCGAGTCCATGAGAAGGAGGGCTGAAACGTGCATACTTGCAGGAGGCGGACATTTTGAACACTTAATTTGATTTCGGTATTTTTTGTTCATAATTAGTTTTGTTTTTAAAAATACAAATGTATTTTTATGTATGCATATTCATTACAAAAACTTAATAATAGTTACCATAAAATTATAAAAATATTGCTTAGCTATTTTGGGTACCACAATTGTGAAATTAAGACTAAGAGAAAAAATCGAATAGGGACAAGCAAATGAATGTATTTTATTTTCTAAATCGAAAACCATCCTCCAGACGAAAAAAGACAAGAGACCATTTTCATGAAACTATAAAGGACAATTGCAAAAATAACATTTATTTGGAAAAAAGACAGTGGCTTATCATTATTTTTATGAAAAATATGACAGGGTATGTTAACACTGATGAAAATTAAAAAATCCTTCATCATGAAAAAAATGTATTTTTATGCATACTTGGCATGTACCAAAATTGAAATAAGAAGCCAAAGCGGGTTCAAAGATATTGGGGAAGAACTGATTTTTTTGTTGAATTTCAACATCCTGCATCTCAGAAATGACGCTGTTACGGACCTATGTTCATATGAAGAATTTTTCCTAAAATCATCAACAGATTATTGCCCTTCAGGATCAGCATTCAGTAATGAAACACTCTGTATGGAATATTTCAAAATATAATAATTCATCGTAACTGAGTATAGAAATGTATTGATAATACCATTTTTACATGAAAAATAGTGACTTTCCTATCCAAAATATGAAATTTGTTCAACGGGTCTTTTCACTATCCTTTATAGTTATAACATCTATAATGGGTATGAATACTTTATATACAATAGGCATCGTGTTTGAAAAACTTGAAAAGAGCTCTGTAACACTTACACATTTATCATGGGTATACATATCGTTAAATAATTCCTTTGTCTTTGTTCAATATATACAAAAATATTTTACATAAATATTGGATACTCCACAGTTCATAAAGTTCTCAGAATTTCCATATAAAATTGCTATGAAATTCAGAGCAGAGTAATATTTCGTTCTGAAAGTTGACTTAATCTGCATAGAACAATTCAACGCTTTATTCAAATGGGCTATTTGCCTAACTTACAGATGTGATGCATACACTTTAATTATTCATTAGTTCACTATTCTTTATATGTTCATTCAATATTTAAAGACTCCGATATTCGTGAGTCAATTTGAAAACTTCACTTCCTCAGTATCTTCCTTGCAGTAAATAATGTTAGGACAAGAAAAAACAGGTTAATTTTATTTTCAAGGAGGACGCTCCCAAAGAATATTTATAGCCCTCGTGGCACAACCCCCTAGCAGAAATCTTAAACGGGAAGAGGGATCAAGTGGAACATCAGTTTGATGGGCGTTCAATTCTCTTTTCAATGGTACCATGATTTTACATTTTTTGATGAGCACTTTTCGAAAAATATCGTTCTAAACTCACAGAAGTAACTAGAACTGAAATAAGTCATCAGGTTATTATTGAAATAACCTTTTCCAACCCTTTCTCAGGGGCTACATTAACCATTGGTTCCAAAAAATTCACATAACAAAGTTATCTAATATTAAAATGTAGATGGTAGTAAAGTTGCTTCCATTAAATGCTGTATTTTTAATTCTTATCGCTGAATTTCCACAGAGAGCCTTCGTTTTTTGCTAGATCTTATGGAAATAACTTCTGTTTTCAAGCAATAAATTGTTCAGCAAATTTTAACGATATGCTATGCATTTTTACTTGGTGGGCTGTTTAGTGATAACTCTATGCAGTATATAAAAGTGTAAAAATGGTATGCATACTTCAAGAAATAATTTGAATGATTTTAATTTGGGGAATGCGTACGAATGGTGGCCTTTATTTTTAATTAAAGGAATCCAAATTTAAATGCTCGTTACTGGTATATGCCTGATGTGGTGACGAAGTTTTACGAAACTGATTAGGTTAAGAATAAAACAAGAAATAACCCCAGAGTACTGAATGAAGAAGCTCAAATTGGAGTTTTGGGAACATTTGTCCACGAGCTCCTTCGATCAGTAGCAAAGCAGACAGGAATGTCACGAGAGACTGTGAAAAAGTTCTGAAAATACATAAATATTCATCCATGTTGTATACATGTTCTTCAAGAGCTCTATGAGGATAATTATGATAGAAGAATAGAGTTTTGTGAAACCATGTCTCATCGAGACAATGCCATCCCTAATCTTTTGTTAAACATCTTCTTTTGTCAAATGAATGAATATTTTAGAACCTTTGGTGTGAATATAATTCAAGGTAAAGAAACTACCCAAACACCACAACAACGTCACAATCATACTCGACGCGCGTTTCGCCAAAAAGTTAGGAGCTGAAAGCTTACTGAAGTACAGAAAGGTAATGTTTGTGCTGGTTTTCTTGAAAATGCCATTATTGGTCCTTTATATCTTATGACTGGCAATCTGTACCTTGAAATCCTTGAAGAAATTATCGATCCTCTCACAACTCACGAGCTTGAAACTCAAATTGCTGCAAAACGTAACATTCTTTTCCAGGAGGATCTAAAACGTCCAGCAGGACGGTGCTCCACCTCTTTCCTTATTTCCTTTCTGAACGACAGTGGTTAAACGAGAGATTTGCGGATAGGTGGAAGAAGGGTAGCAGTTGGGAGACCTAAATATCACCGGATTCAACTACCTTAGATTTTTTTTTGGAACATCTCGAATCCGTTCTTTAAAAACACAACCTTTTGATACTGATTAACTTGAAAGACGAATTACAGCAGCAACACGGTAAAGTTTTGCGAAATGTTAGAGAGGAGTGGAAGTGTTCACTTTCCGGACACATTTTCCTTGGGAAAGTAGCACTTCTCAGCCTAGTCCGGGAAGTACGTACTTCCCGGACTAGGCCGGGAAGTGCTCGAATTTTAATATAAATATTAATGTAAAGAGGAAATTATATCGACCGTCTTATCTTAAAGAAACTTGCTTCTATCGGGGATTCGGTCGGGGAAAAGAAGTATACTCTTTTTTGCTACCCGAGCTTTCGTAAATTTTTATTTGCTTTATCGAGTGCTACAATATAATTATATGAACACATGTATAAAGTTATAAAAGGTATATCATACTGTGCAACGTGAGGTTTTCTTCGATGTTGAAAGTACATAATCAAAATGGAATAATAGAAAACGAAAAACTTGACAGGAACATTTTTGTTGTTTGTTTGTTGATGTCAAATAATGTGAGGACTAGCTTCTCACATACCTGAAACTTACTACTCCGTCAAGTTTTTCGTTTTCTATTTTTCCATTTTAATTATGTACTTTCATTATCGAAGAAAACCTTATATTACACAGTACGTTATACCTTTTATAACTTCATACATGTGTTCATATAATTATATTGTAGCCCTCGATAAATAAATAAAAATTTGCGAAAGCTCGGGTAGCAAAAAAGAGTATACTTCTTTTCCCAGACCGAATCCTCGATAGAAGCAAGTTTTAATATTATTTTAAATAAGAATTAGAATGCTTCTGTTGGTACCTATCTTCTGTTCGAATTTCGATATTCAATACGAATAAGAACTATTCAAATTTGAAATCACAGCCAGGGTAGTTTACTCTTGATCAAAATTATATTTTTGTTGCCCCCTGTACACCATTTGGAAATTTAGAATTTTGATAACTTGAATACAAGTATTCCGTGATGCACCAATTTTTATGAGGAATAAAATTTTCTGACAAATCGATAATAAAAAAGTTTCCAAATGGTGCAAATTTTTTAAACTAACTGGATATAGTCATGACCACCTTCTGATAGAAAACCCATTTTAGGCGAATTCGTCTATTTATGTAACTTCATAAAAATTATGTTTCATCCGGTTAACAGATGGGTGAAGGTCGACCTCTCTTCGTCTCTTGTTGATTTGTTGTTCTACATGGTTGCCGAAAAAATATTGTACGCAACACGTCCGAACTCGCAGAGTCGCTAAAGCTCGTTCTAGAATTTGGCCTACTCGTCCAAAAAAAAAACGGTATTTTCCGGACTTGTTACGTAAATTACTATTATTGTTTACAGCAAAATGGACAACATTGTAACACTTTATAACATAGGCGTAGGTCGATCCCATGATCAACATTTTTTTCCCGCAAATCAAAAGTTTTTTTGTTGAAGCAAAATAACCAAGAAATAAAAAATTTCACTCGTAAAATATATTTATTCCTTTCACTCAAGGGTTGGAATAGTGCAACCCACCTATTCTTCAAACCACTTCTACTAAAAGGAAATTCAATACAATAATGCATCTCACTGCAGGCAAGTTCTCATTGATTCTGTGAGTTAAGAACGCTATTTTTCTGAAACTGTTCATCAAAAAATGGAAAGAAAATTGAACGCCTATTAAAATAAATTATCAATTAACCACCCTTCCAATTCAAGTTTCTCAGGGTAGCATCTATTACCCCCAACTGGAAGGTGTCCCCATGAGTGCTAAAATTTCGATCCATCATATTATTTGCTAAAGCTGAAATAGTTCATAGTACACTCTCATCAAAGCAGTATTCTAATACCAAGAATAGTTTTATTCTGTTGTGTTATGTCAAAGCTTTCATGACCTTTTAGGTTTCTCACTATAGCGTCAGTCTCCCCTGACATTCAATCTCTATACACTCTACACCATCCGCTATCTTAACAACAAAAAGTTTCACATACAAATCTTGCACTTTCATGTTGTTTGACTTCCTTTCCAAATTGAGTTATGTACATTATGGAACTGAAGCCTAGTAGAATTTTAAGATACCCGACTTCCTCTGATGTCGTGAATTCTTTGCCGTGGAGATGCACAAGAGTTTGTTTACACGTATTCCTTCATCATGTGAATGCTATTTACCCTGGTTCTCATGACTTGAATCATTCAGTTCGGGTGGATTCTCAACAATCAAAATCAAGAGGTGTAGATGTTAACATATTTGAGTTCGGTATCCTATCGAGACTGAGGGCCAAAACCTGATCCTTAGGTAGACCAGGTATTTGACTTGGCTACCAGCTAGTTCACAGATCCATATATATACGCTAGGTAAAACTCAAATTCGTCCCCACAATATAAATTTAACCCCAATGGAAATGACTAATTTTGAACGCAGTTTTGACAAAAAAACTTCAAAAAAGATTTCCATCACAAGTAAATTATAATTTTTCAAAAATTATAAATCTAGCAAATGCAGTGGGTAAACTTGGAATCCAAAATCAATACTAACATGGTATAAGAAACGTTGATGAATAAAACAAAACACAACAATTTCAATAAGGTTAATACACTGAAAATTTGGCCATGATCAAACATTAAATATCAAAAATGTTTGATTCTGATGCCGATCATTTCCTAGTTTTAAGAAGGATGGAGTGGAGTGGATAATAAAGATGTATACAGAGTTAGTCAAATGTATGGATCCGCCCATTTATAACAGTTGATATGAGCGTTATCGAAAAAAAAATCGTATAAAAGTTAAGGGTATTTCGCTCTGCACCTTTATGTTAGTTCAAATATTTTTTAGATGTGCCATTGGTGGAGAAGTGGCGTCATTGGCATTTTTTTAAATGGAATCGTATGTCATGTTCAGTATCGCAGGAAAGCTTTTTTTCTCATTTCACAAGTAGTAATATTATTTTAGCCCTTTCGATGGGTACAGTGTGTTTCGTGTCCTCCTCTGCAATTTCTTTAAAATTCGTCTCAATCTGAGAATGAAGAGTATATAGGTTTAAAAAAAAATATGTGCCAACTTCAGAATTGTTTAATTAAAAAATTTCATCATTTTATCCAAAACATCGTGAGTGATTTTTTTTAATGAAACAGCTGTTAATGTAGCACATAATTCTTTATAAAAATTCACATACACCACAGTCTGAAACTAATTGCCATATCGCCTAAATAATCCAACTTGGTACGTTTCCCAATTGAGAAAAAATTTAAACAAAGTAGGCAATAGGTAGATGAATTACTGATGTGGACACAAAAATACGAAACACACTGTACCTATCGAGAGAGTTGAAAAACATTAGCACTACTGATATAAGTGAAAAACAAGCTCTCCAGCGATACTAAACATAACAAACGGTTCCATTAAAAAAAATGCATGTGACGTCACTTCTCCACCAATGGCACATCTAAAAAATATTTGAATTAATAGAAAGGTGAACTTTCGTCTTGACTTTTTTCTATAACCCTCATATTAACTGAGAAAAATAAGCTAGTCAATACATTTTACTAACTGTGGATGAATGAATTGTCTTTCATTCTACTGGAGAAAAGACAAATATATTTCAGGAATGAATTACTGCCAAAAACTTAATCTGACTGTTAGTAAAAATCACATCTTACTGCAAGTAGATGAGTGTTCGAAGAGAAACACAATAGTTTAGAAAGAAAACGGTAAATTCAAAGAGAAAATTGATTGGAAAATCTAATACTGAAATAATGTTAGAATTGCATATCGTTGAAAAACGAAATACAATCAAATTTAAATTGTTCATTCAAAGACTCTCAATTACGTTCCTCATTGATTCTAATGATTTCGAAAATCTCCAAGATATTCAATTTGGTACCCTTTTTACAAATGTGTAAAATAATGAAAATTGAATCAAAATCAAATGTATTATTTACAAAGTGATTAGAAAGAGAACAAGATGAATTAATTCAATCAATCATGTCTGAATGAAGATACTTATCAACTACTCTTTTATGTTCATGGATTCTTTGAGAAAATTTACGACCAGATTGACCAATATACGTAGCATGATCGTGATATGAACAAGAAATTTTGAATAATAGGGAGTTCATCTTTGGGATTATTCAAGTTGTTTCTAAAATCATTATTAGTAGGTATAAAAAGAAATTTCACGAGCAAGAATGAATCAAATAAATTTTTGAGGTAATAGGAAAGTTTTCTCAAAAAAAGTTAAACTTGTATATAAAATCCTATAGGAGAAGGGATCAAGTTAGCATTCAAACCTTTGAATGATATGCGTTTTCATATTTATAGCCTGGAGATTAAAGAATTGTAAGAAGCTAGTTTGTGACTGTGATAGTGGTTGGGTTGGATCGGTGTGTGTTGGTTTTCTATAAATGTAAAAATAAAAAGAGTTATTATTTACGTTAGAAACAAGTAAATCCAAAAACGAAAGAGATTCATTATTTTCAAATTCGATCGTGAAACAAATGGAATGGTCTAAATGATTGAAATATTGTAATAAACTATTGAGTTCATCTAAAGAACCATCAAAATGAACATATCTACATATCTATAATGAAAATTGATTTTATTGGTAAATGTGAATGAATTGAGTTTTTTTCCAAAAGCAGGGATGAGTTAGAACCCATTGCCAACTCCTAAACTTGCTCATAGTATTCATTGTTGAAAAGTAAAAAAAAATGAAACTATACCTAAGAGCGAGTAAATATTCAAACATATGTTTCACCCCATTTCATTCATCTTCCAAGTACGACCTGATTGTTTTTTATGGTGGTTCCACCAAGAGAATGGCCTCTCACCATTCCCCATTAACAAATATTAGGAAATTGGCTATATTTTGCGCCATACATGTATCAACCTAAACTTTTGTGCTTTTTTATTCTTCAATGTTTCCCATGCCATGTAATTATCCATCTTGGATTCCAAGTTCACCTATTGTATTTGCTAGTTTTATATATTTTTCAAAATTTGTAATTAGAGTTTTTTACTGGTTTCAGTGCAACCAACTCCTGTTCATTTCAACTGAAGATGAGAATTACTATGCTCGAAAATATATTTTTGAGTCATAGATTTTCTTGTGATTGAAATTTTTAGACAGGTTTTTTGCCAAAGATGGGTTGACAATTTCCTCTTCCCATTGGGGTGTAATATACATACATTGTGGAGACGATTTTGACTCTTACCTAGCTTCTCTACGAAACTCCACTTTGAGTATGGAGTTCTACCTTCGATAACCATATATTTTCAATATCACCAAAACATATAAAGAGTATTCCATTAAACGTATTCCAGATATTGAATTTATAGAAAGCTAATTATACCTGACAGATCAAGCAAACTATCGTCATACCGAATGAACTCTGCTCTGATACCTTTCATCGTATTCTTCGAGTAATTACTTTTTGTCTGTCGAAGTAGAAAGCATTAAATTATCACACTAAATTTATCACAACACTCACAGAAATTATGAGGAGAAATAACGGTCGATAGGTGAACGACCTAGACGAAGAGAGGGCGCTTGGAGCTGTCTGCATACACTGATGGAACTCATCGTAGTCCACCCTGGTTATGGCGCAGTAATGGGTATGAGCACAAGTAGCATCGCACCCTGTAGATGGGTTCGTATTGATGCGGACAGAATTCGCTCTATAGTACCTGAAACAACGAACGTGTGTAATGATTTGTGACATTTGATATTTTCTGACTGAAAATAACAGTATTGGAACCGGTTTGAAAATGTTTTAGTTGTCCAAATCGTTTTGTGGTTTTATTAATATCTAAATTGAAACTACCTATAACTGAAATGATTTTCAATAAAAATGTTTACAAAACCTTAAACTTCCTGCATGATTACAAAACGTGTCAGTTTGACAGAATAATCCTCCCGCTTCGCGGTCGGATTAGTTAAACTGTCAGACTGACACTCTTTTTAATTATGCAACAAGTTATCGATGTATAACCTGATTATTTTGAAGTACTTATAGCATTGTTTATATAGAAGTAAGATAGCCAACCTTACGGGATTTATATTGGATTCAAATGGATGCGACATGTAGATGGCGACGTGATCTCGCATCCAAGTCATGTCGTAACTTCAGTGATCTGGCCTCCAAGTCATGTCGTAACTTGATTAAAACAATGAAAAAGCATTAAAATCAGGGTTTTTTGAAGAAACCTGCATTAAAATAACGTCAAATATTCATGTTTGTGACTAATCACGCTAGATGACACTCGCGTTTTTGTCCAATACCTTTTCCACAGGCATTGACTAACTATGTTCTATTTAAACAATGCTTATAGTATTTCTGCTGATTATATAAACTAACGCTTCCAAAAAAACATGTTGAGTAGTGGTGACTTATTCAGTTTGAGTTGGTCATTGGTCATTGGAAAGGTTTCCAAAAGATTTTTCATGTCCTTGTTTTATATCGCTGAAACAAGTACATCATGGAATATATACAGGGTATCCCGAAACTACGGTGCCAAATTGAAACGGAAGACTCCCCTCGAAAAATTAAAATAACTTTTCCGATATCTTTCTTCTAAAATATCGTTCCTTGTAGAGATACAGGATGTTGAATATGAAAAATAAAAAGAACTTTCTCTTCACAACTTCCATAGATTTGAGAATTTTTCAGTTGAATTGGTGTGAATGATTTTGTTCAGTAAGTGCTCTATTTCGAAAGGAAAAAAACGTTTCAATTCGCGTACAAGAAGGGTATCAAGAATCCTTTCCTACCCTATTTTTTACGTCACTGGTGAATCACAAACATTAATGATTTTTCGAATTTCTCATTCAGTCTTAAGTTTAAAATGTAAACTTGTTTGAATCCGAAAAACCAACCGTTTTCAAGATATTTGAGCTCATATGAATATAAACATAATAAGAATTAAAAAGTTGTCTGCTGAAATGAACTTTGCAATCCTAATTACTGGTTCAAACAAAAACTGGATATTCTATGAAAAAAAATGTGACAATTTCACATGCATTTTTCCAGAAAGTCGCTTTCTTGCAGAGATACCGGGTGTTAAAACTAGAAAATTAAAACACATTTTTCTCGTAGCTTTAATGGTTTTGAAAAAAACGTGTAAATTCTATGGTATGCTTTCCTTCAACGGGTGCTTTATTCTGAAGGGAATCAGTTGTCACATTCGTGTTTTCCACCTCATATCCCAAGAGACTGATATATTTTTAGTCAAAAGTATATTACCCTTTTAGAAATAATTTTTGATTACTTGAAAATACGACATGTTTACTATTTTTTTATTGTATTGTACATCTGATCTGCGCATGTAATCTTTTCTGATATGTAAAATACCATGAATTAAACAAAAAATTCCAAAAAATTCGGTACGTCAAATAAATAAGAATGTTGACTTTTCAATAATTTTTTACCTCAAAAACGCTAGAACATCGGGATTCGTAGGGCACTGTTGAATTTTTGTAATCAAAACGGATCGATAGCTGTCACGTGGATTGCCAAATAGACCTTCCAGTAAATATTATTATTGATAAATGAATGTTTGATATACGCTAACAACTCCAGAAATACGACAAGGCAATTCGCCACCAAAACGACTTACCCCGATTTATCCGGCTCGAAGGACCATGTTGAGTTTTTATAATTAAAAATAATCGATGACAATTACGCAGATTGTCAAAAAGACCTTCAGTAATAATATTGTGAATAATTGAAAGGTTGATATACGCTGACAACTCCGAAAATACCAAGACAAAATGGCAATCTATGTAATAGCTATCGATTCTTTTCAATAACAAAAATGGAACAATTACTTTTGAAATTAGTTTTTCATTGAATTCCCATTAAATTATTTCAAACACAAATGCTCAAAAGCTGGTCATATAATATCGATCTGTAAATTTCATCCATTTTGCATAGAATATGTGCAGGGTTTTCCAGACAGTTGATGGAAGATCTCATTCAACTCACCTATTGAAAACTGAGTTCCCTTGAGGATTATCTTGTGTGAACTTGTCAGCTAACGTATGAAGACTGACGGCGCTCATCTCGTTGACGGAGTAATAAGTGCTGAAATTGTACTCCACAGCCCACTCTGCATTCTTGTTATCATTCGCATGTGCAGTGGAAAGGTCAAGGTAGTACTGAGTGTAGTCAAGAACCTGTAACAATTAAAAAAGTAGATTAGAAATCATAGACTATTTCAAAGCTGACGATAATTATCACTGTTTCCGCATCAACAATATTTATTTCTGTTAGTGAGTAAAAAAGTTATTTCTTTGATGAAAATCAAAGGAAATCGGTGGAATATTTAGTTCGGGTAACATTTGCTATCTTGATACATGGGATGTGTGGTATATCAATCACCATTCTCTTATTTCTCACTTATATCATTCTTAGACTGTGGGAGGTTAAACACAAAAAAAAACAATTAATCAATTTTCCTATTGTATTTGAAACAAATTGTTGATTTCAGTAATTCTGTTTCAAATAGTATATTATGTTACAAGTTTCATATATTTCAATCGCGAGTGGTTAAGAAACAAGTGTCTCGAGGAGTTTGTGAACACTTTAAATACCGTACTTTTATATGAACTCATATTATAACCACAAAATTTAATGTTTTTAAGTTGATATATATTTTATAATAACAGGTTATCATAACAGTTTCAATTGACACTACTCTATTAGTATTTAAACAATGGCGTTACTATAAAATGTTTTTAAAAAATTGCTTCAGATAAAGATTGTGAATTTGTGATTAATTGATTATTTAGCGCGGTACAATGAATGCCATTTTAGTTAAGTAACTTAAGTTTTTCAATACTTCGTCCTTTAACCATAACTAGGGAATGTTATCTATTGAGAATACATTGAAATTTGAAGCTTGACAAGTTGGAACACTATTGACTTATAAAGTTTTTTTCCGGAAATGATGATTATACCATATGGATAATTAATAAAAGTACAAAATGATATAAGCAGAAAAACTGAGGTAAGGGGGCGGAAACTTGCACTTTTCTCTTATATTTATTTTCCAACAAGACATACGAACATGTACAGGAATAGTCAAATAGGAACAAGAATAGCAAAATGTCAGAGCCTGTAAATAAAATAAAATTAGACATCAAAATATATAAAAGTCAACATATATAGTGCCCGTCTGAAGTCTGTTCCCCCTACTAATTTTTGAACCGCCTGGTATATCGCAACTAAATTTGTAGGGCTTCAATAGGAGATAAAAATCAACTTTTACATGAAAAAATCAATGCTAAAAGTTTTAAAATGGCGGCTGAGCTCCATCTTCATTATTGTTCCCCGTATATTATTCCATTTTCTAAATTTGCTCATAATTCTCAACAGTTTTCTCTAATAGACTTTGCTCCTTAATTCAATTATTTTCGAAATATAAACGTTTGAAAAGTGACATTCTAGTATGAAATGAAGTATGGATTTTGGTCACTTCCTGTGAAACATTTTGCTAACTAACCGTTGTTATTAATTTGTAGTTGAATCTTTTAATTATTTCGACTTATAACAGGCGTAAAGAGAGTTTATTAAGGATAAACAGCACCGCTTACCGAAAAATCTCGAAGCCTACGAATGTGTTCTGTAAATTCACAATCAAAACAAATCAGTTGGCTAAGAAATCATATTTCATTTTTGAATAACTCTTTTATTCAACCACAACATTCATTTTGTCAAGTGTCCTAAATCTTGACAATAATGTGCCCTATTATAAATAGCTTCTCTCACGTTGATGACAGTCTGTTCATCTATTTCTTCACATGTATCTATTATTCTGCGTTTCAACTGTTCTATTTTTTGGCATTCATTGGCGTATATTTTTGACTTCAGATAACCCCAAAGGAAAAAATCTAGAGGTGTAGGATCCGGAGATCTTGGTGACCACTCGGTATTTCCCCTGCGGCCTATCCATCGCCCAGGAAAGTTAGTATCTAGCCATGCGATCGAAATGGGGAGGTACTCCATCCTGCTGAAATATGATTTCACGATTTTCAAACTCTTTCTGATCGTTCAATACAATTTGACTTATTCGAAGTTCAATTTCAGTTTCTAAAAGATTTTTGTAAAGAACTCCTGTAAGCTTGCCTCTGATGAAAAACGGCCCAACATCGCGATTGCCTAAAATCCCCGCCCAAACATTCACCTTTTCAGGAAACTGGGTATGTCCCTCTCTGAAAATATGCGGATTAATATCGCTCCAGTATCGTACATTCTGTTTGTTGCCTATTCCATCAAGAAATAACGTGCATTCGTCTGAGAAACATACACGTTTTAGAAAGCCCCGTTCTCCTTCATTTATTGTTCTCGTTAACCACTCACAAAATTCAACCCTCCGGTCTGGATCATCCTCCGTGAGAGCATGCAGGGTTTTCATTTTATAGGGATGAAACTTTTCTCTTTTTAGGTCTCTTTGGACACTTTGGACACTTTTTGAACTTACTCCACAGGATTCAGCAACTGCAGACGTCGACTGAGTCGGATTGATTACCATTTCAGCAACAATTTCTAGCCTTTTTTCTTCTGAAAGAGGCAGTCTTCCTGAGGTTGGAGCATTTTTCAGCGTACCAGTTGCTTGGAGCTTATTTAAAAGTTTGCGCAAATATATACTATAGTAAAGCATTCGATGCGGTGAACCATGAGCTCCTTGTTGCCAAACTCAAATATTATGGTTTTTCTTCTGTTGCTTTAAAGTGGTTTGTTGACTATCTCACGAATCGGAAACAATGTGTTAAAATTGAGTCGAACATTTCACCCGCTCGGAGAATACACAGTGGGGTACCTCAAGGAAGTGTTCTGGGGCCCCTTCTTTTTACAATTTTCACCTCTGATTTGGCAGAAGTAATTCTTCCGAATTGGAATAAGCACTTCTTTGCCGATGATACCCAAATATATGGTTCTTGTGATCCAGATGATGTAAATGAACTTATTAATGAGTTAAATCAAAATCTGTATTCAATTAGTTTATATTCTAGAAACCACGGTTTGGATCTGAATCCATCAAAAACAGTTGCTATATGTTTAGGAAGTAGAAATGTTGTTGCTAGGTCGAAGACTTCACAAAAAAATAATATAGTTTTAGATAATGTTATTATAAACCTGAGTACCGAAGCAAAAAATCTTGGCCTTACTTTTGATGAAACTTTATCATTCGAAAAACATGTGATCAATAAACTCAAACTGTGCTATTGTAAATATAAGTCCCTTTGGAAGTACAAATATATTCTTCCTGAACATACAAAATGGAATTTAGTTAACGCTGTCATTTTAACACATCTTGACTATGGTTCCAGCGTGTACTACAATTATCTGAACAATGATTTCAAACACAAATTACAGGTACTCGAAAATACTTGCCTAAGATTTTGCCATAATAGTTTAGAGAGACGTGAGCATATAACACCAGTCTACGTGAGCATGAATCTTTTGAAGATGGAAGGTAGATTTGCCCTTCTTTATGGGTCTATAATTTATAATTTAATTCATTTCCAATTACCCAAATATTTGAGTGATGCTCTCATCAAGAGATCGGTTCTTCATAATGTGAATGTTAGAAATGCTGATTCTTTCTCGATTCCACATCACTCAACGTCCAAGTTTGAAAGAAGTTTTGGATTCATCGCACCAACCACTACCAATAACTTTCCTCAGATATTTTCACTGCCCACAATTATGAGTTTCAAAGCAGCGTTCAAAAAATATCTCTTATCACATCAGTAATTCATCAACTGATATTATATTATATAGGTGTGTATATATATATATATATATATATATGTATATAAAGTACTTGTCAGCAGAATTTTGTTTTCATTCTAAAATAATTTGTTATGCTGAAGGGACTTGTGTTGTTTGATACATATTTGTTTTTTGTATTGTATTTTTTATATTTTCATGTCTCACTCGGAAACTGTAAAGATAATCAATGGACTCGAATCATTATCATGTATAAAATGTATTATATATATATATATTTCTTTTTCTTTTTTCATATTTATATTATTATATTATGTGAATGTCAAGCAGAATTGAAAAATGGCTTTGCCAATATTCTGTCTTTTTGAAGTGGTTTTGTCATATTTGAGATGTATTAGATTATTTATTATTTTTTTTTCACTTCAATAAACATTATTATTATTATTATTATTATTATTATATCTTAGAAATAGGATTTTTGGGAAATCTATCATTAAACATACGGACTGCAAGATGATAATTTCTTCCAACTTCTCCAAATATCAAAACTGCTTCAAATTTATCGTCTAAACTACGAGCCATGATCACACTTTTCATAACATGATTGAGGCGGTCAACGGACTATTTGACAGTTACAGTTAATTTGACTGTAAACAAGACGTTACCGCGACGATTTTCTCCAATGCAAACTTGATTGGAAGCAACATTAGTGTTTTTGGTTGGGTTTGAAATGAACAAAATTTCACCTTTCAAACGTTAATATTTCGAAAAGAAATTTAGGAGGAAACTGTTGAGAATTATGAGCAAATTTTCAAAATGGAATAATATATGGGGTATTCTATTTAAAAAAAAATTGAAGATGGCGCTCAGCAGCCATTTGAAAACTTTTGGCTTTAATTTTTCCATGAAAAAATAGGTTTTTATCTCCCATTGAAGCCTCCAAATTTCTTTGCGGTATACCAGGTGGTTCAAAAATTAGTAGGGGGGAACGGACTTTAGACGGGCACTGTATACAAACGAATACACACATGTGTAAACTTATAATATAATCTAAAACTACTCATTCAATTATTCTTCTAAAGAATAAAAACATTTTTCAGTCATGAATTGTTTCAGTGTGCTACTGAATATTTTGGAGTATTTGACTGCTTTTATATTTTCAGGTAAACAGACAAACCCAAAATTGTAGGTAAATTACCCGAATCCTCATATTTTGTAAATGGAATATGGTTATTTTATCAAACTTCTAGTGAGATCAAATTTGTGTCTATATTCAGAAATAAATGTGAACAATTCATTAATATAAACAGATCCTGTGGTCAGTAATCTCAATTGTTTAAAAATGTCCCTATAAAAATGTGTATTAGGAACTCCAGCTACTATTCTTAATATTCGTTTTTCTGATACAAAAACATCTTTCGCCAAGGTGGAGTTGCCCCAAAAACATATTCCACATCTAACTCGTGCAACGACCTGTGCATGGTACTGGACGACTAGCTGAGGAATTTCAAGTATGTGTTTGAGATTTCTGGACATGAAATATGAGGAACTAAATCTTTCCAAATTCTTACATAATCATTTATCTGAATTCTAACACTTTCGTTGATGAGTGTGAAGTCTTCTAATTTGTTCATTTCTGAGCGTTCAAATGCAGATAATTGGTACTGTACCAGTCCTGGATCAGCTCTTTCAGGTTTTTCTGTTTGTTGATGCATACGAATTTTGTTTTTTGAGATATTATCAATGACATGTCGTCTGGATACATTGTTACGTGAACCCTTTGCAAAAATTATCGAGACAAATGGAATTAAGTAACAATAGAATATGCCTCAGGATGGAACCTTGTGGCACACCATGATTCATGAGTTGACTTTTCAAACTGATGTTACCAACACTCTGAAATTGTACATGTGGTAAACATACGTAGTGATGAAAGTGTTCAAAAAATGAGGAAATGCATTCTATCGTTACACCTCGTATTCCATAATTATATAGTTTGAATTTTATCTGAATATGATTGACAAAGTCTTATGCCTTGCTGATATCGCCTGCCTCCATAAAATGTACGACCCTATCAAAAAAAGCATAATGGCAGTATCAGTGGTACAGTTGTCTAAAAATCCATGTTGATTTTCTGTGAAGATATTGAAGTGTTTCAGAGGTTCATCAATAGTTTATGAACAAAAAAAAAATTGTTGAAATTGTTAAAATTGTTATTTCCGTCAACCGATTGCACCCCTACGCGCAACCCTCAGAAGTCTTCGGAGAGACTTGTGTGAGATAGCCCTTTCAGTCATCTTGGGTACAATTGTACCCATTAAAACCATTTTTTACATAGAAGTAAGATAGTCAATGCCTGTGTAATTGGTGTTGGACGCAAACGCGAGTGTCATCTAGCGTGATTAGTTACAAACATGAATATTTGACGTCATTTTAATGCAGGTTCTTTCAAAAAACCCTGATTTTAATGCTGTCCCATTGTTTCAATCAAGTTACGACATGACTTGGAGGCCAGATCACTGAAGTTACGACATGACTTGGATGCGAGCTCACTATCGCCATCTACATGTCGCATCCATTTTGATCTAATTATAATCCCATAAGGTTGACTAACTATCTTCTATATAAACAATGTTAAAACTAATACTCAAATAACTCCACAGAGATCTGTAAATGAAACTAGTGTAAAGAAATTTATATTCTACAATTACTATACTTATGTGTATTGTATATAGATGGCGCATGGGTCATTTCATTCTGAATGAAAATTGATGTCAAAGGTAATATGGTGGCAATCGTTTTGTTGGTAATAGGTGAGTACAGTTTTTTCTTGAAATATCAGTTGGAATAATAGTGAATCGCAGTTTATATTTCAGTGTAATATTGAAAATAGTATTAGCTCTCACTATTTGTGAATGACTACGTTTATCTGGACGATCTCTATCCGCTTCAAATTCAATAGCATTGAGTCAAGTGAAATCACCCTTCAGTTTATATCGCAATATTTAAGTGGATCGAAGAATCCTATTCTTCAATACGATTGAATAAAGCTAACTTCACAGCAAAATATCGAATTTCGTAACCTTAAATTTCTTGTGTTCTGCGAATTAAATCACGAATCGTTGTTCCGTGGATCTGTGGTTTTCATTTGAACCCTAATCCTTTTTCCATCCATTAGTCCCAAAATATGTTTTCCTTAATCAGCTGAATGAAAAAACTGCTCTCTTCTTTGGACCATACGTTTCTTTTCTTTTTGCTCTCCATTTTGAGAAAGACAATTGTCAATATAAACACTAATCTGAATTTGGCTACTTTTACCTGTCATTTGTCAATTTCAAACTCGTTGATCTCGTAATTTCGCTTCTCTTCAAGGCGATCGGTTGGGTCCAATCCTATATTTTATGGAATTGACTTGAGTGATTCAATCCAATCCGAACACTGTATATATCGATTAGGTGTATCGGATCCAGTCAAGTCAAACCCATTTTGAGCGGATCCAAAGTTGTGAGATAAATGTAGTAAATATATTTTATTGAAATTTTACTTTCTCAAATAGATAATTGTCCCTCAAATTTGAAGGGTACAATCGTACCCAAAATGACTTGGTGTTATTTTTAATTTCAGGGCAAAATGCGTCCAAAAAGACGATTAACGGAGAAAGAGTTGCTAGAGGAGCTATAAAAAGGGCTGTCTGACATAGAAGGAGTTTCTAGTGATGACAGTGATAACGAAGAAGATATACAAGTAAGGCAGATAATTGGACAAATGATGGATGATGTCCCAGAACGTCTAAACGAGGGGGACTCTGAGGAAGAAATAGAGGATGATGAAGAAGAACAGGGTGAAGAAGAATGTAACTATGATGACTTCATTACTTTGAACAAAAACGTAAAATGGTTACAAAATGTGCAATATGTATCTAGACATCTACCCACCAAAATATCCCGGAATTCCAATGAAAACTGTTATGAGAAATATCCAGTAACATATTTTTTGAGATATGTTCCAGGAAGTTTATTTGAAGATTTAGTTCAATACACAAATATGTACGCTTTACAAACAGGAGCAGAAAAATTTGTACCATGTAACCTGCGAGAAATAAAAGCTTTTTTCGGGCTCAGTATTCTAACAGGATGTCTAAAATTTCCAAGACTGCGTATGTATTGGGACAAATCGTTAAAAGTTGACATTTTTACAGGAACAATGACACTTAATCGTTTTTTTCAAACTTCGCACTACATACATTGTGTTAACAATCTGGAACCCAGACTGGGCAACGACAAACTGTGGAAAGTGCGACCAATGTTTCAATCTGTCCTAAACAGATGTAGAGAACTGCAGGTAGAAACTAATGTCTGCATCGATGAACAGATCATGCCATTCAAAGGAAAATTGTCGATAAAACAATACATCAAAAACAAGCCCATCCGTGGGGAGTAAAGCTATATTTATTAGGTAGTGAAAGTGGACTGACGTACAATTTTCTAATCTATCAAGGCAGTACCACGGAAATAGAGCCTTCCTATTTGAAATATGGACAGGGTGCAGCTGTCGTATTACCTACAATTATCAAAAGAACTCGAACCTAATAAGCATAAGTTATACAATTATTTTACGAGCTATTATCTTCTGCAAATTCTCAATCAAAAATCAATATTTCTTGCTGGCACTGCTAGGCTCAATAGGTTTTCTAAACAACCTCTAACTGATGTAAAGGATTTTTTAAAAAAAGAGAGAGGATCTACGGAAGAAGTTATCTCTTCAGATGGAATTGAAGTAACCAGATGGTTAGATAACAAGCCAATGGTGATGGTATCCAACTTTGTTGGGGTTGGGACCGAAAATCTTGTGAAACGCTGGAATAGAAAAACAAAATCCTTCATTGACGTAAATCGACCCGAAGTCATACAAAAGTATAATAGGTCCATGGCTAGCATAGATAAAACAGATGCTCTTATCGCTTTCTACAAAACATAAAGTCGCTGTAGAAAGTGGACTGTTCGACTAATCTTTCATGCAGTTGACATGGCAATAACAAACTCCTGGTTGGAGTATAAACAAGACATACACACTCTAGGAATTTCTCAAAAAGATGTCATGGACCTTTTACACTTCAGGATGAAAATTGGTGAATCTCTCGTAAAAGTCAACTCTTGCAACAACCGAAAACGGGGAAGACCATCAAGCGATACATCTAGTCCGGTAGTGGCAGCAAAACGTCAAGACAATGAAGTTAGACCTCTTTCTGAGGTGCAATATGATAATATAGGACAATTTCCAGACCACCAACCTTTACCTTTGAGGTGCAAAAACCTTGGTTGTGGAGGCAAGATGGAGTCAAGATGGAAATGTCAGAAGTGTAATATCCTTTCGTGCCTCCGAAAGGACAAAAATTGCTTTCTTACGTTTCACCAGCGATAGTTTCGTCAGATATACTAATTATGTTTAAGTACTTCTGGGTACAAATGTACCCACAATAAATTTTTTCAAATATATTTGCTATATTTTTTTTATGTCAAAAATGTATTATTTGAATTCATTTAAGTAAGGTTCAAGCACAAATTAATTCTTCTCTTGCTGAAAAAAAAGTTGGTACTGAAAGGGCTAGGAAAGACGCAGCCCTTACCTTTTAACGTGTGATGCCATGCACGAGCCTTTAGGTATTATAAAAAGTGTAATTTGATCATGCCAAGGTGGATGCTTATTTTTCAGTTTATAGTTCAATATTGATATCAGTTCGGGACTGGTAAAGCGTTCGAGAAAAAAAAGAGTATTCATTCATATCTACCTTGATATCATTGGGAATATTACGTTTTCACCATTTCGTTTGCATTATTGAAAGAATCAATAACTATGTTTGATCCATCAATTGCTTCTTTGTAAGTCATTTCACCTTCTTTTATGGTAGAAGGGTGACGACTTCTGTTCTTCTCGTTGCTGAATTCAGAAATTACATTCCAGGCCGTTTTGTTGAAATTACTTGAATTAGCGATTCCATTTTGGAAGTATCTTTTCTTTGATTCTCTCAATAATGTTCTTTTCTAGCTTTTTTGTACTATATGGTTAATTAGGGAGAATATTTTTCAAGATGGTGTAAATCTTCAAGTTCAATACTAGATTTCAAAATTTCATCTGTTATCCATTGTTTGTTACTGTCATTATTATTATCAAAATGTTGCTTCAAGGAGAAATGTTTATCGGAATGAAATTGAAAAATAACCATAAAAGAATTGTTAAATGGCTCAAGGTTTGAGTATTTGAGAATCTTGTTCAAGTTTTAGTGAAATTACATATAGATTTATTCAACATCTTACTACACAAGATAATACAATACTAAATACAAATAATGTATAAAATATAAATATGAATTACGAACTCTATATTATTCATTCCATATGGTTTCTAAAAATCAAGACTGAGAATTTGACACATGTTGTCCATATCACTTTCATAACTTTTTTTTTTTATTTTATTTAGTTTGCAAAAATTTTGGAATAGAGGTGGGAATATTCCTCGAGCTCCTACGTGTAATCCGATAACTTTAATCTCATCCACCTTATATTTTTCCATGAAGTATGGAATGGTAGGTGCATAAATAAGCTTCTTTTCTGCGTCTACCGCTTTATCGGATAGTTAGATCTACAATGAAAGCGTTCTTTTTCTTATCAAATGCAAAGATATCCACCCTTCTAGTAGACAAACAAGTTACTTTTTCATAAATCTCCATTCCATTTGATCACAAGGAATCTGCCAAAGCTGAACGCCACCCACACGTTGAAAAACACTATAGACTCGGTGGTACAGTGAGTGTCTGTGAAAGTGAGTAACTGCAAGTATTGGTTAGTTATACGCAGAAATGTTGATCAGTGAGAATTGAAGGGAATTCAATGCTCTACAACTTTGTTGTGAGAATTTTTCTCTCACAAAACAAAACATGGCTTAGAATTTATAAGCGAAAAACCGAGAAAATTTTGTGGTTTTTTTGCTCTTCATAATTTTCCACAGGCTCCCCGAAATCTGAAACTCAGATCTTACGTCCCATACCATCCCTGAACAATACCCCACGGTTTCATTAACTATGGAATTTTGTCCAGGTAGAAATTACCTGCCGACTGGACTACTGTTATTAGTCGTTGAATTGGTTCCTCATTATTGTTTGAACTACTAATAGGAGCCAATAAAAATTTCCAATACGCTTTCATCTTCAGTTTCATTCGATCCCGACTGTTATAATATTCACCATTCGCGTCACACTCTTTGAAGCTATTGTTCTTGTTATCGCTTGCATAATCAAAATTTGTGTAGCAGCGACTTCTTTCTCATTAGCATAACTCACTTGCATTGTTACTCAAAAGTGTGATGATTAACTTCCTCGCCAGCCCCGATTTTAGAGCAAATCAAAGGCACACCCACTTGAAATTCTTCTGTCGAGTTGATCTCGAGGGTGGACGAGATTTTTCAGCAAACAACGCCGAGCGTCGCGCCGCCTTTTGTGTCAATCGAACCCTACTTGTTATTCATTGTTTTTGCTCGCCTTCCTTTGCTGTAGATTTTCTAATTATCGCTATGTTTCGCAGAGGGCATACTTTCCTCCCCAAAGACAATTTCATTCTACTCGGTTTTTTACGCCTTGTAGGCACTTTGTTGGATACCTTGCGTTTTTTTTTTTCATTCTTCATTTTCCTTTCGTGGTAAAACGGAGATTCAAAAGAACGTTTAGTGCTTAGCTGATAATTCACTCTGACCGCCCTATCTACTAGTCGAATAACGACGAAAAAAATAACAATGTTCACTAATTTATCCCCTTTCTGACTATATTGAAACAAAAAATTACAGATTAGGAAAGTTGAGAGTACTTAAACATTCTACCAGTTCATGACTCTTCAGAATATCGGAATTTCACCTTAGTAAAAATATCACCGTTTTCGAGATAATGGGCATTTCAAGAATTTCTGGAAAATCGCTACCTAACCTTGGATTTTTGAGTGCCATGTATACAAATTGAGACGAATTCATATATCTTTGCTGCTGAAGATTATTGATGAGTGATGCTTTAGACTTACAGAACATTTTAACAGAAAGTAATTTTTTTTTTTCAAGAAATGAGGGTAAAATTACAGATTTGAGATTCATCAATTTTTTTAAAAAAAGTTTGACATTATTGTTTGAAAGAAACATAACCAATTGGAAGCGGAAATTCATTTCAAAAGAATCCTCATTTCGTCTCTACCATGGTATAAAAAAAACTGTAATTATTTTTGGAGGAACTGATTTCCATTGAATTATGCGTGGTTTTATTCTAGGCTTCAATCAACTTCTATAAACTTACGCCCAAAAATTATTTTATTTCGATTTTATCAAGATAAAATGTGGAAATGATCATTAATAATGAAGAATAGACTGCTTGGTAGCATTAAAATAGTATGTCAATAAAATTAACTGTTCATGTAATTAAGCCTAATGAAATTATCGAAATGAAATGTCGATTATCCGACATGGCACCGATTAATACGAATTCTTGTGATAAATATCGCATTTGTCCGATATCCAGATTCCAAAGGAGTTTCAGAGACCGACAGATATACAGGATGTAACCAAGTGCAAAAATTTTTAGGAGGTGAATCCTTGTCGAAAAACTTTTCTAACTCCTGTGTTCTGTCCGTAGGAGCAATACTTTCCTAATGAAAAAATAAAATACAGCATTGTGCATGAACGGATCTTCTGTAAATAGAATTGAAAAAATCTAGTAGGTGGCTGTCATATTTTGTTTGAACAACTTGTCGTAGTTTTTTGAAATTATTCCGCTTGTTTTATTCAGTGGTATTTAATTCTTTGTCATGCCGTACACACGTTATACTCCCCGAGAATATGCGCATATGCACTACATTTATGGTTAATGTGAAGGTAGTGCTATTGCTGCATCGGCGCTTTATGCAGAACGATATCCGATTGCACAATGCCGCTCAGAGAATCGCTGATTTGGGAGCTATAACCCATTTTGCATTTGAAGAGGTTCTTCTTGAAAAGATGTCGTCTCTGCGTACGAGTGGATGGAAAATAACATGTGTGTAATATTATTCAGTGCGATGTTGAATAATCGTTATTGTGGTTTATAGTGCATGTTGATTCAAAAAAACGATGAATTAGTATTATTTAATCATTTCATCTTGATAGGATAAAAATAAAAGACATTACTGACAAAGTCTAATGGAGTTGATTTTAGCTCAGAATAACATCACACTCTAATATATCGAAAAATAATTATCGTATGTTTTATACCCTGATAGAGTCTGGACAAAATGGGCATTCTTTTGTAATGAACATCCACTTCCACTTGGTTGCTTTTTTTCAAACAATATTGTCAAACTGTTGTTAAAAAAATTGGTGAAACTCAAATCTGGCAATTTACCATTTCTTGAAAAATTGTATCGTTTTCTGAAAAAACTGTTTTGTACGGCTGAAAGCATCACTCATCAGTAATCTGCAGCAGCAAAGATATTTGAATTCGTCCCAATTTGTAGACATGGCACTCAAAAATCCAAGATGAGGTAGTGATTTTCCAGTAATAAAAAAATGCTTATTATCTCGAAAACGGTGAGATTTTCACTAAGGTGAAATTCCGATATTCTGAACAGTCATGACCTGGTCTATCACCAGTTTCAATATTGTACAAGGTTTACCTGACTATAGGACTATAGGACTATGGCAACGTATATGCACCATAACTCAGAAATCATCATTACTATTTTCTCCACAACGGACTCAATATACCCCAGATCATAAGGCATCACTGGTATCTTGTATATACCGTACGAGTGTCGAATATGGTAGTTTAACACTCGAAGCGCAGCGTTATGCCTGTGGATATAGGCTGAGACCACATAAGCTAGGCATGCTGACAGCAAATGCATTATGGTTCCCTACGACACGCCCTGCATCTGGTGACAGGGACCTCTATCGTGACTACGATAGACTAGGGTGTTGAAGACACCATCCTGGAAGGCCATTATGATTAGGATGGAAAGGTGAAATCACAGCAGATGCTCGCTGCGCACGCATTTTGAAAATTACCAGAAGGAAAAATCACGCCTTCGGCGTGTCTCTTTCTTCTGACTCCCCACGTTTACGGCCAAGGACTGAACATCTGAACTTAAAAAAGGACACACCCTAACCTAATCGATTTAACCTAGCTATCCAATTTGCTGGTAATTCGATCTCTGATTAGATGGAAAGGTGAAATCACAGCAGATGCTCGCTGCGCTCGCATTTTATAAATCGTTTGTGGCTATGGACCAAATAACTGAGCGTGAAAAAAGGGACACAACCTAACCTAACTAACCTAGCTATCCAAGTTGCTGGTAATTTGATCACTGATTAGTATGAAAATCGGAAATCACAGCACATGCTCGCTGCGCTCGCATTTTATGAACTTCCAGCAGAAAGAGACATGCTGTAACTTTTGTTTCCATGGAAATGAACTCGATTTCAAAGTCCTGACCATTTATAGTCGGTGAGCTGTAAGTAGTATATATGATAATTTGTGACATTATGACTAAGAATCCAGAACTTGAGCAATTCAACGTTGTTTCGCTTCATTTAGTTATTTCCAGAATTTCTGAAGTATATCATTTTAACTTAAAGTGAGATATCCTAAATGAAATAAAAATGGATTTTTGGATCATGCGTCATCACATTTCCGAAAGTATTTTCAAAAAATTGATCATAAAAATTGATAAGGATGAATATCTATAACTATATTGATTTCATTGAAAATATGAACAGGATGTTCATAAAGTCTGTTGTGGAAGTAGTTGTTTTTTGTTAGATATTACAAAAAAGTAACTTCAATTTTATTGTATTATGCCAACTTTCACTCCCACATGAGATATGGAATACTGAGTTGGGGTAATAGTGCTAATGTAAACATAATTTTTATTTTACAGAAATACGTATTACGCATTATTGAGAATATTAACACAAGAAATAGCTGTAAAGAACTTTAAAAAAAACTTAAAATCCTGACACTATACATATAGTGTATATATTTTGGAAGTGTGCATATATTTTTATAATAATTGGAAAAACATTACAACCTGCTTGCCAAAACATGATCATAACACTCGTCACCGAAATATGTTATAGCCCAATTCTCACTACACTGCACTATAGGTACCAAAAAAGTTTTCATTTTATCGGGTGCAAACTGTACAATAAATTGAATACGAAAATAAAATCTGCACCAAATGCCAGAATATTCAAAACTAGGCTGAAAGAATTTTTAATTGAGAAGTGCTGCTACTCACTAGACGAATTTTTATGTTTATGATAATTTGTGATATATATGTAGGTGCGAGTAAGTGTACTTAATTGTATATATGTGTATACATGTATATATGTTATTTATTTGTGATATTTTTGTATTCTCTTTTTTCTTTGACGTATTGATTACTAGACGAAGTATTCATCTGAATTGTAATTCATTACTTTGTTTTTGTTTTTTCTGTAGTCCTAGGAAACAAATATTATATCTGTGATATTATAAATAATACTTTTTGTACTTGTATTTTGTGCTTTTTGACGTGTTTGTTAATTTATATTTCCTTTGTGAATATTTTAAATGAAGAACGAATGTATATTTTTGCGTGAGGCGCTGGTTTTTTAATGATTGGAAGGACCAGAGAGCTGTGCTCTCAAACTAAATGACCCAATAAAGAAATGCGACGAACAGTTGAGTCACTCACCTGCGATTGTTCCTTCTACAGCCCTTGCCCAACGTCTTGACTTTGCACAACACCTTTTTGTCCTAATGCGAGCAATAATTCGAATTGATTCGAATTTTACATTAATTCTACGACACCACAATTCTGCGTTTCTTTGATATCTATATATGTCAGAGCCGGTCACTTTCTGGTTCTCTCCTCGCTCACCAGGTGCCATTTCCTTACGCGCATGTCAGAGCTACTCATCTGTATACTTAGCTCGATAAATATATTCATTTAAACACGTATTTACTAATCTAAAAACCCCCACATATGATAGTTTCCTCACAAGGAGAATAGAAAAAATAAAGAAAAATAATAATTGTAGTAAACTAGAATAAACTTAACTATAAGTTTGGATGAGCCTTTAACAACGAATAAAGTATCTATCTATCTATCGTAGGGCTTTTCCATTTCCAGAGGAGTCATGTATTGATTCAATTTTCAATTGAGAATGTTTCTCTTTAAAATATAATTATATTCTTTGAGCATAATTTCCTTGAATATTTTTTTAATGATTTCCAGCACCAACGACTTGACATCATTGGCGCATTTCTGCAAGGTTCAAATTTAATTGCCCAATCATCAAGTTAATAGTATGGTATCCACTCAGAACTATCCTCACATCAGATTTCCAGTTATCCTAAGAGACTAAATCTTGGCAACAGCGCATTTCTGCAAAACAAAAATAGTATCATTAGAATAGCTTGAGGGTCCATAATCGAAACGTTCATTTGTTTTTTACTTATTAGATTTCCACTATTCCGAAGAGACAACTTGGCAACAGGGCATTTCTGCAAAACAAAAATGGCACTATTGGCTGAGGGCCAAGGAGACTAAACATTATTCAACGGGAGAGTCTAATCCCCATAAGACAATGAATAATAAAAACAGATGAAAGAACATTTTTGACGAAATGTGACGTAGTTGGACATGTCATGGCCGCCATTCTCTATAGACAGTGACGGACTAGCTCTTGGTGTATGAGAGTTACTGCTGACAGTTTTGTTGCTTGGTTCGAGTTCGACTCTGTACTCATGTCCAAGTACGTCACTATGACGCGTTGATGCTACAAGATTCTGAGCTTATTGAACCCTCCTGTTAGTTTAGTCTCTTTGGCTGAGGGCCCACAATCGCAGTAATCCCAGGTGACCAAAACTTGGCAACGCGCATTTCCGCAAAACAAAAATAGTACCATTAGGATGGGTTGAGGGTCTATAAATGAGACGTTCAACTGTTGCTTGGTTCGAGTTCGACTCTGTACTCATGTCCAAGTACGTCACTATGACGCGTTGATGCTACAAGATTCTGAGCTTATTGAACCCTCCTGTTAGTTTAGTCTCTTTGGCTGAGGGCCCACAATCGCAGTAATCCCAGGTGACCAAAACTTGGCAAGGCGCATTTCCGCAAAACAAAAATAGTACCATTAGGATGGGTTGAGGGTCTATAAATGAGACGTTCAACTGTTTTTTTCATATCAGATTTCCAGTAATCCGAAGAGGCGAATTTGGCAACAGGGCATTTGCACAAAACAAAAATTGTACCATAACAATTGGCAGAGGGTCTACAATCGCGACGTTGAATTGTTTTTTCCATAACCGATTTCCAGTAAACCAAAGTTCAGCCGCTGGATATTTATTGATTGATAAAATACCTGATACGAAGACCTATTGCGCAAGAACGTTTCCTGTTTCAAATTCTGATATTATTGAGATATACCGCCTCATACAGAAATTAACAGATTATTTTTGGAATATTCGAGAGGAAAATTTATTAACCAACATGTGGGAATGAATAAAAATTCCCAGCTTCCCAGATGAAATGTATAAGACATGTATAAGAACTACACAGGTCACGGTTTCAGAAGAAGCTCTGTAACTCTTCTGGCCAATGCAGGGGGCAACATTACATTCATAAAACATCACGGTGGTTGGAAATCTGCCTCCGTAGCAGAAGCATATATATAAGGAAGTTGAATAACAAAATTGAGATTTCTAACAAAATATTGAGTTGCCCATCTCCTTCCAAACAAATTAAAATATCTGATAAAATTGTGGAATAAACTCTTCAAGAAATATCAAACGTTTCTGATCAGCAGCAACATGGAACATCTTCGGGAATTTATATTGGTAGTAATTTTACTATCAATTAATATTCCAATAAATGAAATTGTTTCATAATGAATAATCAATTAATAATTGACACTGTAAAAAATTAATCCTCCAAATAGTAATTTTTCGTTTTTATTTTGTGAATTATTTTGGCAGTGAAAAAAAGTCACGATTGAAAAAATACTATTTTTCAAGGTGAAAAAACGTAAACATTTACGCATCAATAGATGCAGAAATGTCAAGATTTTTTTACAGTTCCCCAAAAACACATTTTTTGTATTTAAATGTTTAAAACGAATTATTAAATGACAGCTGCGAGTCCAAAACAACATAATATAACTGAAAACTGTCTTTTATTTTATGGCACAGTGTTTCGATGTTGATATAGTATATTGTACACTATACTTTTTCTACGACCATCTGAATCATTAACAAATCTGTAATATTTTTAATAATCCTTTTTATCATAAACTCTCCTTCCGTAATTTTTACATGGTTTAGATAATTTTTTCTTTCTTCACCCGTTGAATGAAACATTTATTTTTTCTTTCTGTACACGTACCTACCTACGTCGTGAAACAAATAATAATAAATTTTCAAACTTTGACAACTTGGAAATAAAAAAACTTTATGCAGAAAAAATCAAACACTAATCGATTTCATAAAAGGAAAAAAAAAATTTGACTGCGTGGATTTGAACCCTCGCTCCTACCATCCAAAGACCATGTGTCATCTGAATCAACACTCGTCGTTACTAGAGCACATAATAATTTGTTCAAATTAACTGCTATATAGAAAGTATCTGTCAACTATTCTAAAATATAGAATCTGATTGTAATCAATCTTTTTATTGAAATTATTCTGGTTTTATGAAAAGAAAATCGTACCTTTGTCAGAGGATAGGCTTTATCAGGAGCTGCTGATATGAATTCATTAATTTGATTGTTAAATCATCCTCACTATCGCTAATCATTTTTAATAACTTAATTTTTTCAATCGAATTTTGTAATTATCTACTGATGTGAAATGTAAAATTATTAGACAGGCGTAAACAAACTTGATTCGATATTATTTATGTTCATAATATTCGTTAATACCTACCTATAATGACAGTCTAGTAGTTCATGAAAGTCGCAGGAAATTAAATATTTCGATACAGCTAGCCCGTGGGAAATGAAATTCGGTGTTACAACGTGGTAGGTTTCTTAATCGAAGACGCAATTGAAATGTTCATTTTTTCTAATGGTCGAGAAAAAATAAATTTATCAGACGGTGTGGGTTGACTCCAATATCGAGAGTGAGTGGAACCAGGATAAACTTTTACTATAACTGAATTACACAGGATTGAAATGATTCTAAATTAATACTGGCAAAAATCAAGAAAAGTCACGTCGACAGGTAGACTACTACTTATTTTTCTTTTCCAGTCCCGATCGCCTTGGAACAATGACAGTTGTTAATTTCCATATAGCACTGTCTGGAGCGAGGTATAATATAGTCTAGTAATTTAAGGATTATATTAGCGAAGTAGTTGTTACAACAGTCGGTTTCCTACTAGTATTTTTGTTAAGAATTCAGTCATTTTATGTTCTATTGATTGGGGTACAAAGCGTGAACAGGACTTCAATAACATACAAGTAAAAGAATTGACGAAAGTGTGTACAGTTCACAAAAATCAACTTATTAATACAAATATCAAAGGTAATATGCAAAAAATTGAATTTAAAAACATCTTCAGTTGAAAAATAAATGTTAGTAGGATTGTAGTGCAGCAATGTAATCACGTAATATAGTTCTAATGCTATCGTGTTATTTGTTAACCCAAATTTGATTCTTTATTATTGTCTCCAGACTAGAATATATTTCAGTGGTACAAGTGATAAAAAAATTGATACCGAAAAAAAGTTGAAAATATCTGCTTTAGATTACCAAAATCATTCAAAATTTTTCACAGATAATTGGATGGTCCTTCACCTCATACCATACTCATCTCCAGATTTGACACCCATTATCTTCTTTCTAGTGTTTCATCAAAGACAAACTTCTCCAACATTCATACATACAAACAAACATACAAACATACAAACATACAAACATACAAACATACAAACATACAAACATACAAACATACAAACATACAAACATGCAAACATACAAACATACAAACATACAAACATACAAACATACAAACATACAAACATACAAACATACAAACATACAAACATACAAACATACAAACATACAAACATACAAACATACAAACATACAAACATACAAACATACAAACATACAAACATACAAACATACAAACATACAAACATACAAACATACAAACATACAAACATACAAACATACAAACATACAAACATACAAACATACAAACATACAAACATACAAACATACAAACATACAAACATACAAACATACAAACATACAAACATACAAACATACAAACATACAAACATACAAACATACAAACATACAAACATACAAACATACAAACATACAAACATACAAACATACAAACATACAAACATACAAACATACAAACATACAAACATACAAACATACAAACATACAAACATACAAACATACAAACATACAAACATACAAACATACAAACATACAAACATACAAACATACAAACATACAAACATACAAACATACAAACATACAAACATACAAACATACAAACATACAAACATACAAACATACAAACATACAAACATACAAACATACAAACATACAAACATACAAACATACAAACATACAAACATACAAACATACAAACATACAAACATACAAACATACAAACATACAAAAATACAAACATACAAACATACAAACATACAAACATACAAACATACAAACATACATACATCAGAAGACCAAGCGGAGATATCGAAACTTTTTTTGAAGTGTTAATGGAAGTGATGGAATTTATGGACAAAACAGGTGAAGTTGGAGTAATTTGTGGGGATTTCAACATTAATATTTTGATAAAAATAATATTACTTTAAGTTTCGACAACCTCCTAATAAGCCATGGTTATAAAACAACTCTACATGAGCCAACTAGAGGATCTTCCACATCAGAATCATGCATTGATAATATACTGACATCGTGCGAGGATGAGTTTTTCATCTCGAGGATAATAAAATTAAACAATTCTGATCATTATGGTCAACTATTTTCATATAAAACGACAATGAAGGTAACAAGCAAAGATGCAAAAACAAAAACAATTAGGCCAATCACAAAAAAAGCAAAAGATAATCTGATTAGCATGTTATATAATACACACTGGTATAGTTTAATTGATCCAGATAATTTCGAAATTAGTTTTGAAACATTTATACAACAAATAAATCAGTATTATGAGGTATCTTTTTCAGAAGAAAATGATCTGCGCAATATGAGAGAACTACATTCTCTGAAAGATCTTGCCAAATCAACAAACGGTCCGGTTTTAAAGAATCAGGTTAAAATTACTAGAAGAAACTATAAATAAGAGATAAAGAAATAAAAAATCTCAGCAAACACAGAGTTTATTGAAAACTCTAGTAATAAAGTAAAAGCAGCATGGCAGATCATCAATTAGAACAAATCACTAAATAAGCAATGAACTACAGTTTCGGAGTGTCCTTCAGCAGAAGACTTCAATGAATACTATGTTAATATTGCAGAGAGTATTATCAACACCATACCACTTTCAACTATACCAGATCATCTTCATGAACCGTTAAACATGGTAAACAAAGCCAACTTAAAAATTTTTGAACCTGACACGCCAGATGAAGTAATAGACGTGGTGAAAAATTTGAAACTATCACATGCACAGGATATGTTTGGTATGGGTAACAGCCTGTTGAAAGTCATTATAGAGAGCATGGTTTACCCATTGGTTGATCTTATAAATAAATATTTCAGACATGGCATATTCCAAAACATTCCCAAATGTCGAAAGTTCTACCTCTGCATACAGACACGTCTAACTACAGACCGATATCACTTGTTCCAATTATATAAAAAATAATAGAGGCTCTGATAAAAAAACGGTTAATTTATTACTTTGAGATGAACAATCTGCTGTCCCCCGAACAGTTCGGTTTTAGGCAAGGGAAATCAGCAACTCTTGCACTAGTTAAGTTCGTAGAAATAGTAACAGCGGCAATGGAGAAAGGGAATTATGTTGATGTAAGCCTTTGTGACTTGAGTAAAGCTTTCGATTGTGTGGAACCTTATTTAATAAATTTAAAATTGAAATATTACAACATTGGTGGTAAAGCTTTAGAGCTCATTGATTCAAACTTATGTAGTAAAGAGCAATTTGTTGACATAAATGGGCAAAAGTCAATACATAAAAATACCAATTATGGTGTGTCTCAAGGATCTATAATGGGACCTATATTATTTATAAATTATATTAATGATAACAACAACCAGTTACAAAATATTGATATTATTCTTTATGCCGATGACGTTACTTTCATAAGCTGTGATAGGGTAATCAATACTGTCCATGGAATTTCTAATAATGTAGAAACAGCAGCTGACGTATATTTTTTGTCTATTAAACTAAAAATGAATATGGAAAAAACTTAAAAAATAACTATATCTAGACAGAACAGCACAAATACAGAACCAGTTAAATTATTAGGCTTTCATATTGACAGCAAATTGACATGGAATTCGCATATTGAACATCTGTCAAGAAAACTTTCGTCAAGTTTGTTTTTGCTGCGTCGATTGAGAATGTCTGTGTCTCATAGTATGATGAGAATGGCGTATTTTGCATTCATAAATAGTCACCTACAATACGGAATTTTGATCTGGGGCCACAGTTCCAACATGAAAACTCTTTTCATACTGCAAAAACAAGTAATACGAATTATATCTGGTGTTGGTCCAAAGACCCATTGTAAAGACTTATATATCCGATATAATTTTCTTACCCTACCTAGCATGTATATATATATATATATATATATATATCAATGGTTGATCTATGTAAAAGAGCACTTGGATAATTATAAACAAAACAGTGAGTTTCATGATTATAATACAAGAAATAAAAGTAATATTGGTATTTCTGCCAATCGACTCCAAAAATCACAAGGTATTTATTTATTTATTTATTTATTTAATTACATAGGTTACCCAACAGGACGAGCCCAATAACAGGATAACACACAATAACAATAAAAAATAACAATTGTGTAATCATGAAATAGCAGATCTAAAGTAAAAATTATAAATTGGACTAGTTGAGCATAATGTAAGTGGTTAAGAACGTTTTCAGTTTATTTTTGAAACAGTTAACACCAAGCTTAAAAATGTCCAGATCTTCAGAGATCATGGTGTTGATTGTTACCGTACATCTAATCATTGGATAATTACCAAAATAATTTGTGGAAAAATAAGGAGTAAAAAATAGTTGTCTATGACGAATGTTATATGAAGAACAGTTCAGGGTAAAGAGTGTTGAGCATTCATTGGAATCTATGAGATTATTAAATATTTTGTAGACGAAATATATATCATTGAAATCACGCCTAAGAGATAGGCTCACTAGGTTATAGAAAATTAGGTTACTTTCATATGGAAAGTAGTGCCTATACCTGAAGAATCTATAATTTATAATATTGATTATCTTCTTTTGCACAAACTCTAGTCTCTTTATGTATTTTTGATATGACGGGTTCCAAACTACACTACAGTATTCAAGGATAGGTTTTATCAAAGTGTTAAACATAATCAGTAACGAGGAAGAATTCTTGAAATAGGTATAAACTATTATGGCCCAAATTTCTTCAATAAACTATCTACCTGATGGTGTAAAAATATTGAATATAAGAGTATTCAAGTATAAATTGAAACAATATTTGATTAAATAATGTTTCTACTACTTCGACACATGATATATAGATTCTAATTTCCTGTAACTGCCCTACATTATACAATTGTGAAATGTGTTTTTATTTTTAATATAAATGTGTATTAATGTATGTATATGTTTCTGTCTATGGTCATATATTTTTTATTCATAGTTATTTACATTGATTTATCTTTATGGTTTATTTTTCTACATTTTTATTTCTACTCCTAGATATTTAAGTTATTTTATCTTCATCTTTTATTATTGTACCATTTGTACAATGTATTAACACAATAAACTGAACTGAACTGAAATGAACAAATACGAGGTAACCAACGATTGCCTTCTGCGAAGCATCAACAAATGTTATCAATAGGATGTTGGCCGATTTGAATAACTTTTGGAATATGGAAATATATCGAATATTCCACACACTACGTTTATTTTTCGATTCGAATTGTCCTTCAGTTATTATTATATTTCATGACCACACGGTTTATTTTCAATGTTTGCTGTTATCCGAACCAATTTAGAAGTAATTGCTGTTCCAACTTCATTTATGAAATTGATCTAGAAAATTGGGAAGAAGTACCTTTTAAATTATATGCCCATCTACATTTTTGAGAAACTCCCATAGAATACCGTAATAGAAAGTTTCAAAACATCTCCAGAGCACATGACGCAAAAGTTTGGGGCTTTCAAAATTATATTTTTTCGAAAAGTCACTACGTCTATTAGGGACAACAAAGACGCTTTCGCTGTAAGCAATATTTCCTAGTTTACGACCTACCGAAACGTAACCCGACCCTCATTAAGTGGGATTGTCGTTTCCAGGAAACAAATGCCCACGGGTTCTCAGAATATGAACGCGGGAAAAATAAGTTCAGATACACAGGGGAATGAATCGATTTTGTCTTGGGGTGATGTGATATTTGATATATTGTTACTAGATGTTACTTACAAATAGAACTGTGAGAGACATCCGACGAATGGGAAGTTTTTTAACGGTATTTTTCTTCCGAAGCATGAAACATTCAAGGAAGACTATTTTTAAGTCTGACCACCATATTTGACACCATATCTGGACAAATCAATAAATTTGGACCTTGCACCATTTCAATTGGAAATTGGTTTTTGGTAAATTTGCTCGAATTTTTTATATATTATCGAACTCGTGATGCTGATCAAATGTCTCCATTGCGCCAAAGCTATAAATTGAACGGTTTAGATCATACAGGGTGCTGAAATTGACTTTTCCAAAATTTCAAATGGACGTTTTTTCGACTCCATAAACCAAATCAACTATGCATCAATTATTCATATAACTAATATTAATCCAAAGTATAATAATTGCTACACATCCCCACGATATACAAGGTGACTCCAAAGCTAGCAAGCCTTTTAGTGATTTCTGAAAAATTGAGAGGTGGAATTTCATTCGTTTCCAGAAATACAATCCCAATTGATGATGTTAGCATCTCCTAAATCAAACTGACATATTATATACAAGACGTTCTATTTCTCATGAAGCCGCATCCATCTTGCTTGTTGATACCTAGATAACTCGGTGATACACTCGATTGTTTTCGATGAAACTCGATCGTTTACTCTGCAGGTACAGTTAGGCTTGAGATTCATAGTATTGATTCATTTTTATAAACACATTTGTTTACCCGAATCCATTGAAAAATTCACTCTGGAATATTTTAATTAATATGTATAAATCTATCTATTTACTACACTGAAACAAATAATGCTGGTACAACGTGAAAATAACAGCCAAAAGTTGTAGATCTTACCGCATAGACGCTATAAAAATATTTTACCATCGGTTTGGATGCAAAGTTACAATGCACTATTTGCTAATACAAAATATTATATGGTTTTTCCAAAAGATAACTGTGAATTAACATTTTTTTGTGATTGCCAAGAGTTTCATCAAATATACCAAGTGATATTCATTTTTGCTTGTATGAATACAATAATGATGATGAATTCCAGTGTTAATTTTAATTTCACTTCAACAGCGAGGAATATCTCAGGATAAATTGTGATTCGAGTACAGTGTTTTCATTGTATTTTTAGTTTGTTTTCTCAAAAACACAGTCTAAGAGGAATCATTCCCGTATTTCTGAATTATCACAATGACCTTGGGATATCACATGAAATTATTATTAGTACACCGTGAAAGTAATATAGAACTTGATGATTCACAAATCATATTTGTTTTCACACTGAGATTTCACAGGGTTACTGTAATTGTGGCGGTAATTTCACAAGTAACTTGTAGAAAAAGAATTTCAGCCAATGACTCTTCGGCTGCTTATCACGCGGATGGTGAATGTGGAACGCGAGTACATGTTGAATTTCGATCAGTTCTCTACGTTTGTCGGCTGATACAACTAAGAGCTAGTTTATGCAATTCGTTTTAGTCCTTCAGTTCATTTGCAGTTTGTGTGTTTTGAGTGAAGTTGATTTTTACTGGTAAGTACAATGTTTCGTTGTGGAATTTGCGGTGTACTACTGAAATCATTGAGAAAATATGAACTCCATCATTATTATCATAAAAATGCCCCCTCAGTGAATTTCGAATGTGTCCGAAACACATGCAATATTGTTCTGAATACGTTAAATATAAAAACGTTTTACTTCGGAGATGACAGGAAATTTAAAAAAATTCAAATGCTTGGTTGAAAATTGCTTTGTGCAAGAAAATGATAAAAAAAATGTTTTCCTAGCACTTGTACGATCATATTAAAAATGGAACTCAATTTAAATGCCCCTTCAATAATTGTACTTCAAAAGTTATTTTCGAAAAGGTTGCCAACCTCAGCAATCATATCTTCAGGTCTCACTCGCAGAGTCAGCCCAGTTATGTTCAACATATAGAAGAAAGTATAGAGTCTGAGGAACACAATTATGACGATCTTGAATTTTCATCACAAGAAAATACTCAAAATTTTGAAAAAGAGAGTTTTAAATTATTGAGTTCGCTATACCTCAGTTTGGAAGCCCAGTTCTTCGTAACAAACAGGGCTTTGCAATATTTCATTGATGGCTTCTTGGATGTGAATATTCTCAACAAAAATTATTTTTATAAGGAATTGAAATATTTGATAATGACTTATTACGCCACCAACTACAAAAATAATTTTAGTCATGTCAGTCCAGTTAAAATTTCATTGGGTCATTGTTTCTATCATTACATCCCAATATTTGATACACTGATTTCACTATTTAAAAATGAACAGTTCTCGAAACAATACCTACAAATTTCTGTTGTATTTGATGCAAAGTTGATGTATCGTTTGTATCTCAATTTATGCCAAACTTATTAATACAAAAATTTAAATAATGTAACAGCGCATATGTGTAAAATTGAAATAGAAACAACTTTTCTTTCTACAAATTTTTGAAATTTGAAGAAATTAGCCTATTTGAAGCGATTATATTTTGAAAAATTTACTTTTGACACAATATATTGACAGTCAAGTGGTCCCAGTAGGCCATTTTTCACATTTTTTGAAGCACGACTTGACGCCCAAGTCGAGTTTTTAGATAATTTATTATCAAAAGTTTTTCCAATTTGATGCCATCTCTATGAAGTACTCCTTATATACAGAGTGACCCATTTAAGACCGGAGCACCCTTATAAAATCTACATTTTCCCTTCGATTGGAATGTTTTTTTTTATTAGGTAGACTTCAAAGAGTCTACTGTCCTAGTAGACCAAATTCCATGAATAAATCTCCATTTCCAGTGCCAATCAATCTGATTTTTCAAGGACAAAAATCTAACTACACCACTGGATTCGCGACATTTTCAAATGGTTCATATGTGAATTACGTTGAAATGTGTAAATCAATAAAAAAGTTATAAGAGAATGAAATTTGAAAAAAATGCTTTTTAATCAACCCACCAATTCAATTTCAAAACTTTTATCAGAATTTTGGGTAAACCACTGGATTCAGGTAGTCTCGAAATATCACTAACAGTTATTTCATCGAAATCTGTTAAATAAAAAAATAGAATAAAAAATATAAAATAAAATGTCGTTTTCCTGAAATTCCATTGATATATTTTTCAAATTTTGTTATCTTATGAGTTTCTTATTTCTGAACAGATTTCGATGAAATTTAGGCCAGTTATATCGAGACCTGCTGAATACAGTGGGGTTTCCGAATTGTTCAGTTGATTAAGCCGCATATTCTTCAAATTTCATTCCCTGCTAACTTTTTTATTGATTGATACATGTCAACGTAATTTACATATGAACCATTTGAAAATGTCGCGAATCTAAGAAAATCGCTAGTATTTTTTTTTTAGATTTTTGAACTTGAAAAATCAGATTAGTTGGTCCTGGAAATGGAGATTTATTCACGAAATTTGGTGTCTTAGAAGACTTTTTAAATGTCTCTCTAATGAAAAAAAAATCATATAAATCGGTTGGAAAATGTAGATTTTATAAGGGTGCTCCGGTTTTAAGTGGGTCACACTGTATCACCTTTTTTGAAAATTAAATTTATTAGGGTGCGTATTTTCTATTTTTAATGTGAAAATGATTACATTCTCTTAGTGTTTTGAACTTTCCTGGATCTTTTCTCATTCTTCTTCACAGATTCCGGCGACAGATGGGATGTGATAATTGAAACAGAGATCATCACATCATGTGCATCATTTGCAGAGGCGCTGAAATACACCTTCGCATTATATTTCAATTTGAATTTGGAATATCCGAGACAAGTTGGCGCAACTTTGGAGATGATTCAAAGATTCCACCTGAAAATTCATCCAGCCACTGGAAACAAATTGTCAAGTACGAAGAAAAAAGTATTAAACCGGACGAATAGACTCAAAAATATATAATGAAATATGTTTCGATTTGTTCAATGTGCTTTTATTTGTTCAAAGAGAGGTTTTATTTTCGTTATTTTTATCAACGTTTATGTAAAAGTGTTATTTTTTTGGTACCATTTTATTTATTATATTTTATAACGAAACCTGAGAATTTCATTTCACTTTCTCTATTTTTATCATAATAATCTGTCCGGATCGTTTTTGATAAGCTTTCATATATCATTCATACATCAGAATAGATTTTTTGCACTTCCTGGACCAAAGTGCCGACTTTAGTCCCGTATAATAGGGACTAAAATGTACTTTTCAGTCCCTAGGGAGATAAAGTTGCATTTCAAATCCCTAGGGACATAAAGTAAAAAATTGGTGCTCAGGTTCTACGAGCCCTCAGGTAATAAACATCACGTGCAGGATTGAAACATTTACTTTAGTCCCTTTGCTATATTATATACTATTTTGTGTGTTCAATGTGTGATTTCGGGTACATTCCATATTTTACCCACCCTACTAGTATTATCATTACTATTATAACTCATAAATGTACATAATATTCGAACTTAGTAAGGGGACATTAAAAAATAGCTTTAAGTAAAAAACATTTGTTTTAAGATTAGGTAATATACCTATACATTCATTACCTAAATTAAATTCAAATGACATAGAAAATTGATAATTTGAGATATAACGACATTGTGTCTTCACAGTATAATAATACAAGATTGGTGGAGTGAACATACTGAAATCATCCCTACAATCACACGATGGAATGCCAATTTGGTTTTAAAAATACGTAGTAAATATACTATAGTATTGTGAAAATATTGGGTGAATTCACAATGATGTTTGTAAAAATCAATATATGTATTGTGCATTGACATATAGTTTTCACAATAATACATCTTTTTAATATTGGTGATATTACAATGGAATTGTAGAAAAGATTGGCGAAATAACAATGTTGTATGTGAAATCCATTACGTCTTGAACAATCAAGTGCTAATGAAGGGATCCAAAATAGACGATTTGATTCAATAAAGTCATGAAAAGTGACTCCAGTTGATTTAGTACCTAATACTAATTATTTTATTAGTCATCTGTCTTGTAAACGCAGCGACCTATTGGGGTGAATTGATTCATTTGCCCACACTTGTACAGATTCCCAGAAATTCACATTTTTGTCATATTCAGACTATGGGAAGATGAATCATACAGAAGACCATGCCAAAAGGCAAATTCCTTTCACAAAATCATACTTTCAATCAATAATTTTGACTTATTCCTAGTCCTAATCACTGTCACGATCTTAAGCATAAAATCAAATCAATTCCTTCAGTAGGAGCATTTTTGCAATTTCTTCAGTTTTAGTCTCAATCATAATCATCAGGATTTGACATTCAAAGTAGTCAATTTTAAATTTTTATGCTTATGCTTCAATTAAAACAATATCCCTACAATAATCAACGTTTAAACGAACTCACCACGCCAGTATCCTTGTCAAACTTGTAGAGTCTCAATCCAGGGTTATTGGGACCTTCGCTGGTTCTTCTAGGTGTGACGGATGGTGCCAGCATCGCCCAAGAAACTGGCCGACCTGCAACAAATAATAAAATGTTTGAAAAATGTACAAAATAACATCAAATTGGCGAATCCGCCTTAAAAATTCAGGTTTGTAGTTATTTATTTGGTAAATACTGATTGAAGCCGTAACGACACTGTTTTCTGAATTGTCGTTTAGATTGACGTAATCGCAAATTGAACTACAATCGGTTTTCAACGACTCGTTAAATAAAGAGATTTTAGAGAATATACCTGTAAATATGGGTGGGTGGATGACCCATGTCACCATTTTAAGTTGATAGTAAATAACTTGTAGGAGGTTTGAGCCGATTTTGAACCTTCCCCACTACTTTACCTTCATCAGGGATCTGTCTGGTGCATATCTGGCATTGTATTTCAACGATTTCATCTATTTCATATTTGCTGAAAGATTTCCTAACAAACAGAATGCAAGTTGTTGAAATTAATAATAAACTTGGTGAACCTTTACCAATAAATATGGGCGGTTCCTTACTGTTGGGACTGGTTTTATTTCGGCTGTATGTCAACAATATGTTCTTTCCAACAAACTTCCATGGAAAATCAAGTTCTTACGTGAATTACAGCCCTATAATTTTGGGTAAAATACAACTCCATTATTTTCTGTCAAAATGTATTTGCTATGTTAATTTTTTTCAAATGGCAACAACGTGGCTTGTCGGGTTAGGAAAGAAGACCATTTTATTACGAATAATTTGATAACGCACACTCCGTAAAAAAACTTAAACTACGTTAAATAAATTGAAGCATTTTTTTGGTATTATACGATTTAAACGCATCGAGTATTCTTTGACAAACACAACTGATAAAACAAAATCACTGAGGAGGTCAATTCCTTATTTTACTTCGTTTCTGCAGAAACAAATAAGGTATTCATTGTGTAATTATTTGAAAGCCATGTAAAAAATTATATTATGCATTTATGCATAATAGTTATTAGCTTTTTCCATTATTGATTTTATTTAATCAGTTCTGTTGGTTATAGGTTGCTCGAGACAAAAGAATTGAAAATATATCGGGTGTCCCATTTGAAAATCGAGAGTTTATCTTACCTTTGGTGAAACCGGAAGTTGCATTATCTTTAGAAACAAAAAAGTTATATAGGTGAGCCACTTTTCGCGGACACCTGGTAAATAAATTTCATTTGCTGAGGAATATTTTGGATATAAAAATTTGTTGATGGTATATAATGCATTTGGCGAATCTGGTTTACGCTATTGTTCAATTTTATGGGGTAGAACCTTCAAAACTCATCTCTACAATTTGAAAATTTTATAAAATACCTTGATTAAAATTATTATGGAGAAAAAAGTTTCTCTGCAAAAGAATTAAATAAAGTAGGTATCAGAAGTGTTCACTTTAATTACATTGTATATTTATCGATCAATCTTAAGGAACCATAAGTCAAGTACTCAATGTTCCTCCCTGTAGGCTAACCCACACCCAAAAATTCATCATCTTCCATGGACCTAAACTATACAATCAGCTACCCTCTTGCGTAAAACATCTTACCAGTAAAAAGAAATGAAAATATTCGTTATTTTCCACCATAAAACATTGTTGAAAATAACTGAAAATCAGGAAAATTGAATATCATTCAAATGCACGTTGTTTTCCTCTCCTCAAAGATTGTTTTTTTCTTTCGTTTGAAAATTATTTGTGGAACTTCAATTGACACAAGCATTACTAAGGTGACCTCTCCTTCGTTCAATTTCAAGCAAATTAATTTAATTCAATTAGGTATCTATGAAATGTTGTTATTCATGAATCTGGTAATGATATGTGATAGCCTTACTGAACTGAGTGAATTCCATTTCATTTCATCCTTAGATCAACCGAAAAGAACAATGTGACATTGCGATATCACATATTCTCGCTCCCCGGTATACGACGCTAGATAATTATGTAACCGTCCTGGAAACTTTCCGTAGATCAACCGAAAAGAATATAACCATGTTACCTTCGTCATTAGCCACAGCTGTGTCCAGCAATTTCATAGACCAAATGTATTGCCGCCAGACCGTCGGTGTCCAGGAAAGTTTCCAAACTGGAAGTCCGGGGAGAACGGCATAAATTCCAGCCGTAAAAGGAAATTGAGAGGGTGGTTTCATTTTTCAACTGGACCAGGGTCCATACTTGATAGAACTTGTGAATATAATGTATCGTATTCAGGTTGTGTGGAGTCTTAGTTTGATCAAATGAAACTTACGAGGGCATATCTATATTTAGATGGTATGTTTTGTGACAAATCTATGAAGCATGTATTTTATTGAGAGTGCAAAATTTATAACGAGTATTGTATGAACTATTTCAAATGATCAAGGGTATCGTCTCTAGAACGATAGGTGGTGTTGATTCGTTACTAAAGATAACGCGACGATGATAGATATTTACGAAATAAGTAGCGTAAAGATTCATATTAGGATATGAGGTGGAAAATTTGTCAAACGAGGCCTCTAGGACGAGTTTAAAAACCCATAGATTAACTTATTATGAATTTACGATACAGATATTGTACATTTTACCTGCTATTATAAGTTCCTAATATCTACAAAAAATCGTTAATAAACTTCAATATATATATATATATATACAAATGTGTGGTTGGCTTCCTGTTGTTGACTTCCTTTGTTTCTATTTTTACATCCAAGTGTTGTACATCTTCGCACTTGATTTTACCGTACTGATGAGAGCTTAAGCTCGAAACACGTGTCTACGGTTGCAGAACAATTTGAGGGTTATACCCAATAACTTTTCTACTTATATTTTCATATATTGCCCATCGCTAAATCCATCCTTATATATATATATATATATATATATATATATATATATATATATATATATATATATATATATATGTACCTTACTAAGTTCATGGGTTGAACCGCGTTGAGAGTTTATAACTCGACGTTTCGGCTCCTGCTTTGGAGCCATTTTCAAGAGTGTGACTGCGAGGCCTCTATCTGCCTACTCCTCGAGTCGTGGTCTTGAGAGATATCAAGGTCCCAACCTGCCTACTCCTTGATCTCAAAAGACGATCCGATGTTGGTTGCACTGTAGTATTTATAGGTGGTTGGCTACCTATAAATACCTATAAATACTACAGTGCAACCAACATCGGATCGTCTTTTGAGATCAAGGAGTAGGCAGGTTGAGACCTTGATATCTCTCAAGACCACGACTCGAGGAGTAGGCAGATAGAGGCCTCGCAGTCACACTCTTGAAAATGGCTCCAAAGCAGGAGCCGAAACGTCGAGTTATAAACTCTCAACGCGGTTCAACCCATGAACTTAGTAAGGTACATATTTCTGACCGCGGAAACCTTTCCGAACATATATATATATATATATATATATATATATATATATATATATACATATATATATATATATATATATATATATATATATATATACATATATATATATATATATATATATATATATATATATATATATATATATTGTTATGAATGTGATAAAAAGTATATGATTATCTAATTTTGGCTAGACTCTTCCTCTCTCTGGGGCGAGTTTCCATAGGTTCGGCCCAGTTGATGTTTATTAATTTGTTTGGTTAGAAAATAAAAATCCCAGACCTTCCTATGATTGGTGTTTAATAACAATTAAAACTTTGAAAATCAATACAATTATCAATATTTAATTATTTAATAACTATGATCTAATATTTCCTAACCTTGTGTACCTTGCGTACCTCAATCACAGATGGCGCAAGGGTCATATAATTTTGAATCACAGAATTCTGTTTGTGAATTTTTATTGCGAAACCCACAATAAAGAGGGCATGCACAAATTATTTAGAGTTGTCAAAAGTGAAATTAATTATCAAATAATATTTCTAATTTGTAATATTCTAGTTTACAAGCTAATAAAGAGTATTTTTCAATCAATTATACTAATGTCACTTAATTTGTTGAGTGCACGAAAGGTTGCGCAAAAGTTTATTATTTGGGCCAATAATAGAGAGTTCGAATTACTGGAAAAACAGTGAGATGGTATCTTCTATGAGGCTTGACGGAATTTTCACCTTTGAAGTTATTAATAAGGTTCTTAAATACCTGTGTTTTTTATTATGGACGGGACGCTACCGGCTTCAGAAAGTTTTCTTCAGTTCTCTCAGCACAGCACTTTACTACAGGTAATATTTATCATTCCATTATTAGGTTATGATATGGGATTCTTATGTTCACTCCTGATTTCAAGAATTTTCAAATTTTACCAAACTTTTTTTTGGAATTTTAAACTTCAACTTTCTTCATGGGGAAAAATGGCTTCTCCCTGTCAACAACAACTCTTGCCAAAATCTGTATATCCTTTCTGTTGTCATTATTCATTTGTTTAAATAGAGACCAAATTAATTTTATGATAAACAGGGTGTTTTGGCTTTTATTTACAGTAGATACTGTAAATTCTGATTTCTAATGCTTTAAAATTTATTATATCAATTATTTTTTTAAATTTTTCATTAGTTCGACTATGAATGATAACTGAGATTATGTCAATAAGTTTTTCTATCTGCTGTAAAGTTTTTTATGATGTCTGGTGTTTATTTTGACTTCATTTATTTGGAAAGTTCTGAAATTTATTTTCTTATCAACCTTAAAAATCATTAGAATATATATAAATATATTCGGATCTTCTCGTGTACATTACAAATCAATTTTTTCATTTCGCTTTCACATTTGATTAGAAGAATAGAATAGAATACATTTATTGCTTCAAAAACATACAGTTCATACCTAGCAAGGCGATAACATAGATCACTATTATTATTGTTATCAAACATTTACCTAAAGAAGAAAGAAATAAGAAGAACAAACAGATAAAAATACAAATCAGCAAGAGACAGAACAGAATATTGAAGTAAAGTATATACTATTGTTAGAAAGCCCATTCATCACGAAAGATCGGAGCCTCAATACGTTCCAGATAGTTATGACCTTGGCAGATTTTGGAGAAATGTTATCGAGAGAATGGATAAGGTTCAGAATCTTGGGGTTTCATCGCACAATAAATTGGACACTCAAACAAAATATGATCTATAAATTCTAGCTCGTTCATTTTACATATTGTGCATATTTGCCACGGATCTATTCTACAGTGCGACGCTAAATTATGGAACAAATTCATTATTACTGAATATAAAGATATTTCGGAAAAATCCTCGGACAGGTCGATTTATTTTTCCGATCGGCCAATTTTTGAACCCCACCCAAAATATATAGGGTTATCCGCAATTGAGTAAAAATGACCCTATATATTTTGGGTGAGGTTCAAAAATTGGCCCATCGGAAAAGAAAATCGACCTGTCCGAGGATTTTTCCGATTTATCTTTATATTCAGAAATAATGAATTTGTTTCATAATTTAGCGTCGCACTGTATATGTGGAGCCATTCAGTGTGAATTTAATAATATATTCATTACAAAGACGGAGTTATGCAATGGTTCTTTTTACTTGTATAGGTAAATTGGGACTTAAGAAATCTGGGTTTGACCTGCTGACTATGAAAAAACAATGGAGAGAAAGAAACGTAGCACGGCTTGAAAGTGAAATATCTTGTTGAAATAGCTTTTTCTGGAATTATGGAACCACGTTCAATTTGGGACCAAATTTCGGGTAAGTTTAAAGAAGTGAAAAGATTTTTCAATTGAAGTGTCCATTTAAACTTTTCGTCACAGTTGTCAAGTGTGAGCTGTCTTTTGAGACAGATCTTAGGTAATCTGGTCTCATCTTTGTTCAGTATTCTGGTTATCCAATTCAGACATAGTTTTAGAACATTGTAAATCAATTTCACTCGCCCTGATTCTAGTCTAACCACAAAGTCAGGTGACGTAATAGGCAACAGTAAGATCCTTTTGGAGCGTGTTCACTCCAACATTTCAGCGTATCTAAGACACCACACAACTGAACATGACACACAACAACAACAAGAATCAGTTTGCTTTTGGAAGTATAGCCCCGATTGCCAGTTTACCTTTTACCACATTTAGTTAGATGATTTGACAGTGAAATGAAGTTGAATAATTGAATTACAACCCGGGAAAAACTGGTGAAAACGATGCACTCTCGCTTTTGCTTAAAAAGGTTAACTGAGGCATTTTGAATCTAATGGAAGCTTCCTGATTAATGATAGTGCAACAAGAAACTGAAGGTACAAAGAATGCCAAGGTCGTTTGAAACGAGTCAAGTCGGCCATAGTATAATCTACTGCGGCCCAATTTTCAAAATAGTGATCTCAGAAACATGCAAAATTCAAGATTTAATTACCATAGTTTATCGTTGTCAAAATAGAGCACGTCAATATCATTTAGTAAGTTCATTATGAATATTATCGAGTAATATTGTGAGTTCTGTTCCAGAGAGTATAGATTCAGATGTATAACTATATATAATAAGCAAATGCTGCAAATCCCAGTAAAATCTCGCGAAAGAAAATAATATGAATATAAATCGTCTGAAGAGTGGTGCAAATCAAGAAATGCCCTTGATGTATCAGAGACAATTTTATCAGCTGATTTTGCTGGTAAAGCTGAAAAAGAAAAGTTATCTCCATGAGAATCACACTTCAGTATGTTCAGAACAACTATTTCGATGGGGAGAAATGTGGATATAAGGCTTGTGATAGAAACCACCTTCAGAAAAAACCCAGAAATACGGATTATGAAAAATTCTAACATGTCATCTAGATCAGATTGAATTCAAGGAAAATAGTGATCAGACGAAGTCAACGGTGCATTCATGTGTGCGTACGAATTCAGCTGTCCTATTAGAAAGAAGAGCTAAGATTTAAAATTCGCAGCCTTTTCAATGAGGCCAAGCAAAACGAAGACTTATAGAACTACACCGAAAGATCGACAAACTATAATGAAGAAACCAGGAATGCGAAAATGAACATCTGTAATATGTGATAGCATATGTGATCGCAACACCCGCAGCAGCAGAACTGAACAAGGTCATGGCGAGAGGCTTATTCTACTGGAGACCAACTGTTCAGGTAGCACACTATATGAATAATTGGTCAACAGACCAATAGAGAAAGCTGGAAGGTAGCAGAAGCTTTATGCACTCTTCCACGGTTAAACAGGGCATTCAACTCTTTCAATCAATTTCTTCTGGAATCGATGGCGTTTTTCAGTGCTCCTACAGAAAGGTAAGAGAAAATAATCCCACAATTGATGAAACTAACCGGAGTCTAGTAGTGCTCGGGAATTTACCGAGCAAGTGGAGAGGAGCAAGGGCAAAATTCATTTCCAAAGTAGGTAAAAAAACGAATACTCTTCCGAATTCATTCATAATACCTGATGATGACAGAATAAATTGTTTGTCATAAAGTTTTTTGGAATATTGTGCTATACACTCACCACCTGCAAAGGTTACTTGCGCTCCTTCTTTGAGGATTAATTTCTGCCAATAGGATAGCAATAGATTCAAAATTTGATTGTAAAATCTTTTGCACCTACAAAAACAATCTTTTGGGGGATTCTTTCACGAAAACAACTACATATATGGTCAAGAAAATTTACATTGAAATGTGCAAAACGCATTTTAAAGAGTAGTTCTCAATAAATGTATGGGGTGGTATAATTGGCATTGTCTTCTACTTTTTGTCTGGTTACTCATACAGGAATTTTTTGGAAAACGAATTGCCTTCATCACTGTTTTGCCGGAAATATCAAACGTGGATTTGCACATTTTTCCATTCGTGAATAGGAAGGAATTGCCCTAAATCATGGCGCCGTAGGTCTCATAACTTGAGTAGCCTAGATGAATTGGTCGATAAACACTAATTCTGATATAGAAAACTGAAAGGTAGCAGAAGGTAGCTCTCTGTTATTGTTGTGATGAATGATCGCTACAAAAAAAGCAGGTTATCCCAGATTCAATTTCCAACAGGTTGTGCTGACGAACAGATCATCTAAAGGAAGCCTGAGCCTACTAGAACACCTGAAGAAATTTAATTGCATGAAATAAACAAAAGAATTACTTCCATCAGCATTTACATGAGATTTGGGAACATCCTGTATACTATCGCTTCTCGCCAAATGATAATCATTACTATGGATTGAACCAAACCCTATATAATCTCCGAAATATATAAGCTGGGGTTTCTAGTTTCAAATGTTTTTCTTATGTCTTATACCCTGTATAATAATGGATGTATCTAATATGTAACTTTTGTTTACGCAAACGAGTGCATTCCTCTACTTCTGATCACTTTAAAATCATGTGAATTTCGAAAGAAATGCATGTAACGTATGGTCCGAAAGTTTTGGGAAAAAATTCACCTGGTTTGATGGAGTGAAAAAATGCATTTAATCAAGCAGGTTATGGAAATTAAATATCCCCCCCTCCCGTCTTGTCATCTAAATAAGCAATGCAAAAGTTGTCGGTTAGTCCTTCCCAAATGTCTTACAAAATTGATCTTCGAAGTATTTATAATCTGGTTGGGCGAATGACGAAACGAGAGAATTTCGATATTTATCAAGATCAGAACATGAGTAAATCGACAATATATCGTACAATCAAATATTGTGAAAAAGGGATACCATGTATAAACTTGCCAAAAAAACGGTCGGCCGCTGGTTTTGAACCAATTAAGAGAGGGAAGACTCATTCAAGCAGCTAAACATAGATTTGGGATCTCACAGCGAAAACTGGCCAGAAGATTCCATAATGGAATGACGATGGTGTTCAAGACCCTATCAAGACACTATGTTTTGATCCGGAAAAAGAGAAGAGCTCCAAAATACACAGAGGCTCAGTTACAAAGAATTCCGCGATGTTGCAGCGCGTTGAAACGGGTGCAATTTGCAAACAAGTTGATCGTGATGGACGACGGAAAATATTTCACTTTGGCCAACTCTGAGATGGAGGGCAATGATAGTTTCTACACGGACGATTACGCAAATGTTCCTGGCGATGTGAGATTCAAGAGCAAAAAGGAGTTTGAGGATGAAATTTTGGTATGGTGTGCCATTTCTGAGGATGGTTTCATTCCACATCCCCACATTGGCGTTGTTCGTGGTGAGGCCTCAAATAGAGAGTGATATATTGACAGATGTCTTTCTAAATTGCTTCAGTTTTTCAATACAAATCATGCCAATGACAAACTTATGTTTTGGCCAGATATTGCTTCATGCCATCATGCGACAATCACAAGGGATTGGTAGGTATGTGGCCAAAAACACCAACTTTGTACCGAAAGTGGACAATTCCCCCAACCTACCTCAGGCACGCCCAACTGAAGACTTCTGGGCAATATTGAGCCGGAAAGTGTACAATAACGGATGTGAAGTACAAAATCAAATATCTTGAAAAATTTGAAAAATCAACGCTGATGGGGTCGTCCAAAGGATGATGCAACGCATCAGGGGAAAACTAGGCAAATCGAAGATAAACCCGGTCCCTTGTCGATTATTTGAACTTTGGGTAGTGATAAGAATGGTTAAGAGATATTGTAAGATTATTTGTTAAGATTATAAAAATATATTTATAAGAGTTGTCAGCAGCTGATTTTTTCCCAAAACTTTCGGACCATACATTATTTTCAGAATGAGCAGTTTCACTTCTTTGAACTTTGTTCAATGAATGACTTTTCGATTTTCTAATTATCAGCAATATGCTTTGGAAACTTTGTGAACAAGTTTAACTACCAACGTGTTACATTTTTATTCATCTTATTACACTGAGAAACTCATTGTTATTCTGTTGAGTGTTTTGATTCCGAACATTTTGTATTATTTTATCCCCTTCACTGGTTGTAATTACTGAAACTATCCAGTTTTGGTGTTCACCACATATATTTGACTGTTACTGACCCTTGATATGATGAGATTTTTGTTTCAAAATTGTATCGCAATCAAATACGTAATGATTTTTCTATGGAAAATACTTAAACGATGAATTTTGAGTAATTCAACTTTGAAGTCATCTATCAGCTCTTCCAAGTATGCAATCCTCTCATAACTAGTAGTAGTTGTAGGATGTTGAACCAAACAAATGATCAGAAAATTATAAAATCTAGCTGAAAACAATTTTTCATAGGGTTTTTACCCTGCCTTTTTCGTCATTTGATATTCTCGTTCTCATGAAAAAAACTTTCGTTCTTGATATTCCCTGATCACGTACCTTTCAAATTTATCGCGACCCTCGTCCCGGAACAAAACTTGATTCCCATTCTACTTACTGTTCTCTCCGTAAATCACCCGGAACGTATCCGAATGCAAATGGCCGAAGAATTGGCCCGCTATGATTCCTGCATACTTGCGCACAATTTCCAGATATTTCTTATTGTGGTGATCTAGGTAGGCTATGTGGGATGGCGTGGGCGCAGCCCTTTGTCGTTCGTTTGACCCAGGAGCCATGTGACCGACGAGATACACCTGGAATAAACAGCTTTATGTTAGTCGTGTGGGTGTTACAATATAACGTTACATCTATTTCGGGAACATATAATACAGGGAGTTTTAAAAAATCTTTTATAAATTTCCATGATAGAATAGAATGTTTATTTGACTTCTTTATTCACATAGTAAGTCATTTGTGGGTAAAATAAAACCACACAAAAGTAAAACATAACAAAGTAAAACCAGAGGTTAAACCTAACGTAGGGCTATCGTACATATACAGGGTGTTTCTTAAGTACGTGTAGAAAATTTAGGAGCGTGTTGCTGACATCAAAATATAAAGAAAAGTTTCCATAAGCATATGAACGCGAGTTATTCGTTTCTGAGATACAGAGTGTAAGTTGAATTATTATTTTTATTTTTTGTGAATAATTTCAAAATAATTTTGATATTTCTGTAAAGTTTGGTATCTGGGAATATATATTATTCAGTTTGTGTAAAAATATATTCTTGGTAGGAGTCACCGAGAGCAACTGTTTTCGAATTATTGAGATTTGAAATAATTGATGCAAGTGATTTTGAATGACAAGATTTTTAAATTAAAAATTAATTCAATTAGAAATTAGTTTTTCACAATTAACATAAAAATTGATTTTGTCATTGAAAAATCATTTAAGATACGAAACTTTACTCGCATATCACAAATATTTTGGAATTCATTCACAAAAAACAAATTTAAGAATTAAACTTTGACACTCTGTATCTTAGAAACGAATAACTTGCGGACACGTGTTTACAGAAACTTTTTTTCTTATTTCGACGTCAACAACACGCTCCTGAAGTTTCTACACGCACTTAAGAAACACCCTGTACACCCTTGAAAACTAGTTTGTTATCGAGAGAAGTGAGAATAGCGGTGAGTATGGTTTCAAACCTACCTTGAAGGATGTTGAAAGTGTCCCAAAAACTCCTTAACTGAGTATAGTTAGAGAGCCGCGGGTTTTGAGACACGATGACCCACATACGTCTTCCGTTTGGTGAGGTAGAAGTACATCCTTCAAAAACACCAAATGCCAAATATTATTGAAATCGGGCATGTCGGGCATGTCTATCGAATTTATCGACGATTTATTTAAATGTCTTCAGCTATGATGATTTTGTTTAGAAAGTGGCTAATAATCATCTAACAAAGCGGATGACACCTTGATTGAGGCCCTCGATTTTGGGACCAAATGCCAAATATCTTTGAAATCTGGCAGGGCAAACTCCAGTATGAAGGAAAAATGTCTATCGATTTTCTCGACTATTTAAATATGTCTTCCGTTATGATGATTCTGTTTAGAAAGTGACTAGTAACAAAATGGAAGACGATTTGGTTGGGACGCTCAATTATGGAACCCAAAATCGATCATCGCATAAATTCGACGTCGCATATATGCTCAATTTTGTGTTCCTTCACTTTGTTATGGTCTTTACTTCAGGAAAATCCGAGTTGAAACCTTCTCAGTAGGACACGGCCTCAGGGTTGACAAAATAATCAAATTAAAGAACTTTTAGACGCGGATACGTTGAAAAATCGAAATATGCACTTGAGTTCAATCTTAGAGTTCCAAATTTTGCATACATCTTCTTGGGGGCCAGAAAAAAAAAATTGGACTAACATTCCACCCTTTCCCAACCTCGAAAAAGGTAACCAGGAATGAACGGAGGATGGAGTGTCAAAAAAATGGCAAAAACTCTCTGAAGATTCTTCATACAAAATTTGGAAGCTTAAGATTGAACCCAAGTGCAGTTTTCGATTTTTCATCTAAGCCGCTCCCGCGAGTTCTACAATTTTTTTATTCAGTTAACCCTGAGGCCGGTCCATGCTTAAAACGTCTTCCATTTTGATTTTCCCGGAGTGAACACCATAACAAAGTGAAGGAACACCAAATTAGGCAAATATGAGACGTCGAATTTTTGCGATGATCGATTTTGGATCCCAGAATTGTGCAACTCAACCAAATCGTCTTCCGCTTTGTCATATGGTTACTATTCATTTTCTAAACAAAATCGTCATAACGTAAGACATATATAAATCGTCGAAAAAATCTATAGACATTTTTCCTTAGTACTGGAGTCGGCCCTGCCTGATTTCAGAAATATATGGAATTTGGGATTTTCGAGAGATGGACTTTCATCTCACCAAACGAAAGAACTTCTCATCTTCTCATCGTGGTTTTAGATCCGCAAATTGGGAAAACTACCATAAGGATGCCAGAAGTGGGGTAAGATGGCAAGATATTGAAAAAAGTTATTTGAAAAAGTTGCTTGCACACCCCTACTCAGAAAGGGCTCGGAAATTCATAAATACAACACTAGAAATCTCAACCATATGTATATCGAATTTCCATCATATAGAGTACAAAAAATCTTTGAAGTATAGTGGGAGCCACCTCTACAACTCACTGCCTGAATCATTGAAATCCCATTCTCTGAAACGATTGATTACTGAACTTTTTTTTTTTTCACCACAAATGATTCATCTGAATTTCAAGCACATGTAATATCTTTCTCTTCTTTAATACATGGGATATAATTACATTATAAAGTTATTCCCTATCAAAAGGCAGAGTTAGCGTTTACCGGTGTGTGAGACGGGTAAATACTTTCTTACACTCAACCAGAGAGGAAAAATAAATAGTCAATGCTATGGAGTAGGTTGTATAAAACAAATGTGTAGGCATTTTTGAAAAAATTATAAGAATAAGAAGTAATATTAATATTAATGTCAGATCATAATGATAGAGAAAGAGCTGAACATAGATTATAATATAATACAAATTTGAAGTGATACAGGGGGAAAGCTTATAAATGTATATAGTCCATCAAGAGTATTTTTTTACTTAAATAGTCCTTAAGAAGTTTTTTTTTCAGATCATTCGGACCTTATTATACATATAGCCGTGATGTCATATATGAGGAGGAGGATCGATACCGACTGGTTTTATGCACAGGTGGAGTCAGCTTGGACTTGAATCTGATACAGCTATGAAGGTTTGTTCTCTTGGATGATTTTATGATACAGCACCGATGAATGAAGGATGCGTTTTTGAAATTAAGCCAAGCTAGTTCTCAGAGACGGGTTGATGTACTATTCCGTTAACTCAAGCCGCAGATCAGGCGGACACAAGAGTTTTGTATTCGTTGTGTTTAGATCGGATTTGTGTAAGGCAGGACCGTAGACAACATTTGCGTGGTTTAAGTTAGACAAGGCTAGGGCTCCGCATTAGATTATTTAACTTTTTCTGTCTAGAAAAGATCTGTTGGAGTAAATGAGTTTCAAATTGCAAAATGCTCTCCTGATGACAGCATTCACATGGTTAGTATACCACAGCGTGCTGTCCATGTATAAGACTCGAAGGTTAATGTGAGGTAGGCACCTATTACTGATGTCTTTGTTTCTGCTGAACAAAATTGCGTTAGATTCAGTTGGATTGATGAAAAGATACAATTGCTCGACAAGTAAAATATAGAGGTCATAGTCCAAGAAACGAGGAAGCGGCCCAATGTTAAATGTGCAAAAATCAATATCCGAAAAATAAAAATATGAGCGTATAGGAAATTAAAATTCAGGATGAGTTTCTATTTCATGCGACTCGATCCTGATTACCGAACATAACCTAAAAAATTGGTAAAGTTGCGAAAAGCGGTTTTTTGTTGATAATTAAAAAACTACAGCTCTAGGCATTGAAAAGATCTATCAATTGAATAACTTTTAATTTTTTGATATCATTGATACTTATCGAGTTATATCGGAAAAACCGTAAAAAATCGGGTTTTCTATAACTCGTTTATTGTAAGGTATTGAAAATTGTTATTTACAGTTTTGTGTATCCTACGGCAAGCCAAAACAGTCCTTTTCAAAAAAATTGATGAATATTGATTATTTTTCAAAATATATCAAGTTTTCTCAAAAAAGATGCTCTCTCAATATGGCTACTCTTGCTTGGGGAATGATGCTACAGTAACGATTCAGAGCTCATTTTTTCTGTAAGAGTTGTACTTCCATATTATCGAATCAGTATATTGATTTTATTTATTTTAAGTGTCAAAAAATGACTTAAAAAAATTGCGCCATTTTTTTACAGATACAGTAAATTTCTTAATTTTGATTTTATAGAAATGATTTTTATGAAAATAGATTTCTTGCATGACTTCACGTATTGAAAAAAATTCAATTCCTACGATCACTTAGGAGCCGAGATAATTTTCTTATTTCAAAAGAATCTGGAAGACGCAATAGTCATCGTACAGCAGTCACCTTCATGGATATTGAGGTTGAATACCTATGTTTTCGATAATAAAATACTAGGATATGTCTAGTTCATTTGCAGTATTATTAATTGCTTAACAAAGTGAGGCGTGCAGGCGCGGAGCGATGCAATTTTAGCGGGTGGCGCAGTGGGGATACAAATACTGTTGACATTAAAGACACTTTCGTCCTGACAGTAATATTGAAAAAAAATTATTGTTATTGTAATAAAAGCTGACGGTATCAACTTCTAGTAGTAGGTCGCTCTGCGAAGAGCTGGCAAAATAACAGGGGCGTTTTAAAGGTTACGGGCGCCTGAGGCTGAAAATTAATCGGTGCCTGTAGCTAGTGAAATTTTTGTCTCACAAATAGTCGTGTTCAATCCTTGTTCAAAAATCTGTCAGTTTGAATTTGAAAAATATCCAACATAAGTAAAAAGGCACGAAAGATTACTAGGTTAATACAAACAAATGAAATGGTAGGTATATCTTATTTATACTTATAAATAGAAACACAGAAAAAATATGTTATGTATTATAATACAGAGTGAATATGTGAAAAAACATGTTACATGATCCCAGAGAAGAACAATAAAAAATTACCATAAATACATATCCTTGACTTGGTGAGAATAAACATACATAACATTTGAATACAGAACAGGACAGAACATAGATAATAAAATCAATTAACAAATTATTCGGTTAGTAGCATTTTGACAAGTTGATTAATTGATCTCAAAATATATTTTTTTCTTTACTAGCATTAAACTCCACCATTATACCCCAAACTTACAACATAATCTGAAACAAAGCAATGAAAAAAACATAAACTGATATATTATAAAGTTTGCGAAAATCAACGAAACAGATTCATTGGTACATATAGGTACAAACAGGTACATGCAGAACAGAAAAAAATAACGAAGGAAATCAAACAACTTCTTTGGTTAGTAGCACTGGATTGGTATTTATTATCATTGAATTCAAATTGACATTTTTCTTGACTTACTCGCGCAAACATCACAATTAGATGTGAAAAATCGATTTTATCTAAAATATCTGACTCAATTGAAAACAGACAGAGATTTTTATTTTTGGAACCTTCTAATGAGCTCCTCAAATAATTTTTCACCGTTTTTTTAGTTGAATCTGTGTTATTGCTCAGTAAACAAACACTACTTGTTGAATCCTCCGATTTCGTTTCCAGCGCTGCTAACTTTTGACTTTTTTCTAGGATCTGTTGGCGCCCCTAAAATCTGCGGCGCCTGAGGATTTAGCCTAATCAGCCTTATGGATAAAACGCCCCTGCAAAATAATCGTAGAATGAGCGGGGAGAGGTTGGTTTCTGTGTTTAGAGTGAATATTCATTTTGTCAAGAACTTTTGTAACTATACTGAACTAAGCATTGGTCAAATGTTTCTGTTTTGAGACGGCATCCTTTTAATACTTTTCAAGTCGCTGGTTTGGAGATGAGACAAGTTTTTGTCTATCGGAAACCTCTCAAAAACATCAGGGGTTTTCTTCAAAACGTATTTATTCAAACATAAAAACTATGATCTGAAGGTTACATTTACCATAACACTGTGATCTAAGGGCTTCTGAACTACAAATTTTGTGAATTTAACGGTACCAAGAGAATTTGAGACCAGATCGGTAGAGCTTTTTAAATACAATAGATCAAACTTATGCAAACACAATCGGGTGTCAATGTCAATATACTTTTATTTGTATAACAAACAAGCGGCTAGCGATACGCCTGCAACTTTGGTCTGAGCATGCGCCAAACTCGAGCGTGCTCCGAAGACTCCAAAAATGGACAAATATGGCTGCCATGGCCAAGAAGACTAAAAACAAGGAGTGTTTGATTCCCATAAGACAATGGGGACACTAGTAGAAAGAGATGAAAGAACATTTGTGACGAAATGTGACGTAGTTATACATGTCATGGCCGCCGTTCTCTATAGACAGTGACGGACTAGCTCTTGGTATATGAGAGTTACTGCTGACAGTTTTGTTGCTTGATTCGAGTTCGACTCTGTACTCATGCCCAAGTACGTCATTATGACGCGTTGATGTTACAAGTTTCTGATTGGCTAGAGCTTGTTAAACCCTCCTTGTTAAATTTTAGTCTCCTTGTGCCATGGCTGCTACATCACTGATCTCTCTCTGAATTTTAGATAAATAGTCGTTATATGGTAACAATTTTAACAATTTTCAAATCGCAAGGTAGGTTAGTCAGGTCAGGTTAGGTTTGGCTAATAATTCACGCATTTTCGACTCGCAAGCTAGGTTAGTTTGCTCAGGTTAGGTTTGTGTGTAAATTGCGAGCGAAAAACTAATTCAACGAATTTTCGAATCGCAAGCTAGGTTAGCTTGCTCAGGTTAGGTTTCTGTGTAAAAAACAAATTCACTCATTTTCAACACGGTTTGCAATTTTGTTTTTCCTTCCTCTTCTTGCTTCTCCGCCATCAAATTACCCTCTTGTTGTCATCAAATAAATTTGAGTTTGGCGCATGCTCAGTCCAAAGTTGCAGGCGTATCGCTAGCCGCTTGTGTATAACAATCGTTTCGCTACGCCAACTATTGTTTGTGCGTAAGTGTGTACGCGGTAAAGGATGAGATACTTTCAGCAACGTTGCCAAATTGAAATGAGTTTCAGTTGGAATGTGGAATTCCAACAGTTTCTAACACACATTCTGTACATCTTGGAATTATTGATATCTTGTAGGATTTGACGAACCTAAATGTGATCATATGGCACAAAGAAATAAATAATCGTCACATTGATTATTGGGGCTTGAATTCGAAATTCAACCCAATAGCAGATGTAACGCCACTGAAGAGATATTGAATTCTGAAGAGAAAAATTTACTTAGTTGACCATCTGAAAATCGTTATAACAAAATCAGGATAGTTATTGAGGCTGTTCAGAAAAATATTCTCAAAATTGAATGAATGATGAATTTATAAAAAGAAACTAAGACATCTTCATGTCAATGAAGTGGGATTTTACGACAGAGATGATTATAAATTTCAATAAACCACCGCTATGCGGAAATTAGAGAGAAAATTGAGCTAATTTCAAGGCTTACTTGCCTTCCAAATATTTCGAGTAAACCTTTCAAATATTTCATAACATCAGATTTCTAATAATTAATCAAAAAGAGACAAGTTAAGGAATTCCTCAATTTTGTCGAGCAGAATTTAATTTATTCGGGATCCCTTGAACACCTACGTATCGTTTTCCCAGGAACACCTACGTATCTTTTCCAAGCAATTACAAGAAAAGTTCGTTGATCTCGAGATCTCAATTGAAAGTGGACATTCCAAATTCAAAGTATAGATCCCAAGTTTGAAGTTTAAAGTCGGGAATCCAGGTTTGAAGTCCTCAATTTGAAAGCAGGATTCCGGAGTATGAAGTCGGGATCCAGAGTTAAAAGTCAAAACCACAAGTTCTAAGTTCTGAGTTGGAAGTCGACTCCAACCGAGTTCGAAGTGGGAATAAAAAATAACAGTTGCCTTTCATTGAGTCTGTAATGACATTCCCTCAGCTAGTTCGGAATATGTTTGGTCTACGATAGTACGAATAACCAGGAGGGGGATTACCCGGACTCACAATATCACATAGATCTAAAAATTATTTTAAAAAATACGAAAGCGTTTTGAATATAAAATAGTATCAAGATGAAAATCTTGATTGATGTCCAGGACTCGAAGTGATGACATGGTGCATTTGCTGTTTCAGTTGAAGGAAATCCTGGAAAAACCCACAACACCATCATAATTCAGATTATCAACTTTCTCATAGAAAAGGATATATGGGAGATGAGAGAATCAATTTTGTAAGAAATACGGGAGTCATATACAGTGTCCATTGGAAATGCTGCCGCTATGATTAGATATGACGAAGATACTATAAATAGTAATAATCCCATCCTGATCCGAATATTGTACAAATTCAAATTTTGTATGGGAAAATCAATCACATTTTGTCCAATTTACCGCCATCAGTTGAAGAAACAAGTTTTAAATGTATAACTAAAGTTTTTGGAAATGTTCTAATACGATTCACCTTTTTGAATTTCCTTTTCATGAACAGTATTGGCTCGCATCAGTCAAAGTCTCCTCTGCTATCAACAGTTTGTGTTAAATTCACGACTTCGTTTTGTAAGTCTGGAAAAGGAATTACACAGAAGGGTTCAAAAGTAACGGAGCAGTCATTACAAAAAGTACATCTCAATATAGACTTCAGCTGACCGCCAAATGTTTCCACAATTTTGGAATCATGAGTTGACATATATCTTGACCAAGAAATGGAAGCTTCCTGATTATCATTCATGATAACCATATCGTTTTGTGAGGGATGATTCTCTGCACTCGTCTTGTTTAAATCTTCATGAAAGTCTACCAGAAAGTGTCTTAGAAATTCTTCCGAATCTGCTGGGACGTTATAATTGAAGGAAGGGGCAAACTTTCTGAAAAGATGGACGAAATGTGAAGTATCAACCTTTTTCCGAAAAGAATCGGGATATTTTTCATCAAAGATATAAAAGATTTCCTTTCATTCTCGATGTAGCAGTATTTAAATACAAAAATTTATTCTAGAAAAGTTCCTACAAAACCTTGGTGTTTCAAAGTTGTCATGAAACTGAAATTCAAAAACAACATTGAGTATTGAGAAATCAATAAATCAATATGACAATTTATCAATATATCTATCAATATATATATAACAGAAAGTTGATTATGACATCTACATCTACTTTCTGTTGTATCTGTCTTGCCTTCACGGTATTAATTCTTGAGTGGATTCGTTTTGATTTTGAGAGCTCCATAAATCCTTTCTAACGAGTGCGTGAGCACGAAACAGCTGTCAAAGGTTGGAGCTCTCGGAATAAAAACGAAATATACTCTGTTTTCACTTCTATATATATATATATATATATATATATATATATATATATATATATATATATATATATGGTGAAAATTCGTGACTGGCTGTATATTAGTTTGTAGTATTTGTGGGGTTGCAGTCAGGGTTGCGGGCTACTTCAAAGAAAACTCTTTGATACTGTAAAGCTTTCGGTATCGAATTATACCGAAAGCTTGACAGTATCAAAGAGTTTTCTTTGGAATAGCCCGCAACCCTGACTGCAACCCCACAAATACTACAAACTATATATATATATATATATATATATATAGATATATATATATATATATATATATATATATATATATATATATATCAATATACCAATATATCAATATACCAATATATCAATATATCAATGTATTAATGTATCAATATATCAATATTTCAATACTGCAATATATCAAATATGCTTACGACAATTGGACACTAGTTTTTGGCAATTAAATTGACCATATTCAAGCAAACTATCAGAATGTTCTGTTATTAGAGCTCAATATGTAAACCTAAAAGCCCCCGTATAAACGTATAAATGAATAAGGCAGTGAGAACCGACCGTTAGTTTTTTGTCAAAAACAATATTTAATGTGATGGAAAAGGATGGACAATCGGAGTACTTCTCTGGTAGTTCTACGCGCATTCATGATCATGAGTGCCATTTGAAATTTTTAAATTGAAAGCGAATTCAGTATGAACAGATTTCAGGCGAGAGCATAGAGTAGTTTACTTGTTCGTATTCAAAATTACGATTTATTAATTTTATCGAATATAACCCGTGTGAGGGAATCATATCTCTGTGTTTAGTTGAAAGTGATTACCAAGTTAGTTTGGTTTGTTTGCTCATCTCTAGAGGGATATAAAGCCGAAATCTATCTCTGAGGCCATCCACCATCTAAGGTATGAGTAAAGAACTCTACTTCATAACGAACCCTTAAATTATTGTTCTCCTTTTCATTCATCAGGCCTCTCATTCTCGATTATTGGGTACAATCCCTGGAATACTGCACGGGGAGGAATCTTCACAGATCCTGCTGGAGTCCAGAGGACCACCCTGAGTGCACGCAGTTAGGGTAGCCAAGGATTTGGATGAGTACCCTCTTTATTTTCTTACTTTCATTGTGCCTATTGTCTTCAACCATCAATCTTAAACCATTTAGGAATTTTAATCTATATAACGTTTGCTTAGCATTATTTAAGACTTGTTACAGACCCTAGTACGTACTGGGCTAGGACCTTTAGCCCTAAGAACTTGCTGTCTGGTATATTCGACGTTTTGATCAATATTAACCATCTTCACTCTCCCTTCAGACTGCGTTTATAGTTAATATTACCATAACCCAGAACCTCCCCTCCTCCACTGAGTTATCCAGAGTTCGACCATACTATATATTTGTGATAATCGGTAGGGCACTATAAATCTTTGGTACACTTAAAAATCGAGTCATAAAAAAACGTATCAACTCCAAATAAAATAATTTCCTGAAAAGAATAATAATAGTACTACATTTACTATCCTCTATAAGCTTTGTCAAAATATTTTTTCAAGATGAGAGAAAAGTATATTTTATTTATTATATTATCATTCTCATAGATAGATGAGAAAACTGGCGCATCCGCCACTAATATTGAAATGTGGAATTTCTGAAATGACACCAATATTTCAAAATATTCAAATTGTAAAAAATCATTGGGATGGCTATGGTAATCTCACATCCAAGTCTGCTCTCAAAGTGTACCAACTGTTTTCATATGCATGATATAGTTTTGGCTTTCTTCGACATCTGCGGATTTCGAAAACATGCAGTTCAAAATAAATGGTCCAGAGAACAACAGGATTACAACCCCTACTACCACCAGATTTTTGGGGTCTTATTTCATAGATAGATGAGAAAATTATGGGTTTTTAGCGCTGTCCCCTATATTTCAAAATGGAGAAAATCAATGAAACGTCGATAGTTATTACTTCTCTTCAACGTTAGATTCTCGAAGTTTACTAAATGTTTCCATATGCATGATATGGTGTAGTGGTTAAGTTATTCTTAGATATTTTCTGCGGTTGTGGGAAGGATGCGACACCAGATTTTTGAGAACTTATTTCATGGATGGATAAAAAAGTGGTGCATCCATCAAAAGAACTGGGCCAGGTAGCCGAGTGGTTAAGAGCAAACGCTACCTTGGAAAAACGGGAATCCTTTTTGAGCCCACAGTTTTTGTTTAAGAATTTTTTTATTTTTTTTGCATTATTCAATGGTTTTGTGAAACTTCCGGAACTTCAGTGATTTTTTGTTATGACAATTACTAAGAAAAAAAAATTAAATGATGAATTTGAAAAATTGAGAGGTTCCAGAATTCTCATGGGACCATCAAGCCCATACAAAAAATATCTTTTCCATGAAATCAATGGTTTTTGCAAGAAACGGATTCTATGATCGTGAAATTTATATCTGATTGGCGCTGTAATCGGGAACGGACAGGTGCTGTGTTGCCAATATTCATCGAGTTCATTATCTTCGCCCTCATTCCTGATCAGTATGCCAACAAACCTTAGCTGAAAGGGATGAAGAAGAAATTTGACTTTTCAGTAATGGTGGCTCTTAAAGCGACATTGTTTCAATCACGTTGGCTGCCAGTCGGCGATGGTTCAAACCATGGCGACTGCAGAAATTTTTCTGATGTCCCAAGAAAGTGCTAGGAGTCGCACGTAAAAAGGTAAGACCTTGTTAATCCTTGGCTCGCACAAGTTTCGTCTTCTGAGGGCTGCCGTTAACAGAAAAAAAAATTTAATAATTTTTTTTTTTTTAATTAAATGTCGAAATTATGAAATTTTAGCGGTGTCGCCAATAATTCAAATAATCGAATCGGAGAAAATTATTGAAATGGCGATGGTCATTTCACATCCACGTCAGCTTCTCAAGGAGTAATAACTGTTTTCATATGCATGGTATGGTATGTTATGGTTATGGTATTCTTCAATTTACTTTGCAGTTTTCAAAAAAATGCATTTCAAATGGTCTCAGTTGAGAACGAAATTATTTATCGACCCTCATGAAGGACGCGTCACCAGTTTTCTAAGGACTCCTTCCATAGATCCACCACTGGGACCAAACGAACTAGCCTACTTCTCTGAAACACTACTTTTCCGCAGAATCGCACGTTTCTTTGTTGGCTGTATCTATCCGACAATTTCAGTCTTCCCTGTGAACAGGAAAATTTGGAACTGAATATCACAACTATCAAAGACAAATCCAATACATTTTTTCTCTTCATTTCCACGATGTTTCTTGAATGCGATATTTTTTCTATTAACCAGATCTTAGAAAAAATATTGAAACAGACGTATCCTCATTGAAAAAACACACTTTCAGGTTTTTAGAACTTTACTACATGTCAGGCAAACGAGACATTAAGGGCAAGGTTCGGTGAAGTTTGGTCACATGCAAAAGCGAAACATGCAAGGTGGATCTTGAATTTATTATACCGTATAGTAATTTCGAAATTCTGCCATTTTGATCTTCAATTTGTTATTGTGGCATTTACAAATATTGTCAGTCCTTTTCGAATAGGTGATCATCCTTATCCAACCAATAGCTTCATCAAAAATATTTTTGTATTGTCGAGTTTGCAACCTTGAATGTTATCTTGGTGAGGAAAACAAAAGTGGGCGGAAAAAGAAGACAACGCAAGTTGAAAATATATTAGAATCTAATCAATTCCGATTTGAAGAAAAATATTTTATTCTTTTAAAAACAGTTGTTAGGACCACAAACCATAGTTAGGTAAGATTATTGTATTCATTTCTGTGAATAAATATTGATGTCTATCACTGCCAATTTTTTTATCGTCTTTCGAAGATAGTTTATCTGCCATTTGTCGAAAATTTGAAAATATTATTGTCGCTGGAGATCTCAATATTGACTACGCAGATCCCACAAACAGCTCATGTGTTCAGCTGAATGAAATCATTGCTTCATTTGGATTGAATCAAATTATAGATCAGCATACTCGATATTCACCAACCAGCTACAAAATAATAGATCTCATTATTTGTTCGGAAACACTGACTGCAACTGACTGTACTATGCTTGATCGTTCTTCTTTTTCAGATCATTTTCTTGTATCGTGCAAAGTAGGTTTGATAAAATCATTGAAAGATAATTTCATATACACCTTCAGAGATTTCAGAAAATTTAACCAGGAATTATTCCTCGTAGATTTGCATGCCATCAATTTTGATGTGATTCATGACGTAGATGATATTGATGAGAAAGTTATTCTTATCACTAATTTAGTTCTCGCACTTTTTCATAAACATTCGCTTGTAAAAAGCGTAAAAATCACCAAGAAAAAAGCACCTTGTATAACAGACAATTTGAAACCCATGTTTAAGCTGAGAGACAATGCTCTCTTAAGATTTAAAAGAACAAAAGCTCCACATCATTGGAATTATTATAAAGAAATAAGAAATCTCACAAATCGTACCGTGAACCTCGAAAAAAAGGCTTATCTAGATTATCGTTTGAGAAGAAGTAGGCAATTATGGAGAGAACTTGCTGATATGAACGTTTTCAATAAAAAAGTACGAAAATCAATTCCAGAACACTTAATGAATGCTGAGGACATAAACAATTTCTTCGGAAGTATATCAAATAATGACTCTGTACCTGATGATGAAACAATCCGCTTCTTTTCTGATAATACAATGAATAATATTAATAATATCTCTTTTCACGAAACTAATGATCATGAAGTATATAAGACTATACTAAGTATAAAATCGAACGCTGTTGGACATGATAAGGTCAGTATACAAATGTTACTACATTGCTGCCCTCTGATATTGCCATATATTTCCCACCTTTTCAATTTCTGCATCCAAAGAAGTGTTTATCCAGCAAGTTGGAAACGTTCGCATATTCTTCCATTAGCTAAAGTTACCAATGCAGAGAATATGAGTGACCTTCGCCCAATTAGTATTTTGTGTGCAATTTCAAAGGTTTTCGAAAAAATATTGAATACACAAATGCGTAGATACTTGAATGAATTTGATATATTGCCATCCTGCCAATCAGGGTTCAGATCTGACCATAGTTGTACAACGGCTCTTTTGAAAGTGATAGACGATATACATATCTCCATCGATAACAATGAACTGTGTCTACTAGTATTGCTCGACTATTCCAAGGCTTTTGACCGAATCAACCACAAACTTCTTTCAGCTATTCTGAATTACCTGGGGTTCACCAAGAATGCAGTATCCCTCTTCAAAAATTATCTTTTCAACCGCTCTCAAAGCGTTATTATAAACAACGAAGAATCCAAATCTCTTGAAATAAAAAATGGTGTTCCCAGGGATCAATTTTAGGCCCACTTCTTTTTGTTCTCTACACTTCTCAGTTCTCAAAGTCCTTACGTCATGCTTCGATGCATTGCTATGCTGATGACACACAAATGTATTTGAATTTCGAGGAAAACTCCTTCAACTTAGCACTCTACCAAATCAATCATGATTTGAATGGTCTCATAACCGTATCAAACAAATATTACCTCACTGTACATAAATCCAAATCGTACGTAATGCTATTTGGAAGGACAGCAGCAAGAAATCGTTGCAAAAATTCATTAAATATACTTATCAATGGAGTCCGCCTACCCACTGCAGAAACAACGAAAAATCTTGGATTGTATTTGGATAATGCATTACGCTTTACTACACATGTATCTCATATTTTGAAACAAGGTTATATGAATCTCAGAATGATCTATACGAACAGAAAAATTTTGAACAAAAAAGTAAAACCATACTTTGTGATGCATTAGTATTATCACATGCTAACTATGCAGACGTGGTTTACTGACCAGGACTGATGAAATCTGACAGAATGAGACTCCAAAAACTGCAAAATTCATGTGTGAGACCTATCACAGGCACAAGAAAACGGGAACATGTTACACATCATTTGAGAAATCTTGGTTGGCTGAACATGGAGGCTAGGCGTATATTACATTACACCACGATTTTTCATAAAATAATAACAACTGGGAAACCCCCCTATCTATTCAATAAATTGACTTTCAGAACTGACATTCACAATCTCAACTTGAGATTTAGAAATTATTTGACTGCACCTAAACATAAAACCTCCAATTTCCGTGGCTCATTCTTATATCAAATCGTTCATCTTTACAACCGGTTACCCAGTGATTTCAAATTAGTACCAATAAAAAGATTCAAGAAAAAAATTAAGCAATATTTATTTAATACAACATTTCCTAATTTATTGGTATGATGTTAACAATTATAATAACAACCTTGAATCGTCACATCACCTTTTCTTCGCTCATTTGTGTTAAATTACATGTATTTTCATTATTATTCTCTTAGATGCATCTTTTGTCGAAAAATTTTTTTTTTGTATTTATATGGTGAATTTTTTTTGGAAGCAGTTAAATTGCATAACATATTCTATTATGTATTGTATGTGAATAGTATTTTTTTTGTATTTATAGAGTAAGTCTTTTATTTTATTTGGGAGCAGTAAAGTTGCTTTAATGCTTTATATGTTCTATTATGTATTGTATATGTGTGTACTGCTGTATTATGTGTTATTAATTACAATCTAATTAGTACGAGTTAATTTCACTGGTTGGATGAAAGAGCAATCCCTGCCATGAGTAACCATGTGCAGGAATTGAATCCTGTCTTTTGTTAGGACATATGCTCATTGCTGTACCTTTTAGTGTAGTGTAGTGTACCTTTCAATAAAAGCATTTATTATTATTATTATTATGTGTTTATGGTTTAATTCAAGCGTTGAGGTTCAAATTCTGGGAGCAACAATAATAATTCAAAATATTATCCAATGCATAATAGGGAGAAGGTACCTTAAACTTACTCAACAGTTATTACTGAAGGCTGACGGATATCATTTCAAAGTGTGCCTAAATAATTGTATAATTTCACAGAGTGCCGGATGTGAAGCTCAAACAACTACATTTAGTATAAAAAAGCAATCCAAAGAGGTTACCGACAATTCACAATTGGGTTAAAAGGAAAAATTCATGAAAGGAATTAAATCATTTAAATTAGAATACTATATTTTATGACTATAAGAAAGTACATTCCATAGAGTTTTAAACATTCAAAACTTGTTCTCAGTTGATTTATACTGTTGATTGAATATTAAAAATAATTTAATTGATTTGTAATTGAATCATTCCTCAAATTGAATGAAATATATTACAAACATGTTTTCCAACACGACCATGAGATCAGAATCAAAAATGAAAGAAATTACTCGATTTTTTGTTAGATGGAATTTCGAATAAGAACATCAGAAGGATCCCTTTCATTCATTTGTTCGACTTAATTAGGTGTACAGCGGCAGGTCATGAAATATAAAGATAAACAAGAACAAAGGACAGATTCCTTTCAGTTCTCTGAACAGTTTAATTAGGTAGCGTAGAGAAAGGTACAGAAGAGTCAATTAGTTATTTGAAAGATATACGTAAATATCGACGTTCGAAAATAAAATGAGTTACTCCCCTTTCCACAGTGAAAATACTGCATATTTTGCCTACACTGATAAAATGAATTTTTTGCATCTACGCATAATTGCGTTGATTCAAAGAGATTGTATTCTTGAATAGGTCCAACCAAATATTAGTTTGATTTTTTGACGGATTCCTCTTGGCCACTTACAAGGAAAATATTTTGTAACAAGTGAAGACTTGCTTCATAAGTTGGTTGAGGCAAGAATATTTTAGCTTCAATAATGGGCACTTTTTTATTGAATAATGGGAGTAGGTTGGGACAAGAATATTGCTCTTTCAATAATGAATGAGTACTATTCTTCTATCAACTTGGTAGTTGAGTTCCAATCTGCACTTGATTATAAAATATAGAATGGAAGCCATTTTCATTTTGACAACATTGAATAGATTAAACAAAGCATAGATTCACAACTACGATCAATTCAGGTATAAATAATGGTTTTATATGAGAATAGTTTTGAGTTTAATAACTGTATCCTCAATAACACCAGTTACTAGTGACACATATTGAAGTTTGATTGAATACATAAACAACGCCACTCGTTTTTAGACACAAGACTGTAGAAGACCAAAATATATTTCATTCATTCACAACTGGCCCATAATGAGCCAAATTCAATTTTAAATATTGCATTTTTATTGTGAAGAAACAGTTTACACTAGGCACTAAACCAACAGTCAAATAGGTACGCATAGCCTCATAACCTCCGACCCAAATGGTCAAACTGGATGAAATGGTAGAAATGGAAGTCGTATTCACAGGTAGCGATGCCGACACCTGCTTTGATTGCTCATTGGTTGAATGTGTCACGTGGCACGGATGATAACTACCAAGGAATTACATTCTTGTGTCAAGATGATTATGTTTCACAATTAGTTAATGTGAGTGTTTTCTAGGATAGAGAGTAGAATGTTTTACTGCAAGCAAATTCATTTCCAGAGAAGTAAAGTAAAGAAGCAAACATCTCAACAGTTTGAAATGGGAGTATATTCATCAATTGAAAAAAATATTCGTGTCAGAAGATTATTTTAATCAAGTGGATGTATAATTTTGATTGAAGGAGTCTTTTTTATCAGTGTATTATGTATTGACGAAACGTTTAATTTTTTGGGTGTTCTAACTTTCCAGTATGAAAATAAACATATGAGCCGATAATTTTTCAAACAAAAAAAAGTCATACCAGTATGTGGATTGTCGGGAAATAAATTATACATACATTGAGAAAAATCATGACGTCTCAGTGAAAATTTCGGAATGGTAGTAGGGGTAGCTAAATATGCTTTTTTATGGTTGAATATTGTTTTTTTGCAATTTGTGGCTGAAATATGCATCCTTACATCCGTACAAAAAAATTGTTAAATATGACTGAAATTGACATATTGTACACTGGGCATCTGATGATCTTGATTTCTCACGTGTATGAAAATAATTGTGATATGAGCCGAAAGTAGGTGCTGCAATTCATACTAGAAAAAACTGTAAATTTCATTCTCGTTGTACAGTATACTTTTTCTATGACTACGAAATTTTTTGTCCCATTTTTATTATGTTGGCAGTGACATTAAACAAAATTAGTTCATGCAATCACAGTACATACCGACCAGGAAAAATGACAACAAAAAATAGGGAGATAGGGTGCATACTTACAATTTCAATCATTGAAGAATTATGATAAAAACGTAATTAGATAGTTTTCATTAATTCCTGATTACAGATAAATAAATTGATTTTAGTGATTCTTGTAACATTATACACGAAAAGCCACGGTGGATTGAATTCAGCACACCGTGAGGTATGCTAACAAGCAAAATATTTTAAAAACTAGTCGTTCAACAGATTGTTCGTGGTTTTATAACATCAGCCCTTTTTTTTATTCATTATTGCTATTGAAGTAGTTCATTTTCCTATATGGTTTACTTAATTTCTGTTTTCTGATCTAAATTGAGGAACGTAAAATAAAAAAATTTCGAGGTACAGTAGAATAATGTACATTGAACTGAGAAAAAGCAGTTCGAATTTTCAAGGTACAAGGTTTTAGAGAATTGTATCGTACGTTCCATCTGAAATTAACGGCATTGTAATTGTCAATTAATATATAATATTTTCAATAAAATTTCTAGAAGGCCGTTCAATAATTATTGACGCTAACATTTCTTGAAAGCATCATACAAAATCTTATCAGCTGTGATGAATCCTCTTATTAAAAATGTTTTTTTTTATGTTTGAGAAATTAAAAAAGCAGTAATGTTCTAAAAATTACTTCTGTAATAAATCACAGTGCAATTAAAAAATCTCATAAATATATTTTTTTCCATTCACATTTTCATTCATTTCCATTATTTATAGCCGACTATTCCGTAAAACGTCAATTTATGTCTTAAAACCGGTTGCCGTACAGGAAATTATGACTTTATTTTGACTAATATAACATTCAACCCCCAAATGCAGAAATTCTTCATTCATGTTATACTAACTGTAATAATATTTGACGGAATGATTTCTGAAAATAATTGTGTGTATTGTATTGTTGTTAAAATTGTTTTTTCCGTTAACCAGCTGTCGTCCCCTTACGAACGGCAGCCCTCAGAAGTCGAAACTTTTGAATATATTGTGGAATCGATGCCTTATATTCTGCAATTATCTTGAACCATACATGTCTTTGTAGAAAGGACCCCGCACAATAGCATAGGAAATCGGCCCAGAGTGGGATTTGCCTGATATTTACATATGTTATTGGTATTGAGTTTCTGATCAAATGCTCTGATGGGTTCAATCCTCTAAGACCAATGATTCAGCTCTCTGGGCCGTATATAGTATAGGTGCCAAATGAACAATGATACTTTTTTCTCAAGTCCATAATTTTTTTATTTCCTATTAGAATTTAATTAAATAAGAAACACTGCAAAATTTCAGCATTTATCCTTTAGCACCGTCCTATGTGAAACATGATTTTTCCTACAGGACCAGTAAAACTGTCAAATGATCCATAAAATACTGAATTCAAAGTGATAAGTCCTAAATAGAGTTTATACGATAGGTCGGCCATCTTGGATATGAGGATGGTGACCACTTTTGTTATTTACACAAAGAAAACATTCGTCTATCAAACGAGCTATCAACCACTGATATAGATCAAGAAATAAGAAAGTTATAACAAAACAATCTGATTCAGTTTTTTGTGGATCACTTGGCAAATGCAGTTTTACTGAATAGGGTCCTGTAGGACAAATCATGTTTCACAGTGGACTTGTGCTATAAGACACACGCTGTAGTTTTGCAATATTTCTTGTCAAATGAATTCTGAAATAAAAAAATTATGGACTCGAGAAAAAAGTGTCATTGATTATTTGGCACCTATACTAAATACAGCCCTGAGAGCTAAATCATTGGTCTAAGGATTGAACTTAGGAGAACATCAGAAACTCAATACCAATAACATATGTGAATTTCAGGCAAATCCCACTGTAGGCCAATTTCGTATGCTATTGTGCGGGGTCCTTTGCGTGCGGGGCTCCTTACCCCTGTACCGGCATTTTGAATTAATTGACGATGGCCTCTGATGATGATCAAATTGTTAGCGAAACATAGGTTGCGTATGTTGAAAAAGTACTCTGGTGCAGAGAGGAGACGCCATTCCTCATATAGATGGATAGTTTTATTGTGTTAGAAAAATTAATTTCTCGTTAAAAGGGTTCGATTTTCATGCTAAGGAACATAAATAGCCTAAATGAAGTGGCTACGTTGACAGAAAAATCCTCAAACACTGAACTGAACAATTTAAGCCAATTCAACCCAATGTAACCCAGTCATTGCGAAAAGAAAAGAAATTATCAGCAAAGAATACTATACCAATCGTTAACTAAGCCACGTTTTATTGACCACCAGAGTTTATATCTACTAGTAGAAAAAGTAGAGTATCATAAAAACGTAATTTCAGGGTTTCCAGTAGAAGTCAAATGATTCTTAAATTCCCTAAATCTCTGTAAAAAGTTTGAAACTTATATGTTATAAATGATACAGTCATTGTGAATAATTTGTTTGAAACTTCCACAGCCCAAACAGACAATAGAAGAAGGCGCGAGCGGTATTATATCTTATTGGAAGATTATTTAACCGGGAATATTTCAAGTGGAATAATGAAGTTATCAGATATGTGAATTCCTTAATTAATTTTGACGTAGAAAATTTTTTCAGAATGTAAAAATTATTTTGAAGAAGTAATTCCAAAACCCAATACCTTCCACTTTCGAAGCAGATTTGAGGGAACGAACTAGCTAATTTACCGCAATTATCAAAAAAAATTGCACATTCGAAGATTCGAAACAAGTAGGAACTGAAAAATATTTTGTTGCTATATCTCTGGTCAACTTTTCTCTATTCATCATACATAAATCGATTAGTAACTGATGTTTTTGAACTTTCGTCGATTTTTAAAAGGAAGATTCATCAGATATACTGAATGAATTTCAAATCAATGTGAACCCACCTCTCATCTTCTTTTCTGGTATCTATTTGCATAGAAAATGATTTTGAAAGGGAGCTTCTACAAAGGTTCTGAATGAATTGAAAATCAATATGAACCCACCTTCTATATTCTATAAAACTCGTTGTACAACCTACTTCAATTACGTCCATAACACTCATATTTATTTCAACTAGAAGCTCCTTACTATCAAAATCATTTTAATGTGAGTAAATGAAGTTTTTTGAACTTCAAAATACAACCAAACTGAAGTTAACAAATATGGTCCATAGTTTAATGCAATGTCAATAGTGTCAATTTCTGCTATGATTTAGGGAGTTTAATTTTTCAACCAATTATCTACTTTTGCTACCATCAAATTCGATCGTAGCAAAAGTAGAGGAAGTAGATATATTTGGTGTCAAAAAAACAGTTAAGTCAAATTCTACTTATACGCGTAGAACATTTCTGCCTACAATAAAACGCTCCTCCTCAAATACTGAACTGAACAATTTAACCCAATTCAACCCAATGTAACCCAGCTATTGTGGAATGCAAAGAAATTATCAGCAAAAAATACTATACCAATCGTTAACTATGACACTCTTCACAATCCTAAAAGTTATCTTGGGCATGTTTCAGAATAGAACTCATTTGTACAAGTCCCATTTATCTCGCATTGCTCTTTGGCCTGACTGCTGAAACAGTCCGCCAACAAAAACTTGCAACGTACACAATTCCCTATTAATTATTAAAAATGACAGTTGAATAGCTGCTTTGTGAGCGGAGCGTCAGAATATTAATATGACTCATGAATAGCACTCTACAGTGTAAGCTGGAAAAATACTCTTCTGTATTTATGTTGTTTTTCCTCATTACATAAAGAGTTCAGTCACATTTGCAAAGAGGAAGGAAAGCGAAATGAGTTTGCTGTTTAAGGAGAGAATAGTAACGAGTAAAATACGTTTCCTTGAAAAAGATTCAACTCCAACAAATCATAAAAATTTGCCATGAATCATAATTGGAAATGGTTGACATGAAGGCCAGACCCAACTTATCAATATTAAAGAAAACAAATTTGTTCACCTGTGTTGTTGCTAAAAAAATTTATACGTGGTATCTTACACAAACTTAAAAAAAATGTTTACTACGACTGTTCATAGTGCGTATAGTGATAATTTTCATAAATAACAATTCTTCATTAAAAAAATATGTGCATATAGGCACACTTCTACAGGGTGAAAATGGAATATCATTCAAACAAAGGAACACATAATTGATATGAAGTAGAGTATCTGTCAATACTTAGAACTTGAAAGGGCAAATCAAGAAAGTGAGGGAGTTGAAACACCTAGTCAAATATTCCGGTTGAATATCTTTATCATCAAGAGTTATGGAAACACAAAGCAAAATAATATATTTCTTTTTTATACACAGATGTACTTTGCAGTTTTCACAGTTGAAATGGTTCTTTTTATAACTGTGACAAAAGCTGATTTTATTCTGAATAGAGCTTTATCACAACTGATAAGACCGAGCGGAGACGTTAGAACATAATAATAATTGAGAACGTTGGGCCCTAATTTCCTAGGAACTAGGAATCACAGCATTTAAGATTTTTAACCCACCTTAATTTTTCATCAGATGATCTCTACTTTTTATACTAGATACTCTATTTGTTTTTTCTTTCTGATGCTGGATTGAGAACTCGTTGTGGAACTCACTTCATTACTGTGTTCAATTCTGTTAATTAAATTAATTTCTCCCAAATCAAAAAGATTTTTGTAAACTGGAATGTGAACTTTTGATAATGAGAAGCCAGAATTCAAAACAATTGTATCTTTCAACTAAAACAATAAGGAATAACAACAAAAGATGTTTGGAACATTTCTCAAATTATTTGATAGAGCAACTTCTGATTTCAACCAATAATCTTAATTAACCGAAAAAAAGGTGAATGAGGCGAAATGATTTACTAATAATAGAACCAGATAAAACAACAAATGTAACAAATACTAAACGTTGATTAGAATAATCAACTTTTCAGAGAGAGATGGAGAAGATCGACCTCATATATTACTCAAATAATGAAAATCAACTATTAAATTTTGAGCCAACTGATAAAATAACTGCGCGACAGCATGTTAACTTTAACGAGAGAAATTAAAGACTACCTAGTTTTTCAAGATTCTTTTCAATTTCCAAGTTAACCTGCATCACCCGCTCTGAGAACTTTTATCTGGGGCTCGCTCTTACAAGCAAATAAACATGTGTCCAGTTTGAAAATTTTGTTTGTTTTCTGTTACTCTGAAATGTCTCATTTGGAAATAATCTTACATACTGGCCCTTAACGGTAATATGATACAGTAGTTCATTTTTAAGATGATCCGTTCCGATGATCTTCCGTAACCAATGTATTTCTGAGAATCTTTGTTAAAATAACGTTATTTCTACACAAGTGTTCGATGGTTTCCTGACCTGAGAGGATATTTGATAAATTTGAACCCTGTGGTGGGATTCCGTGTACCGTAGAATTATACTTTTCATCAAATAAGTGAGGTGTCATCATAATTGAATTCATGGGAGAAACAGACACATAACTGTCGACAATAGAATTCTATGGTACACGGAATCCCAACCCTTGGTTTGGGTCTGATTTAAATTAATATTTCCGTTTATAAAATGCCTCTATACGTTTGATTACATAACATCTACCAAACTTACATCGTTTCCCTCCTTGATTACCATCAAAAAATGGAGAAAGATCCACAGAAATATGTTGGATATCACGTAATGTGCAAACGTCTTCAGTTAGTTTTGGTATTTTTCTCCTAGGTGATTTTATTAACCGCGAATAGTTTATCAATTTCACATTGGCACTCATCAGGAAATTCTTGGTGAAGGTGGTGAGATTTTACAGTTTTGTGAAAAAAACCCTCAAATTATTTCCGAATCTGAAAGAACTTCCAATCTTGTATTTATTCCCAATCCTTCTATAGACCAAGAGCCCGTGTCACCATTTTTGGTAGTGATAAGTTTACGCCCATCGACCAGTGAAACTTGTATTATCGATGTCGACGATGCTACAGAGATGCTCGCCATACATGATTTCCGGGGCGAACTTAGGGTAGGGGGCTTACCGATCTGTTGCAAAAAAGTGAGCAAAATTTATCGTAAGTATACGATTGAGAGTATTGGGAAAGCAAAGATTTCCGGAAAATAATTCATCGCTCACTGATTGTTAGTCGCCTACATCGTGGCGTTCACCCGCTGCAACGCTCGGAAAATGTAAAAAAAAAAACAACAACAAATAATTCAGTTTACAGCTGACAATAGGGTGCTGGGCCCACCTGTTTCGGAAAAATGTCTAAGTATGTTTTATGATAAGTTTATATTTGGGGACATAAATTGAGAATATATCACCGTCAGTCACGTACTGCGTGGCAAAAAGGTTCTGGGCCCTTGGAAAGGTACACAAATATTCAGGTATACTTCAAAATTATAACTTTATGCTCAAAAAATTCACACAACGTACCACCTTAATCAAGAATTTGTAGCCTATAATAATGTAAAGTGTGGCAAAGGTCCGCTAAAATTTTAAAACATACTTCATTTTAGTGGGAATACGCTACAATAAGCTAAAGCACCCTATTCCAAATTTGTATGTAATAAATCCAAAATCGTCGGAAAAAATCTGAAACTTTAACATTTTCCCCCTCATTATCGACATTGCATATGAGCAAGTTGGATCACCTGTATACCACCCTATATACCACTGAATTGAAGCGTTTCATCTCCTGCGTCTCTGCTCGGATTTCATATGAACATCGGCATACAGACCCACCGATCCACCCTGTACACACAAAGCTGACTGCGCGCGCAGCGAGAGCCTTCAAACGTCTCCCTGTCGCATTCCCCCCCCTCGTCAACGATGTTGTCATTACAGAGGATCATAGTGATGGAAATGATCTGGGTGAGTAATGAATTTTTATCCGCTTATCATATTGGAAAAAAATATAAGTTTGCATATATTTTTATAGACGTGAAATCATCCGCAGAGGAGCCGTTGGAAGACGTTGCCGATGACGATTCAGATACAGATATTTCCTTGGCAGATTTGGAGTCGGAGGACGATGAAATATAAAACAAAATAGATGTTCTTATTTTAGGAATGAACACTTTTGTCAACTCATAATGACGCTGATTCATGTCATGTCAAACTAAAAGATCATTGAAGTCAAGTTTCGGTTGATAAATGATTTCGCCACTTCTTGTGTTAGTCGTAGAAAAAGCATAGTACATAACTCACCCGGAATGCTCATTTCTCACTCATATGATTTGCGACAGTATGAAATGGTCATAATTCTATGTATTTTGAAGAATATACTATATATGATGTTGTGGCGTGCGTCCAATTTTAGCGATTGACAGGGCATCAATACTAAGAACTACTGAGAGATGTATTTTCTCATCCACATGCTTACGTTATTGTGACTACATTTATGATAGTCAGTCATAAACATTGCATAGGGATACATGAGATGACTAATACATGAATTAATCGATTCAGCAAGTCCACTTGAGGTATGTTTGGAAGTGTCAGTCGTCGAATTACAATATTGAAAAATTTAGGAGCGATGTTTCAATAATAGTCATATTATACCTGCACCTCGCAAGTGCAGGGAACCTGTTAGTTTAGCTACCAACTGAGCATTATCCATGATATGAACAGCTGAGAAAGGTGTTTCCATCTTCTCGTGCCTACGTTGGTACGCTGATATTTTTGATAAAATTATAGCTGTGCTTTATATAGCCTCATTCCACAAACTTGTTTTTGAGAATGGCAATATTTGCAACACATGATGACTGTTAATTGCATTTTTCAATTGAACAGTTAGAATTGAACGTAATTGTGCAGGAAAAAGTTTATCATAAAAAAATACAGGTGGGACCAGCGCCCTTCCGCCCCATTGCAAACGGCTGGCTCGCGAAATTTGTATTATTGAAATGCTTATGGTAAGATCCCCCCTATTGTCAGTTGTAAACTGGATTTTTTTGTTGTTTTCTTTTCTTACATATTTCGAGGGTTGCAGCGGGTGAACGCCACGATGTAGGCGACTGACAATCAGCGAGCGTCGAATTATTTTCCTGAAATATTTGCTTTCCTAATACTCTCAGTCGTATACTTACGATAAATTTTGCCCACTTTTTAGCAACAGATCGGTAAGCCCCCATCCTTACTTCGCCCCAGAAATCAAGTATGGCGAAAATCTCTGTAGCATCGCCGACATCGATAATACAAGTTTTAGTGGTCGATGGGCGTAAACTTATCACTACCAAAAATGGTGACACGTGCTCTTGTTCTAATACAGTGTGTTAATCTACAGAGTTAGTAGAATTTTTTAACTTTCTCTATCAACAGTTGAAAAGCAGGTACAGTTTGTGCATTATTGTTTGATTGATGTGTTGTGGGTTGAGTTGCAAAATTAACTCATATCACTGATACTGACGTTCCATTATTCGTGACCAAATGAGTAAATTTCAGTATTATTGACCCATTGTTTTAGAATTCATGCAAATTCAATTATGTAGTATATGTTCGGATTCATATGGTGTACTTTGTACTTTTGACAATATAACCTAGAAATCGAAATCAAATCTATTTCCGAACATAGCGTGCCATGAAGTATCCATTCCTAATTGCGGCTGCACCAAACATTTAATTTGCGGTATTTACCGTAGTTATCGATATAACACTCCTTCGACCTAATTGTAGTCGCATGGTGATAATTTGTTTCATTTGTTTGTGAACACTTCTAGTCCACACGACATATTTCAAGAGATATTCGTGACTATTGGTACACAACTCGTTGAACTCCATTAGTGTCCCATAGGGTATCTGGAATTATACAGTCGTGTGACATATTTCTGAATTTCAATTGAAACTAACATTCAACATAGTATTCCAAACTGTGATTGCCATCCCATAGTGTTAACCAATGAAAATGGCATCCATTTCAAGATAGTGGATGTTGACTTATTGAAATGGTCGCATGCCTAAGTAATTGTCCTATATCAAATTTCTTTTCCTCAAATGGGAGCATATATTCTGTAACGAAGCATATTTTTATACCCTTATTGTCCGTATAAGGCCTTCAGCTGATAATGCTTCGTTGGGCCTCCCTGTAACCTCCCTAGATTTATTCGCGTTAACATTACCATTTATTATTACAAGCAAATTATTATTATTACTATTACGATTGGATAACTGTTGGGCTTCACTCTCATAGTAATTAACTGAAATGTTTAGATAGTAGAGTAGGTTAGATAACGTTGTTATCGGGGTGACAAGTTCTGAAATAATTATTCGAAAAATCTCTAACCACACTTTCGGTTTGTTTACAACTTCAATTCAATGCCTTTCTGTACAACTCCGGTTTCATTACTTCCGTACTTTACCTAGAATTACCGTCCCTTTATTTTTTCGGGCCTGCTTAGTTTTTGTGGTGAGTTAAAAATTTTAACTTTTGCATAGTTTTCCATCTACGATTTCTTATAGGTCATGTTTCTGGCCTCTTAAAAAGTCAGAGCAGACTTTTTTCCGTTTTTTATTCAATTTTCTACGTCATACTGAAATATTAAATAACCGTTTGGTTTGCATTTGATCTTGATCAAGACAATCCGTATATTCCGCCGTGCGTTTGTGAATCGACCTGCATAACAACCGTAAGCAATTGAAACATAATGTTCGTAGTGTATCGGTGATTATCGAAATAGCAATTCCTTTGAATTTGAGAATCAAATTATGTTGCTTGCGCAAGCGCTCGTGTGGTTGCCTAAAGCAACATAAATTGATTCGAAACCGAGAAGGAATTAGCGATAATCGCCGATATCACAAGTTGTATTTGTTAAGATTATTTCATGAATAAAATCAAAACCATTTTTATTCATTTACTATTCAATTTAACTAAGAACATTAATCCCGCATTCAGTTTTGAAATTATGCAACTATCAAAACATTTACTTGATATCTATTTCAGTTACAAATGACAGAGCGCGTCATTCGTAGTTTCTTCATTGCATGTCTAGTCTGCTGCTGAGGTTATGTTTTGATAACAATTTGATTTAGTGATTTGATTAATCAACGAGTATGCAAAATTTGTCGAAAATTGTGAATTTGATATGAATTAATAGTAAGTGCTTATTTAGTTTTGGTCAAAGTTTGGTGTTGTGTCATTATAGCAGCTTGCTAGTGGTAAGTTTTTGTTTTTATAATAAACAATCAGGAATCGAACTACAAAATCGAAAACACATCACATTCATATCCAGTAGCCAATCAAGAGCCGAACTACAAAATCGAAAACATGATGTTTTCATTTATCAACACAAAAATTTCGACCAATCATAACACGCATAAGTGAAATAATCTATATTATTTTGGCCGTTTGCAATTTACTACGTGTTTCAAATCAGGAGTGATAGGAATATTAAATAATTAGTATATTTGGGGTATCTGTATATTTTCTTTTTAACAATTGACCTACTATTTGGAGTATCTACAGTCTTCTGATATTTGAAACCGTAAAGTATAAAAACATTGTTTGTGAACTATCCACTGGCCAGCCAAGATTCTGGTATGATTTTGAGAAACACATTTCTCTTGCCAACACAGTTACAAGGGTGTATGAGGATTACAAGAATCCATGTCATCTCATAGTAGTTGCTAATGTATATGGCAGTCAATCCAATATTTCTACTTTATGTTTGAAAGAATGGACAACTCAGGAAGTATATGAATGAGCAAGTTGGTCCAATTGACAATTTTTTCCGAATCCTGACACTCTACACCATATAAAATCATGAAATTGAATGGAAAAATAAATAAATTTGATTGAAAAGTAAAAAAAAACCATAATGTAGCATTGGTATTTTGAATCATTATCGTCTTGTTGTAACATGAGTAGGATATAAGTAGTAACTACGCAATAATAAGAATAATAATAAGCCACAATATGAAACTCACATCAAAATGAATAGGCAATTGAAAATTCTTATAGGATAGTTGGAATTTCTTTGTTTTCCATTTCCACTTCGTGACATAGGTTTTGACCTATTGCAATAACAAAAATATTGTAACATCATATAACTATGATCATTGATAAGTTTAAACTGGCATATGGCATAACAAATTGATGGCCCATCAGAAAATATTACATAAAGGAGTGAGAAATGGGCTAGGAGGCTCTGGGCCTAATATGTTGATTATGTCGTAGCAGCTGCAAAAACCGTTAGCCAGTATTCTAGACAAAGACATATCTCTATGTTTCATGGATTTGTGATTTTTATTTTATCATTGGTACATGGAAACATATATTTTTCAAGTTACTGAGGAGTAACCCAAGCACATCATATCGGCTGAATCTTGGTTCCATATTGGGCCAAAATAGATATATTGTTAATGAAAAAATTATATTGGTCCAATATGGGTCAATATTCAAAAAACAATATTATATTAATAATATTGGTGGAATATTGGTTGAACCTGTTTTGAATGTAATATTGGGTCAATATTGGTTGAATAATTTCTACCAATATCGATAATACAATATTGTCTATATATTGTTTTCCACATCTAGAATAAATATTGCAATCCCAATATCCAGTCATGTCGATTCTAGGTATTAAAAACTATATTGTAATTCCAAGTTTGATAGCACATTAGTTGAATATCATTTCAACTTTATTCAACAAATTGTAATAATTCATATTGGGTCAATATGAATAATGATATTTACCTATATCAATAAAACAATATTGTCTTCATATTGTTTTCAACATCTAGAATGAATATTGCAATCCCAATATACCTTTCATATCGATTCTAGGAATAAAAACTATATTGTATATCCAAATTACGCATTGGTTGAATATTATTTCGCCAATATTCCACAAATCTTATTAATTAATATTGGGTCAATATTGGTTCAATAATATTTACCGATATCGTTAAAACAATATTGTCTCCATATTGTTTCACACATCTAGATTAAGATTGATTTTGAACATTGGTCGAATATTCAATGAAATATATCAAAATTATATCATGATCAGACCTCGATAAAAATCCGCTAGGTGGCTCTACATACAGAACGTCTTCTAAAACTTACCGAAATATATTAAATACTTTCCATAGTATATTTTCAAGACAGCTTACTCAGTGGTTTTGGCGATCAGAAGGCAGACTCTGGTAACACCACTTTTAGTTGATCACTAAAAGTAATTCAATAATTTACCAAGGTATATTAACTTCCACCAATATATCCAAATGATATTGTACCAATATCAAGAAATGTTTTGAGGCCATTATTGCTTCAAGACTATTTCACCAATACTATTTTTGAAACGTCTAAACAATATTCGATCAATATCGCAAAATGTTCACATTTTACTTCCCGACAATATAACGTTAAAGAATATTGTGCCAAAATTTTACCAGCAATATTGTACCAATATCGCTGAATATTTTGAGGCCAATATTGCTTCGAGAATAGTGCACCAATATTATTCAAGTAAGATTGGACCAATATGTTCACATTTTTTTTCTCGCCAATATTGCATTTCAAATATTTCGCCAATATGTTCACAATATTGTACCAAAATTTTACCAATACTACTTAGGAAATTTCAATAAATACCTCAAAGTTTCAAAAAATAATTAAAAAAATTGTCGAATTCGTGTTTTTTCTTTTTTTTGCATTTTCTGAGAAAATTTGCAATGGTAATGAATTTATTTTTTTCATACCATTAGAAAGGAGAGATTTCAACGAACGAAAAGCTACAATTTTTTTCAAAAAGCAGATATTTTGACAGGATAATTTTCGATTGAAAATTAAGGTGCTTTTTCGATATTAAATCAAAATGAGGGAAAATAATGAATATTTTGAATCCAAAACATGACAGTGTGTTCGTGACACAAAAAGGTGAGTTTTCAAAGAAACTCGTGAATTTTTTTTATGGGAGATAGAAATAAAAACCAAAATGTCGGTTTTTTGGATTTTTCGCATGAATTTTAAGATTATGTGAAAAAAAATTAGGAAAAATAGTTGTAAATTCTTTGCTCCTCAACTTTTTCTGATAGGACTCGTAGTTTTGCCGGAAATGTGATAAACCATTTTCCACTGTTAAAATCACACCTCCTTCCACTTCCTGACCTTAAATCAGCCGTAAATTATTTTTCTTTCTGTTACATTTCTTTACTTTTCCAATCCTGTTCTAAATTATTTTGGTCTCAAAAATGATCGTATCAGGTCTAATTGAGAATGTTTTCCTTCTCTACAAAAATTTCATACCAACATAACATATTGTAAACAAAAACACCTTCCATGCACATGACTTTTGGCACCCCAACCAGACCACTAACCCAATTTATATCCCGAAATTTATCTCCATATTCCTCCATCCGTAATCACCACTCTCCCTGTATGCCCCGATTCATTACGAAACGCGCCATCAACAATAAATTCACTTAATCCAAGTTATGTGACAACACCAAGCTAAGCCGTCCCGCCATCAATGTCGTCATCAGCGGGGCTGAGCGGATCTTTGATATCAAGATTGGGAGAAATAAAGCCATTCTCTTGGAGAGAACATTATAGCAGTCTCTTGCCGTCAACTAAATCCTCCACTAAAAATGGGAAAAGCGTAAGAGCATACGAGAAGGATTCTTTATCTTTTATTGCTTGTTTGTGGTATACATGGAATGGATCGTGGTGAGTGTACTGAGTGGCACGAATTGTTTTGTTGATGCTGCAATGTATATCTTCGTGGAAATTGAAATGAATTTTGTGTTGAATTATATTAATATAGGTACGCTATTGCCTCAAATCTCTGTACATTATTGATCGTTTAGAAATAGTATATTGTACAATGAGCATGAAATGACATACATTTCCCACGAGTAGGTATATGAAATTTTGTACTACGAGCGTAGCGAATCTGTAATATTGTTAATAATCCTTTTTATCATAAACTCTCCTGCCGTCATTTTTACATGGTTTAGATAATTTTTTCTTTCTTCACCCGTTGAATGAAACATCTATTTTTTCTTTTTGTACACGTACCTACCTACGTCGTGAAACAAATAACATAAAAAATTTTCAAATTTTGACAACTTATAAATAAAAAAACTTTATGCAGAAAAAATCAAACACTAATCGATTTCATAAAATGAAAAAAAAATGTAGCTGTGTGGATTTGAACCCTCGCTCCCACCATCCAAAGTGCATGTGTCATCTGAATCAACACTCGTCGTTACTAGAGCACATAATAATTTGTTCAAATTAACTGCTATATAGAAAGTATCTGTCAAATATTCAAAAATAGAGAATCCGATTGTAATCAATCTTTTTATTGAAATTATTCTGGTTTTATGAAAATAAAATCATACTTTTGTCAGAAGATAGGTATTATCAGGAGCTTCTGATATAAATTTATTAATTTGATTGTTAAATCATCCTCACTATCGCTAATAATTTTCAATAACTTAATTTTTTCAATCGAATTTTGTAATTTTCTACAGATGTGAAATGTCAAATTATTAGACAGACGTAAACAAACTTGATTCGATATTATTTATGTTCATAATAGCTATTTATGTATCAAGGGCGTAAAGTAGGCGTTTATGGCCTGCGGCGTGGATGATGGCCCGATGGCGTTAGCCGAGGGCCATCACACGCCGAATGCTTTAAACGCATTTTACGCACGTGATACATACAAACTTTTATGCACTAGCGGTTTTATAGCGCGAATCACAAATACTGACTTGAATTGCAATTGTCTACACGTTTCATACGTTATGCATACAATAATTAAGGGTAACATAATATGAGGAATGTGAAACTATAGTAGCTGAGTCCTATATTGGAGAATCTATTTCAAATAAATAGATCATCACCGAAAAAATTGCCTACGATTATGAACAAATGTTAGAAAGAGTATTGCTCTATTGAACTGAAATGATTCTAATTCGTGTTATGAATTGCATGAAATGATGTGTGAGTATAGACAATTTGAGAATTTTGTCTACTTTACGGCCCGCCGGGCCATAATGCGCCCACGGGCGGTAAAGTGCAAGGGGGAAAATCTCGCTAAAATGTGTACGAGATTTAAAATATTGAAAAGGCTAAAAGGCTCAAACTGATGACTGAAAGACTCAAGCCGATGACTGAAAGACTCAAACCGATGACTCAAGCGGAGATTTAATGACTGAAAATTGACTCAAATGACTCAAAATTTCTAGTTGTACGAGATTTAAAGGAGATATTTCCCCCTCGGTAAAGTGCCACTTCACGCCCAGCGAACCGGGCGGTAAAGTGTACTTTACCGCTCGCTAGTGCATAAAATTCGTTAATACCTACCTATAATGACAGTCTAGTAGTTCATGAAAGTCGTAGGAAATGAAATATTTCAATACAGCTGGCCCGTGGAAAATGAAAATCAGTGTTACAACGTGGTAGGTTTCTTAATCGAAGACGCAATTGGAATGTTCATTTTTCTTAATGGTCGTGGAAAAACATGCTTGTTGTTTGAGGACAGTAGGACAAATTCACAGAGTTTTTGCTGGTTATCAATACAACGGGAAGTACTTTTATTTTTCATTGGAAGTGAGTGATTGTGTCAATGCTGTCCTTGCCACAAATGGTTATTACAGTAACAATACAAATATTATATGGATTTTTTCGAAAATATGAACAGAATGTTCATAAAGTCAGTTGTGGAATCATCTGCGACTGAAAGATAAACTTCAGTTGACATTTTCCATCGTACAAGATAACCTCTTTTGGAAGGGATTCATGTATTCGTACAATTTTCAATTGAGAATGTTTCCCTTAACAACAAAGATTATACTTCCAAATTTGTCTACATGGAACTGAGCAGCTCCTTCTGTGGAACCCTACATGATTGAGGTGGCGTAGATATACTCTAGAGTCGAACTGGAGTGTAAAACATAAAACTAGACAAATGTTGTATTGAGAAACACTTCGAGATTTGTGGAGTTTCTTGCAATATGGATGATACTGTTACCATTATTTTCACTTGCTATAGATCTCCATGTGCTGATCATAGCTTTTTTTGATGAAAAGATTCAGTTGCTTGAAATTTGCAAAAAAAAAATATATTTTTCATGTAGTTAGTTACATAATTATACATATCTGAAACAATACGCTCTTTGGTGATGTGATTTTTACATTCATGCCAGAAGAATGTGATGTCGTTGTATGATTGAACTTATATGCTGGTGCTACTTACATGCTTTTTATTGATAGAATTATTCGTATATCACAAATATTTTGGTATCATTTCCAGAACTTTATTATTACCATAAACACAACACAATCGATTCCACTGTTTAATGTAAACAAAGCTTTCTCTTCAAATTTTCATCTTTAAAATCTGAATCAATAATAAATCCAGAAAACACACAAAATGAAGAAAGGGAGTTGGGGAAAAAATAATAGATATTTATTCCTTTCAAATACTTTTCGAACAGAAAGTTATTGTTTTATTTTAGTGAAATGAAGAGCCAATTATCGAGGTGACTTCGCCTACTTGGCCTCTTATAAAGACCTCACAAAAAATATATTGGAGAAGTTTAATCTGGCTTTATGAAAATGTTATTATTGAGAATGAAGTGTTTTATTGACAGGATATTTCTATAATTAAGTAGATAATATTCGATTCAATTTGTTGTCTCGTTAAAATAAGTATTTTCTCTTCCAGTCAACCATACCAAGTTGATAATTTTCGTTGAGTTTATTTTCAATCAAACTCCCCAACAACGGTAATAACTGCACTTTTTCTATATAGCATTATCTGTCACTAGAATTAGTTTAAAAAATAAATAAACTCTTCATATTTGAACAAAACTATGTAATTAAACTACATGTTTTTTGTAGACACCATATCTTTATTTATGGATTTACAGGGCTAGGTAGCCGAGTGGTTAAAACGACATTGTTTCAATCACTTCGACTGCCAGTCCGCGATGGTTCAAACCATGGCGACTGCATAAAATTTTCTGGTGGCCCAAGAAAGTGCTAGGAATCGCACGTAAAGTGGTAAGACCTCGTTAATCCTTGGCTCACACAAGTTTCGACTTCTGAGGGCTACCGTTCGTGAGGAGATGACAGCTGGTCAACGAATAAAACAATTTTAACAATTTAACAATTTTAACTCATCGTGTCTGCTCAGACAGATTCCTACAATGCCACACCGGAAGATTTTCTTTCCAATATCAAGGAAAAGTCATTATTTTCCTCGATATCTAGGGCCAAAAGACATTCATCCATTATGTTCGCAATCAACGTACAATCGATGGTACCTATCTGAATGTTAACATAAGATTCCCTGATGATTGGTGTGATCTTGACTGATCTTGAAGCTCCACTAGATATGCAATATACCTTTCATATCGATTCTAGGAATAAAAACTATATTGTATATCCAAATTACGCATTGGTTGAATATTATTTCGCCAATATTCCACAAATCTTATTAATTAATATTAGGTCAATATTGGTTCAATAATATTTACCGATATCGTTAAAACAATATTGTCTCCATATTGTTTCACACATCTAGATTAAGATTGATTTTGAACATTGGTCGAATATTCAATGAAATATATCAAAATTATATCATGATCAGACCTCGATAAAAATCCGCTAGGTGGCTCTACATACAGAACGTCTTCTAAAACTTACCGAAATATATTAAATACTTTCCATAGTATATTTTCAAGACAGCTTACTCAGTGGTTTTGGCGATCAGAAGGCAGACTCTGGTAACACCACTTTTAGTTGATCACTAAAAGTAATTCAATAATTTACCAAGGTATATTAACTTCCACCAATATATCCAAATGATATTGTACCAATATCAAGAAATGTTTTGAGGCCATTATTGCTTCAAGACTATTTCACCAATACTATTTTTGAAACGTCTAAACAATATTCGATCAATATCGCAAAATGTTCACATTTTACTTCCCGACAATATAACGTTAAAGAATATTGTGCCAAAATTTTACCAGCAATATTGTACCAATATCGCTGAATATTTTGAGGCCAATATTGCTTCGAGAATAGTGCACCAATATTATTCAAGTAAGATTGGACCAATATGTTCACATTTTTTTTCTCGCCAATATTGCATTTCAAATATTTCGCCAATATGTTCACAATATTGTACCAAAATTTTACCAATACTACTTAGGAAATTTCAATAAATACCTCAAAGTTTCAAAAAATAATTAAAAAAATTGTCGAATTCGTGTTTTTTCTTTTTTTTGCATTTTCTGAGAAAATTTGCAATGGTAATGAATTTATTTTTTTCATACCATTAGAAAGGAGAGATTTCAACGAACGAAAAGCTACAATTTTTTTCAAAAAGCAGATATTTTGACAGGATAATTTTCGATTGAAAATTAGGGTGCTTTTTCGATATTAAATCAAAATGAGGGAAAATAATGAATATTTTGAATCCAAAACATGACAGTGTGTTCGTGACACAAAAAGGTGAGTTTTCAAAGAAACTCGTGAATTTTTTTTATGGGAGATAGAAATAAAAACCAAAATGTCGGTTTTTTGGATTTTTCGCATGAATTTTAAGATTATGTGAAAAAAAATTAGGAAAAATAGTTGTAAATTCTTTGCTCCTCAACTTTTTCTGATAGGACTCGTATTTTTGCCGGAAATGTGATAAACCATTTTCCACTGTTAAAATCACACCTCCTTCCACTTCCTGACCTTAAATCAGCCGTAAATTATTTTTCTTTCTGTTACATTTCTTTACTTTTCCAATCCTGTTCTAAATTATTTTGGTCTCAAAAATGATCGTATCAGGTCTAATTGAGAATGTTTTCCTTCTCTACAAAAATTTCATACCAACATAACATATTGTAAACAAAAACACCTTCCATGCACATGACTTTTGGCACCCCAACCAGACCACTAACCCAATTTATATCCCGAAATTTATCTCCATATTCCTCCATCCGTAATCACCACTCTCCCTGTATGCCCCGATTCATTACGAAACGCGCCATCAACAATAAATTCACTTAATCCAAGTTATGTGACAACACCAAGCTAAGCCGTCCCGCCATCAATGTCGTCATCAGCGGGGCTGAGCGGATCTTTGATATCAAGATTGGGAGAAATAAAGCCATTCTCTTGGAGAGAACATTATAGCAGTCTCTTGCCGTCAACTAAATCCTCCACTAAAAATGGGAAAAGCGTAAGAGCATACGAGAAGGATTCTTTATCTTTTATTGCTTGTTTGTGGTATACATGGAATGGATCGTGGTGAGTGTACTGAGTGGCACGAATTGTTTTGTTGATGCTGCAATGTATATCTTCGTGGAAATTGAAATGAATTTTGTGTTGAATTATATTAATATAGGTACGCTATTGCCTCAAATCTCTGTACATTATTGATCGTTTAGAAATAGTATATTGTACAATGAGCATGAAATGACATACATTTCCCACGAGTAGGTATATGAAATTTTGTACTACGAGCGTAGCGAATCTGTAATATTGTTAATAATCCTTTTTATCATAAACTCTCCTGCCGTCATTTTTACATGGTTTAGATAATTTTTTCTTTCTTCACCCGTTGAATGAAACATCTATTTTTTCTTTTTGTACACGTACCTACCTACGTCGTGAAACAAATAACATAAAAAATTTTCAAATTTTGACAACTTATAAATAAAAAAACTTTATGCAGAAAAAATCAAACACTAATCGATTTCATAAAATGAAAAAAAAATGTAGCTGTGTGGATTTGAACCCTCGCTCCCACCATCCAAAGTGCATGTGTCATCTGAATCAACACTCGTCGTTACTAGAGCACATAATAATTTGTTCAAATTAACTGCTATATAGAAAGTATCTGTCAAATATTCAAAAATAGAGAATCCGATTGTAATCAATCTTTTTATTAAAATTATTCTGGTTTTATGAAAATAAAATCATACTTTTGTCAGAAGATAGGTATTATCAGGAGCTTCTGATATAAATTTATTAATTTGATTGTTAAATCATCCTCACTATCGCTAATAATTTTCAATAACTTAATTTTTTCAATCGAATTTTGTAATTTTCTACAGATGTGAAATGTCAAATTATTAGACAGACGTAAACAAACTTGATTCGATATTATTTATGTTCATAATAGCTATTTATGTATCAAGGGCGTAAAGTAGGCGTTTATGGCCTGCGGCGTGGATGATGGCCCGATGGCGTTAGCCGAGGGCCATCACACGCCGAATGCTTTAAACGCATTTTACGCACGTGATACATACAAACTTTTATGCACTAGCGGTTTTATAGCGCGAATCACAAATACTGACTTGAATTGCAATTGTCTACACGTTTCATACGTTATGCATACAATAATTAAGGGTAACATAATATGAGGAATGTGAAACTATAGTAGCTGAGTCCTATATTGGAGAATCTATTTCAAATAAATAGATCATCACCGAAAAAATTGCCTACGATTATGAACAAATGTTAGAAAGAGTATTGCTCTATTGAACTGAAATGATTCTAATTCGTGTTATGAATTGCATGAAATGATGTGTGAGTATAGACAATTTGAGAATTTTGTCTACTTTACGGCCCGCCGGGCCATAATGCGCCCACGGGCGGTAAAGTGCGAGGGGGAAAATCTCGCTAAAATGTGTACGAGATTTAAAATATTGAAAAGGCTAAAAGGCTCAAACTGATGACTGAAAGACTCAAGCCGATGACTGAAAGACTCAAACCGATGACTCAAGCGGAGATTTAATGACTGAAAATTGACTCAAATGACTCAAAATTTCTAGTTGTACGAGATTTAAAGGAGATATTTCCCCCTCGGTAAAGTGCCACTTCACGCCCAGCGAACCGGGCGGTAAAGTGTACTTTACCGCTCGCTAGTGCATAAAATTCGTTAATACCTACCTATAATGACAGTCTAGTAGTTCATGAAAGTCGTAGGAAATGAAATATTTCAATACAGCTGGCCCGTGGAAAATGAAAATCAGTGTTACAACGTGGTAGGTTTCTTAATCGAAGACGCAATTGGAATGTTCATTTTTCTTAATGGTCGTGGAAAAACATGCTTGTTGTTTGAGGACAGTAGGACAAATTCACAGAGTTTTTGCTGGTTATCAATACAACGGGAAGTACTTTTATTTTTCATTGGAAGTGAGTGATTGTGTCAATGCTGTCCTTGCCACAAATGGTTATTACAGTAACAATACAAATATTATATGGATTTTTTCGAAAATATGAACAGAATGTTCATAAAGTCAGTTGTGGAATCATCTGCGACTGAAAGATAAACTTCAGTTGACATTTTCCATCGTACAAGATAACCTCTTTTGGAAGGGATTCATGTATTCGTACAATTTTCAATTGAGAATGTTTCCCTTAACAACAAAGATTATACTTCCAAATTTGTCTACATGGAACTGAGCAGCTCCTTCTGTGGAACCCTACATGATTGAGGTGGCGTAGATATACTCTAGAGTCGAACTGGAGTGTAAAACATAAAACTAGACAAATGTTGTATTGAGAAACACTTCGAGATTTGTGGAGTTTCTTGCAATATGGATGATACTGTTACCATTATTTTCACTTGCTATAGATCTCCATGTGCTGATCATAGCTTTTTTTGATGAAAAGATTCAGTTGCTTGAAATTTGCAAAAAAAAAATATATTTTTCATGTAGTTAGTTACATAATTATACATATCTGAAACAATACGCTCTTTGGTGATGTGATTTTTACATTCATGCCAGAAGAATGTGATGTCGTTGTATGATTGAACTTATATGCTGGTGCTACTTACATGCTTTTTATTGATAGAATTATTCGTATATCACAAATATTTTGGTATCATTTCCAGAACTTTATTATTACCATAAACACAACACAATCGATTCCACTGTTTAATGTAAACAAAGCTTTCTCTTCAAATTTTCATCTTTAAAATCTGAATCAATAATAAATCCAGAAAACACACAAAATGAAGAAAGGGAGTTGGGGAAAAAATAATAGATATTTATTCCTTTCAAATACTTTTCGAACAGAAAGTTATTGTTTTATTTTAGTGAAATGAAGAGCCAATTATCGAGGTGACTTCGCCTACTTGGCCTCTTATAAAGACCTCACAAAAAATATATTGGAGAAGTTTAATCTGGCTTTATGAAAATGTTATTATTGAGAATGAAGTGTTTTATTGACAGGATATTTCTATAATTAAGTAGATAATATTCGATTCAATTTGTTGTCTCGTTAAAATAAGTATTTTCTCTTCCAGTCAACCATACCAAGTTGATAATTTTCGTTGAGTTTATTTTCAATCAAACTCCCCAACAACGGTAATAACTGCACTTTTTCTATATAGCATTATCTGTCACTAGAATTAGTTTAAAAAATAAATAAACTCTTCATATTTGAACAAAACTATGTAATTAAACTACATGTTTTTTGTAAACACCATATCTTTATTTATGGATTTACAGGGCTAGGTAGCCGAGTGGTTAAAACGACATTGTTTCAATCACTTCGACTGCCAGTCCGCGATGGTTCAAACCATGGCGACTGCATAAAATTTTCTGGTGGCCCAAGAAAGTGCTAGGAATCGCACGTAAAGTGGTAAGACCTCGTTAATCCTTGGCTCACACAAGTTTCGACTTCTGAGGGCTACCGTTCGTGAGGAGATGACAGCTGGTCAACGAATAAAACAATTTTAACAATTTAACAATTTTAACTCATCGTGTCTGCTCAGACAGATTCCTACAATGCCACACCGGAAGATTTTCTTTCCAATATCAAGGAAAAGTCATTATTTTCCTCGATATCTAGGGCCAAAAGACATTCATCCATTATGTTCGCAATCAACGTACAATCGATGGTACCTATCTGAATGTTAACATAAGATTCCCTGATGATTGGTGTGATCTTGACTGATCTTGAAGCTCCACTAGATATGCTGGAGGTGCGTTTCCGATCTTCTAAGTGGCTTTGGACTAGCAGTCTTTGTTCGTTTCTCTTCAATGTGGAGATTGAGATATTGGGACTTTCAACACTCAGAGTTGACGCGTGCCCACTAGTTCCAACAAATTTTTGTTTTCCTGACTGGGAAAATTTTTTCTGCCAGTTTAACAAAGTCTCCCTTTTTGTGAGGGCTATCATCAAACGTCTGCTCTGGATAACGGCCCCGTTGTTCTTTTCCTGGACTAGGAGATCTTGATATCGATTCGTTGCTCCTTGACCTTTTTTTCCTTCAACATCTGAATCTTCATATCATCCAACAGGTTTTCTGTAAATGGCTCTCTTTTTGCTTGAAGTTGATAGGAAGTCCGATGTGTTTTATCCCTTCGAAGATGAATCTTTGCTTGCCAAGGCTCTGCATTTCTTGACACATATGAACTGCTTCGAATTCCAAAAATTCTAATGAACCTTCGCTTATGGCTTGAAGAAGTCCTGGTCGATGAGCTTGCCACATGTCATTATCTCTCAAGCCTTTGGTATGTTATACACTCATATTCATTTATAACAATGAAAATACAAATAAAACATATGATAATACAAATTATGATATAAAAGGAGCGATTAAGTGCCTTCCTGCTCATAGAAGAGAACATAGGCATCTCCGCTCACGAGGGATCTAGATGATATTGGGTTCACTTGTGAATCATTATATTTATGCCACGTGCTCGCATACGGATTCGCTTGTATTTCCAGCTCTGATTTGATATTCCACACAATTTTTCTGGACGTCTAGGGTCCAATTAATTTCAATATTTCCGTATTAACTTCCTCCTCTTCTGCTGTATTATTTACTGATCGCTTTACTAAGATATCTTGATATTTTTTATACAGTTACGAACCTGCAAATCGACGGAAGCATAGTGAATTCTTCTAGAAATATTTAAAAACTATCGATGAATTTAATGAAAACATCTGGAAGCACCAATTTTCGTCCTAGATCCAAAGACAAATATTTATATTGCATTCTATATTCTAAGTCAAAATATACTTTAAAATCAGAAGTTTTTCAAGTCGTGCAATTGTGAGATTTTGTAGGAGTTGAGGAGTAGTTCAGTAGTTGATAGTTGTTGATGTTGATTAAACATTTGAAGTGACAAGTGTTATCAACCAAAAAGTAATGAAAAGTGAAGCAGTTTTCCAGTATTTGATGGTGGATACTCCAGACAAAAATAACGACGAAATGGCAACATCTGTAGATAAACTTCAGTTTTTGAAAGAACAAGAAGCGAAACCAAAACAAGAAGAACAGAAAGAGCTTCTTCAACAATTTCAAATGTGAAGGAAATGAGAATAGCTTTCGTCATATCATCATTATATCTTCATAGTTTCAGAGTTCCATTAAGTTCCTGAACAGTTTTCATGAAATGACAAGCTGTGAACAAGATCAAATTGTAAATCAGAGTTTAGTGCTCAATATTTCTTATTCAAAACTTTGTTGCAATTCCATTTAATGATTGCAACCATGATTCACTCAATGTATCAGCAAGTTACTTCAATAGAATTTTCTATTGTATTGCACTATTTAAATTTATCAGCACGCTACCTATCTTTCACCATGAAAAATATATCGGTTTAACTTAAAAGCTGTATGCGACACCTTCCATTCAAACCCCGCTCATACTTAGTGAATTTATGAAAATTTAAACGGACAAAATTGTGTTCATCTTATCTCGCCATTCCTGGGACATGAATATAAAACTCCGCCTCCATAAAAATGGAAAGAGCGCCAGCTGAAATTGCAGAAAGTAATTATTCTGGACGGCGATAAAAGTTTCCGAACTCAAAATAAATAAGACGACACTCAAAGAACCATTCCACTGTATAACTACTTCATTTACATAATCATTTACAAGATTAATACGACACAAGTATTTTACATTATAATGTCGACGGCGGGAAGATTAATTGACTTGGGGTGCATGATAGTGCAATAAAGATTTTATGTTTTCCATGCAGGACTAGAAGTGAATATGAGTATTGTGTTTCATGTTCAGAGACAACAAATTTTCAGTATTGGAAATGCTAGAAAAATTAAACGACACTTCACTTTATACTTATAATTGATATAATAATAACATTAAGTGATAAATATAACAAATACAGAAACACAAATACCCAAGAAATACAAAAAATGTAATACACATCTACAACATCCACATAAGTATTATACGTACTTCGATGTGGTGGATATTGAAAATTATATGAATCAATATATAACTTAATTGTATTCAGAACAGATAAACTTCTTGGATCAGTTTTGATATTTTAAATAGGGCCTTTTCTGTATTATTGATTCAGCCTCTATCCTTTTGTTTAGGTATTTTTGTTTTGTCCGTTTTTTTTCAACAAATAATAAAAAATGGGTTCCAAAGGGTTTTAAAGCAGTTTCATTGATAATCATTATCTATGGTAGTTGCTTGAATAATTTTGGTGCCAAGTATGAGTACCTTTTTTGACCCATTAATTGTAATACAGAATCGGAAGAAATTTATCGGCAAACTACTTGGTACCCCGAGATTGAAGTCGGACCCCCGAGATTAAAGTCGGGGGTCCGAGATTATAGTCGGACCCACGAGATTAAAGTCGGGGGTCCGAGATAAAAGTCGGACCCCTGAGATTAATGTCGGGGGTCCGAGAATAAAGTCGTACCCCCGACTTTTCTCGAGATTTCAGTCGAAAAGCGAATCAAACCATCTGTTCATTATGGTAGTGATGGTCGAACGTTCGCTTGTCAACCATAAGGGCATCACACGTTGAAAGTTAAGGGCCTGGTCTCTTCTAGCTCACACAAGTTTCCCGGATACTTTTGAGGGTTGCTCGTAAGAATGCAGCCGGCTGACAGAAATAACAAATTTCGAACAAACAACAACAAATATCATATTATGTTTATAAATAGAATCAGCACACGGAGTTTATTGTTCTCATTCTAAATCACCCTGTGTGTATTTGGCTCCGGATCTCAGTGTAGAAGATAATAGTTACATTGATGTGTTCAGATAGTTTGTTGGGACTAATATTTTCTGACCGATGCGACGTTTCGAATTTTAATCATTTCATCTTCAGGGCCCTTCAATAATGAGTTTACATGTGGTGAAATGGTTCAGAAATGAAGCAAATAATGAATGTCCCATGTATTGAAACGCTATACTCGTAGAAGTAAACTTTTGAAAACTACCTACTTCCTCGGCAAAAGCTACGCTGGACTTTGAACTACATCTGATAGATATTGTGAAAAGATCATAATATATAACTTGAAAGAAGAAATCTTAGGGTGAAAATTTTAAAAATAGGTTCTTTTGGCAATATCTATGAGATGTAGTTCAATATCCAGCGCGGCCTTAGCTAGGGAAGTAGTTGTGTTTTGTTAGACATTATACATAAAAATAGCTTGATTTTTATCAAAAGTTCTTTCCAGAGGAGTCATGTTTGTTTCCCATTTCAACAAGAAAACCTTCCAAGAGGTTAACTTGAACGATGGAAAATAGCGACTGATATATGTTTTTCAGTCGCAGATGATTCTACAACTAATTTTATGACATCCTGTTCATTTTTTCAATGAAATCAAGATACCTTATCCTTTCAACCAATAGTGAACGAGGAAAAACTTTGCATTTTGTGTCTATAGCTTTATGAAAAGATTCCTTGGTAAAAATTCTAGAATCTGAGAGCACTGAGTCGAATACCAAGATTAAAGTCGGGGGTCCGAGATTAAAGTCGAACCCCCGAGATTAAAGTCGGACCCCCGAGAATGAAGTCGGGGGTCCGAGATTAAAGTCGGACCCCCGTGATTAAAGTCGGGGGTCCGAGATTGAAGTCGGGGGTCCGAGATCAAAGTCGGACCCCCGAGATTAAAGTCGGGGGTCTGAGATTTAAGTCGGACCCCCGAGATTAAAGTCGGGGGTCCGAGATTAAAGTCGGGGGTCCGAGATTAAAGTCGGGGGTCCGATATTGAAGTCGGGGGTCTGAGATTAAAGTCGGACCCCCAAGATTAAAGTCGGGGGTCCGAGGTTAAAGTCGGACCCCCGAGATTAAAGTCGGGGGTCCGAGATTAAAGTCGGACCCCCGAGATTAAAGTCGGGGGTCCGAGATTAAAGTCGGACCCGCGAGATTAAAGTCGGGGGTCCGAGATTAAAGTCGGACCCCCGTGATTAAAGTCGGGGGTCCGAGATTGAAGTCGGGGGTCCGAGATCAAAGTCGGACCCTCGAGATTAAAGTCGGGGGTCCGAGATTAAAGTCGGACCCCCGAGATTAAAGTCGGGGGTCCGAGATTAAAGTCGGACCCCCGAGATTAAAGTCGGGGGTCCGAGATTAAAGTCGGACCCGCGAGATTAAAGTCGGGGGTCCGAGATTAAAGTCGGACCCCCGAGATTAAAGTCGGGGGTCCGAGATTAAAGTCGGACCCCCAAGATTAAAGTCGGGGGTCCGAGATTAAAGTCGGACCCCCGAGATTAAAGTCGGGGGTCCGAGATTAAAGTCGGACCCGCGAGATTAAAGTCGGGGGTCCGAGATTAAAGTCGGACCCCCAAGATTAAAGTCGGGGGTCCGAGATTAAAGTCGGACCCCCGAGATTAAAGTCGGGGGTCCGAGATTAAAGTCGGACCCCCAAGATTAAAGTCGGGGGTCCGAGATTAAAGTCGGACCCCCGAGATTAAAGTCGGGGGTCCGAGATTAAAGTCGGACCCGCGAGATTAAAGTCGGGGATCCAAGATTAAAGTCGGGGGTCCAAGATTAAAGTCGGAATTCAAAAAAAAATTGCTCGTGGCCCTTCTACACCTTCGTATGTTTCAGTATAGATAAGTGAATTTCGATATTGTTTAGGTTTGTCGAGTATTAGTCTGATGATTTGTTTTTGAGAGATTTCGAGGGCATATAGGTAGTTTCTTGGAATCGTACCCAGTCCGGCCATAATGCTATAATTAGGGTGTGACTCAACCAAACTGTCGCACATTATTGTTTTATATTCAAAGCTCGAAAACGATCCAAATTATTTGAATCGAAATAATACTACGAACATTAAGTAATATTAAGTTATATTTTTGCAGGTTTAACTGAAAAATCTAGTTGTACACTTAGATAATATTATGGCACAGATGTTAAATGGCTACTGACGGCTATGTATATGGTATTGTAGAAGTTTGTTGAAAATAATATTGAGTTTATTGAGTTGATAATTTTTTCACATAACTATGGTAATATAATATAATTTCAACATACTTAGTGCACCTGATCTCAGGAGAAGGTCGTTTTGTTCCTGAATAATATTATGATACCAATTAACTGGGAATATCACGGATATTTGATAGATAATAGGAATAAAACATTGATTAATATAAAAAAGATTACACAGAAAAATAACACTAAATTTATGAGAAACTGAGCAAATAGTTGAAGATAATATATCTGATTTTTATTCTAGAAGTACTTCAAGAGTTCTAGAGTTCAAGTGTTATCAGGACGAGAAATATTCGAATTATTGAGCATTTTTGTCTTGTACTTCGACTATAGAAAATTTTGCATTTTATGTTGCATTCTATTTTTGTAAATGAATTTTCGCCATATGGAGAATATATGATTGTGTTGTTTACAAATAACTGTGTCTCGTTTTGAGAATTACTTAGAGAATCCATTTCTGTATGACTTTCAAAAAATTCATTTGATTATTATATGCAGCTCCATTGGATATGACTGATTCCACTGAAGAAATAAAAGCCTCTTTAAAAAAAAAATCTGAAAGAATATCCCTGTGCTAATGAAATGCAAATACCAATTTTTTCAGTTTGATATTCAAAAATATTATAAATGTTAGTGCCTTCTGTAGACTAGTGCTTATGAATTTTGTAAAAAATAAAAGATTCAAAGGCAAGGACCATGTGGAAAATGGAAAATTGAGTTTCCAAAACATTAAAACACGAAAATACTCAAAATGGTAAAATGGTGATACAGTTTAACGGTTCCTTAAAGTTGTAACCTCAACAACATTCTCCAACTGGTCCTTGCCTATAGGTTTTTTCCTTATTTTTGGTACCAGACTTCTGAGCGTTTCATTGATAATAACTCCTATTTGATTTCAGTATTGTTTTTAATTGGGTTCCCACAATCACGTTTGGTCAAATTACATCTTTCGTCAAATATAATTGATTTCAGATTGGTTTGAATTTTTGAACTGTTCGTGAATGTTATGGATTCAGTTATACTTCCTTTCAAGCTAGGAGATCACAGTACATTCAACTTTTAGCTTTATATAAACTTGCTTCCGCCTTTTTCGTAATATCTTGCCAATTTGTTCCATATAATAAGATAGCTGTATCGTCAGCATATGAGATGATGCTTCTACCCATATCCATATTCAAAATTTCATTGACATAAGCAGGAATAACTTTTGACCGAGGACTGTTTCCTTGGGAATACCATATCTGATTTCTGACAGCTTACTTGAATTATCTCCTGTTCAGATAAATTTTTTTCTTCGATTTGAATAACTTCCGAATAACGATAACGGTAAGCCTCTAATCACGTATCTCAAATTTTTTCAAAAGTTTATCATGTGAAATGCTGTTGAAAGCTTTAGCTGAATCCAAACTGTTACTTGAGACTTTCTCATTTCTATAGCAGCACCTATTCATTGGTGAAATAATGCAGTTTATCCCCAGAATCACAATTACTCGACAGATGCTGCTGGGGGCACATAAACTTGAAAGACAAAAAGATAGAAATTTAGGAAATACAGATTAACCAAAAAAAACTATAGATGGTTGGGATGAGACTTTAATTTTCTTATTAATGATGTGTAACTTGACACATTTGAAGTTTTTAAATTTGATTTTGTTTGAGAATAGTATATTGTATAAAATGAGCATGAAATAACATACAGTGTGGTCCAACGAAAACTTAACACCTCGATTTGCCGGCGTTAAAATGAAAATGTGGAAAATCGCTCGAACCCGTCAATTTCTGATTCGAGGGGGAACAACTTTTCCGCTGTTTTCATCCCCGTAACTTCAACTCCCTAACGGGGGTGAGCACAACCCCTTGATTTTGAATAGGGATGCGGGGTGTTGCGATACCTCATTTTGAAGATCTCATCGTGTACTATCTGACCGTAAAATTTCGCTCCAAAATATCCATCGATAACGAAATGACAGGTAAAATAGTGGAAGAGTACGTACTTTTGTGATTACTTTATTAAATGCTCGAAATGGGCACGATCCACTTCCATGCAGTAATATAAGTTTTGCTGAAAACGTTCACGTACATTACTCAAGATTTCTGGTGTAATTTGACGGCATTCATTAATGATCCGAGTTCGCAAATCATCAAGTGACTCAGGCTGGGTAGCGTAAATCTTGGATTTCAGGTGACCTCATAGAAAAAAGTCCAGTGGAGCCAGATCAGGTGATCTGGGTGGCCACTCAATATGTCCCCTTCTTCCAATCCAGGCATGAGGAAAATTGTCATCTAAGAACTGACGCACCGGTTGAACAAAGTGAGGTGGTGCGCCATCTTGTTGGAAAATGATCGTTTGATGGTCTTCTGCATTCTCCAATACTTGCACGAGGGCTGGATAAATAGCGTTCTCCAATAGATCAAGATAAATTTGGACTGTGAGATTACCGGGTATAAAAAAAGGGCCGATTATGTGATTTCCATAAATACCCGCCCAAACATTTAATTTTTGGGGGCGCTGTGTATACACCTCACGAAATAATCTTGGATTTTCATCTGACCAATACCGACAGTTATGCCGGTTTACAATGCCGTTAAGGTAAAATGAACACTCGTCCGAAAAACAGATATCGAACATGTAGTTTGGATTGCCGTTAATTATTTCACTGATCACTTCACAGAACTGGAGTCGGCGATCGGGATCATCCTCATTCAGTTCCTGAACCAATCGTATCTTATAAGGATGGAATTTATGTCGTTTCAGGATTCTCATGATTGTTGTGCGTGAAACACCAGATACATCGGACAATTTCCTAGTACTAACGGTCGGATCCATTGCTATATGACCTAAGACAGCCACGTCCCTCGCTTCGTCTCTTTCATGCACCCTCTTTTTGTTTCCAACTGAACCAGTAGCGTCAAATTTGGCAACCAGTTGCACAACGTAAGCAGCGGATACATTGTTTCCAGGATGTCGTTTGTTAAATAAAGCCGCTGTTGTGCGCGCAGAGTCGTTATTTCGGAAAAATAATTTTATCATTTCCACCCTTTCTTCTACGGAATATACCATTTTAATTCCACTACAAATTTACAATCGCTTTGACACACTTGTACCGTTCTTAAAAATTCACGATAGACTAAGGTACAAAAACAAGGTCAAGGACAAAAAATTAACCACTCAATACCTTTGAAATGCGTCGGATACGAATGATATTCTCGAGAGAAATTCCATATTGCCTCTTTCACTATTTTCACTGTTATTTCATTATCGATGCATATTTTGAAGTGAAATTTCAAGGTCAGATAGTACACGATAAGATCTTCAAAATGAGGTATCTCAACACCCCTCATCACTATTCAAAATCAAGGGGTTGTGCTCACCCCCGTTAGGGGGTTGAAGTTACGGGGATGAAAACAGCGGAAAAGTTGTTCCCCCTCGTATTAGAAATTGACTGGTCCGAGCGATTTTCCACATTTTCATTTTACAGCCGGAAAATCGAGGTGTTAAGTTTTCGTTGGACCACACTGTATATTTCCCACGAGTAATGGGAAATGGGTCATTTCATGCTCATTGTACACTATACTTTTTCTACGACTATCTGAATCATTAACAAATCTGTAATATTTTTAATAATCCTTTTTATCATAAACTCTCCTCCCGTCATTTTTACATGGTTTAGATAATTTTTTCTTTCTTCACCCGTTGAATAGCTTTCCGCGTCTTTTCTCTTTAATTTTTTCCCGTAGAGTGGTCAGTAATGTCGAATAGTAATCTCCACTTATTGTCTTACCCTTATCTAAAAAATCAATCATGATTACTCCATGGCAATCCCAAAAAACTGAAGCCAGAACTTTTCCAGCAGATTTTTGGACACGAAACTTCTTAGGTCTTGGATAACCGGAGTGTCGCCATTCTATCGATTGTCGCTTTGTTTCTGGATCGTAGAAATGTACCCAAGTCTCATAGATAGTAACAATTCCGTTTAAGAAGTCTACATTGTTTTCAAATCGAGCACAGATCGAACGCGATGGTACTACCCTTGCACGCTTTTGGTCAACATTTAAACATTCGGGGATTCATATTGCAGCAATTTTTCTCATGTCCAAATTGACGTGAACTTTATGATGAATGCATTCGTATGAAATATTCAGTGCTTCAGATATCCATTTTAGCCCAATTCGACAGTCTGTTAAAATCATGTCATGAACTGCATTGATATTTTCGTGGAAACTGGCCTTCCTGATCGGTCATCATCTTCAATGGAAAATTTACCTCTTTTGAAGCTTGTAATCCAATTTTTCACGGTCGCATACGAAGGACATTGACCACCAAGGGTATTAAGCATATCTTCGTAAATCTGCTTACCTCTTAACCCTTTTAAATACAGGTACTTGATGATGGCTCGATTCTCCAATGTTTCGATTTTCACAATTTCGGTGGACATATTTTTTCTTTTAATTTATTGCGTAACTCTGGTTTACTTTTTTGACGTCAAACTTTGCACTGACACTTCTAATGAGTTATTGTTCGTTGCTATGGCAACGCAATATTTTGTTTATGCAGGGAACTGGTCTAGGCTAACTAGATATCAAGACATCCTCGTATTCCATACTTGATTTTTGAAGTACCTCTTCTGTTTCAATATTCATCAGACCAACTGGACCCTACTGTTCGCGAAAGTCAAACACCACACAAATTTAATTCAGAATGTTGTTGAATTTCCCTTTAGTTTGAAGCGTAATATGAGCCTTAGTTAAAAGTTGTCGTAGCGATCTTTCATCCTAATGAAGCCCGGAATTGCGAGTAATGAAGAAGGATGAGTTTGATAATTAATAGTTCCGGATGAAGCCTTTCATTACGTTGTTCGTGATTGGGTGCAACTACCTACCCAGGGGCACATGCAAAATTATGGTTATTCAAAAAAAATCAGGAGAAGTGAACATTACAGAAATTCAGTAAACCAGTGAGGAATTTTTAATTACAAGCTTTGCCAACTGCTTGAAAGATATTCTAAATGATTAGGAGTGCGCATTTTTAGATTACAGTATTGTTATGTGTTGTTTGATCTCAAAGTATTGAATTGGATGTTTTCAATTCGAATAACTTAATGACAAATCTTTTTGTAGACATGAAATTACAATTATCATTTTTTTGGTGTAAATCAGAACGTTCAATTTAGTTAGGTAGCCTTGTATAATCTGTATAAGTTCGATAATACCTGATTATACAAAGAGTAGCAATCGAAAATTTTGCAATTATTTCATTTCCGAACACCGAGAAAAACGGTCCAAATGCACTATACCTTTTCCAGTTGTATTTCAGAGAGCGTCAAGTTCATTTCAAAAAGCATCAATTGAATTTAAGAATAGTTACTTATATTTCGGAAAGTATCAATTGTATCTCAGAATAGTGAGTTGATTTTCAGAACGCGTCATTCGATTTTCAGAATAGTTAGTTGAATTTCAGAAAGTTTAAGATGAATATCAGAAAATTCAATTTGATTTCAGGAAGTATCAATTTTATTTCGGAATAGTAAGTTGATTTTCAGAAAGCGTCAACTGATTTTCAGAATGGTGAGTTAAATTTCAGAAAGTTTAAGATGAATTTCTGAAAAATCAATTCGATTTCAGAAAGTATCAATTGTACGAGGGCTGTTTGGTAACTCCGTGACTATTTGAATAAGGAAAAAAAAAATTGGCAAATAAGCGTTTTATTTTTCAACATAATCTCCTTTTAGATCAATACATTTAGTCCAGCGTTTTTCCAGTTTTTTTATTCCTTCCAAATAATAGGTTTTCTCAAGGCCCTCAAAATAGGCGTTTGTTTCGGTTATAACCTCTTCATTCGACCCAAATCTCTTACCACCCAGCCATTTCTTCAGGTTTGGGAAAAGAAAATAGTCGCAAGGGGCTAAATCTGGAGAATATGCTGGATGGGGTAGTAGTTCGTAGCCCAATTTATGAATTTTTGCCATAGTGACTACACACGTGTGCACTCGTGCATTGTCTTGATGAAGCAGCACTTTTTTTTTCGCTAAATGTGGTCGTTTTTGCCTCAAATCAATATCGAATCTGTCTAAAAGCTCTGAATAATATTCGCCGTTGATCGTTCTACCCTTCTCTAAGTAATCTATATGAATGACACCGCGTGCATCCCAAAAAACTGTGGCCATAACCTTGTTGGCTGACAGACGCACCTTAGCCTTCTTTGGTGCACGTTCACCAGTTGACACCCACTGTTTTGATTGTTCCTTGGTCTCTGGGGTATTGTGATGGATCCATGTTTCGTCTACGGTTATATAACGGCGTAAAAACTCGCCCGGATTGCGATTGAACTTTGCCAAACACTCCTTTGAAGTGGTCACACGGTTGCGCTTGTGGTCGAGTGTGAGCAATCGCGGCACCCATCTCGCGGATAGCTTCTTCATGTCCAAATATTCATGTAAAATGTGATGTACTCGCTCAGTTGAGATGCCTACAGCCTCAGCTACCTCACGTACTTTTATTCTCCGATCGTCCAATATCATTCCATGGATTTTATCGACGATTTCTGGCGTGATGACCTCTTTTGGGCGACCTGAACGTACGGCGTCACTTGTGCTGGTACGACCACAACGGAACTCAGTAAACCACTTCTTAACCATTGAAATTGATGGTGCAGAGTTCCCATAGTATTTATCAAGTCTTTCCTTGGTTTCAGTTATGGTTTTTTTACGCAAAAAATAATGCTTAATCAACACACGAAATTCACTTTTTTCCATTTTTGTTAAAATTCACGAGGTTGTCTGCTTCTAATTGCTGTTAAACACAAACCAAATGTCGCAGCTTGCTCAAAATTTGACAGTAGTCTATTGAAAGATGGTGGTTGACAGCAGCAGTGTTGCATTTAAAGTTACTGCGCGGGAAATTTAAAAAGTCACGGACTTACCAAACAAGCCTCGTATTTCAGAAAAATCAACTTGATTTCAGAAACCTTCATTTGAATTTCAGAATAGTCAACTGTATTTCGAAATGAGTCATTTATATTTCGGAATTTATCAATATCAATCAGTCTTTACGCTTCGCTGCTAATTGTACCCAGTCATATCCTTTGTTGGCACAAGCTACAATTCTTTTTCTATCTCGAGCAGTGTTTTTTTTTCTGTTGTAGGTTTTACTTACCATTTCATGCCCTATCAGTTCATATAGGACAGAATGCATCTGGTGCATTACCTATTTATTCAGAACAACGGACATGTAATGTATATGGTAACTAAGATATACTCTAAAGGCTGGACGTCTCAACATGGACACCCGGCAAATAGCACAAATGTCTGATAAATTCATTATAATGACAAAGATAGTTTTCTTCAGCAAAATACGAAAATTAATAATGGGCTTTAGTTTTCGAACTTTGTGACAATACTATTTATTGTGTAGTCATAGAAACGACTATGTAGTACCAGCCAACTCGTCCAATATTTACCAAATCGAGCCATATACATTGAAATTTGTGATTTTTGAAATTCAAATGATGCTTTCTGAAATTCTTTTTGAGTAATCTGAATTACGAATGACACATTCCAAAATACATATGATATTTTCTGAAATACAATTGACTACTCTTAAATTCAAATGATGGTTGCGGAAATAAAATTAATTATTCTGAAATGCAATTGAGGCTTTCTGAAATGTAATTGACTTTTCTGAAATTCATTTCATTTCATTTATTTTCAGTCACAAAAGAAATACAATACAGTAGGGATACTATATAGTTGACTAATGTGACAATATCACTCTATAAATAAGATGTAGATATAAAAACACAAAAATAAATAATGACAGACAGGTTAACATATAATATAGAAATATTTGACTCATAAAATAATTAAAAATCACTATAATTTTCTGTTAAGGAGTAGTAGGACTTATTCAACAGAAGAAGTTTCATATATTCTGCAGGTCTTTTTACAGATTCAGAAAGGGCATTGAACAATTTACAGCCATTATAATACAGACCTCTTTGATATAGGGTAGATGAATGTTTAGGCGGTAGCAATCTGTTTTTCGTTCTCGTTCCATAATTATGTTGCACCATTTCGGATACGAAGTAATTTTTGTTTTTGAAAACGTAACAAACAACTTCATAGATATATACCGAAATCATTGTTAAAATTGACAGGGTTTTGAAATGTTCTCTGCATGAGTCCACTGGTCCAATTTTACTTAAAATACGGATAGCTCTTTTCTGTAAAGTGAATATTCGATAGGCTTCTGTAGAATTTCCCCAGTGCATTATACCATATTTCAGATTCGAATGGAAACATCCAAAATAAAGACTTTTAACAATACCTTTGCTACATTGTTGAGAAGTTATGCAGAGTGCATAACACATTTTTGCTGGTTTTGATGACAAGGCATAAATGTGGGTGTTCCATTTCAAATTACTTTGCAGGACAAGACCTAAAAGCTTTATGGAATCAGAGCACGAAATATCAGTGTTGTTTAAGACAATGTTTTCAAGAGTTTCCATCTGAGTCTTAGTATTTTTGAAAACTACTATTACAGTTTTATCGCTGTTGAGGCATAGACTATTTTTCATACTCCATTCACAAATATTGCCGTAAACATTTTGCGCTTGATTTATGGCGCCATCGGTATTACTGTTTATGATCAAATAATTTGTGTCATCAGCATAAGCAACAAGTCGAGTAGAAAGCTGTCTTGTTTGTTCTAAGAGATCGTTAACATATATAAGAAATAATGTTGGTCCCAGAATGGACCCCTGAGGAACTCCCATATTTACTAATTTCAAATCAGAAGTAAAACCATTACATTTCACTTGCTGATACCTATCTCCTAAGTAGGAGCCAAACCATTGAAGAGCAATTCCCCTGAAACCGTATCTCTGCAATTTATGGAGAAGAATTTCATGATCTACCCAGTCAAATGCTTTGGAGAAGTCAATAAATAACCCTAGTACCACTTTTTTCGTATCCAAAGCTCTAGTTATCTCATCAATAAATTCACACAGCGCTGTGTCAGTACTCTTGTTTTTAAAAAAAACATGTTGACAATTTGAGAGTCTAGCATTATGTGTCAGGAATTTCAGAACCTTCTTATTCATTATAGCCTCAAATACTTTACTGAAACTTGAGCACAACGTTATAGCTCTATAGTTTGCAAGTTGTTCAGAGTCGCCTTTTTTGTATAATGGTATAACATTGGATAATTTAAGTTGTGAAGGAAAAATTCCTTGGGAAATCGATAATTCATCAGATGAGTAAGTGGTTCACTAATTACATCGCATATTTTTTTCAGTATTTTATTTGATATTTCGTCGCAACCTGATGAATTGGTATTTTTCATTTTTTTATTACTTCCTTAATTTCAAACTGCTCAACAGGACAAATGAATAGAGATACACTGGATATTTGGATAGTGCTATTAATGTAGTCATAATCTACTTTTTTTGTATTGCCATTTCTTAAAGTAGTCTGACCAGATGTGAAAAATGTGTTAAATTCATTTGCACAGTTTTCGATTCCTATGTTCTTTCCATTTATGGATAATTCAATATTATGATTTTATTTATTTTTTCTACCTGTTGTTGCATTTACTATATCCCAGATTGTTTTGCTTTTATTTTGTGATTGAGATATTTTTTTATCAAAATATTTTTTTTTTATTTTCAGATAGTTTGTTTTGATATCTTTGATTCACTTCCTTGAATGCATGTCGGTACTCTGAATATTGCCTGCTTAAATCACCATAAAGAGACTGATGCTATCTGAAATTCAAGTTACTATTCTGAAATACAATTGACGCTCTCCAAAAATCAACTCACTAATCTGAAATACAATTTATCCTTTCCGAAATATAGATGACTATTCTGAAATTCAAATACTACTGGAAAAGGTGTAGTGCACTTGACAATATTTTAATAACGACAATAACAACAATTAAAATGGATATTAAGGGCAAAAAGCACTACTTTATACTTGAATTTCAGTTTGATAATGGCAAGTAATCACTGTCTGGGTCTTTTTCTCCTAGTGGCAATTGAAGTGAGACTCGGCACCAAATACAGGTGCTTTTTTTATTTCCAATACTGAAGTTTTAATAATGGTTCTTAAAGTTTTTTTTTGGTGTACATCGATATCAATATATCAAAATACACAAAGTTACAGGACCGTCACATATTGACGTTCATCAATAAATGTTCAAAAATTAGTTGATTCGGAGATTTATCAATCATTAATAATGCAATAGACGAAAGTATACAAAAAACTGAGCCTCATACCATAGTGAAAACAAAAAAGGTAGTATGGATACAATATCTTACGTTTTGTTGTGAAAGAAACTATGTATACTGAATGAGTTGAGTTCCAATGAATTGATACCGTCCATTTTGAAGGATTGGGCTCACAATACGCGAAAAGGAAATGAAGAAAATTATGAAGGAAATGTGGTTGAAACGATGTGGAACGTAACGGCAAAACAAATACAAGAAAAATATATGAAGGAGTTTAATAGAGTAATTGATCCATTATCTGGTCCCATATTTTCAGCAGCAAGGAATTCAAAAAGAGGGGAGCTCCAAATGTTACCCGACAAGAAAGAGGTTAAATTATGAGTATTTAAATATACCAAGAATATAGCAATGATAGAAGCGTGGGATGAAAATACACCGGAAGGATAACAAATGGAATTTGATTCTGTAGAACTTGCGTGGAGAGAAAATAAAGTAGCGTCATAATTGACTCATTATTTTTAAAAAGAAACTGGAAATAATGATATTCCAACTGGTAGAATACAATATTATCCTATTTCTACCAAAAACGCAAAGGCAGGAGGCAGGATGCAGGAGCGAAACCGTGTGTTAATAATGATGAAATGGCTTGTACCCAACCATAATGGAGTGAGTCGTTGTCCACTGAGACTTCTGGATGAACTTATGATGGAAAGAAGCGGAAACATCAATATTAAAACAGATAGGTTATTTTTAACAGTATATTTTGACTGAAGAAAACAAAAAATCTCTGGTACAAAAATATGCCAATTGGAGGGCGTGATATTAGTAAATGGACCAAAAAGTCTGCAGAATTGGCAAATTTAAATATGTCAAACAAAACACTTCCGAATCATTCCCACCGAGCCACTGCAGTTTCACAATTGGCAAAAACTTAAGATAACTGGACTTCATAATAGCAATTCTATCAAACCCCACCTATAGTTAGATGAACAACATCACCAAAACATAATAAATGGGATAATATCCAATTTTAAAAACGCTACAAGTTCAAATAACACCACCATCGGTATTTCCAGCACGTCAATGAGCGATAATAGCCACGTTTTCAGCGAAGAAAATAACTCACTTAAAAAAATCGTAGTACATAATGATTGTAATTTCCATTCCAAATAATCTTACCACAGACAATACGTACTTCAAAATAAATACGGTTATACATCTTAAACTCCCTGCAAGTTTGACAGAATAATCATAATGGCTGTGTCTATGAGAGAAAATCGGATAGCGCTTTGCTGGATGAAGCAAAAAAGCGCTTCACACGTCTACTAGACGGTCTTTAAAATGTCAAATTACAGGCCGCTGAACCGCTTGAAATAAATCCAGCGGAAAATAAAGCGCTTCATTTATCTACAGCGGCTGCAAAAGCTGTCAGCCGTCTATCACGTGAAGCGTAAAAGTGGCTGCAACTGCTGCACGCTGTTAGACGCACTCACTGCTTCGCGGCGGGACTGTCAAACTGACACTCTTTATAAGTTATCGATGTATAACCTGATTATTTTGAAGTACTACTGATAACATATCATCCAACTGAAAATACATATACGAGAAACATACCAAAATTTACGAAAAACACAATAATTTCCCCCCTTGTTATGAATACAGAATGTTTGCGATATACTAATCTCCATAACGTGAAGGTGTATTTTTATTATTGTGATATCCGCGGAGTTGAAGGTACGGATGCTGACGTAGAACAAGCAACAAAAGGAGGTGGTGGAGGTTCTTCTTTAATCACAACTTCTTGTAAAGAAGAATTTTCAGAAACGCAATTTGATTGAGCATTTTCTGAAGTACATCTCATTATTGGTTATGCATATGGTTCTGGTATTGTGTAATAATACTGTAAATGATCTGAATTTCTGTTTCTGTTTCTGATTCACCTACTGTGTGCATTTGATCAATATTACGTTTTCATATACGTCCTACATCTTATGTTACCAAATATATGAACATCCCAATTTTTTTGTTGCCACGAACAAATCACCATTTTTCTGAACCATACACCTGCATTATATGGGCTGTAAAATCTTCAACTACTTATCTGAAGAAATACAGACATTTCCAAATATTTTAATAGTCAAACAACGTGTGTAATCACTATTACTGTCCAGAAACTGTTGCACCTTGCATACATATTCCAATTTTTCTGAATTGTAAGTAGAATCTTCAACTTTGTACCTCATTGATTTTTTAATTAAATGTGGGAATATTTATATCTGTTACTTCAAAATGTGTGAAGTTTTTCTATTATTGTATTATTGTACTATTTTTCAGTTGTGTACTTGCAAAACGCTCCAAAAATTTGAGCACTACAACACTTTCATTTGAATAATTTCATATCCAGTAATGACGAGATAACTGGCACGTTTATAAACAAAATTTAATTATAGGAGTTAGATATTCATCGCTTTTTTATTTTACCCTGTAGAGCTATAAAAATTATATATGAACGGAAATTACTTCTCTCGATTTCTAGAATGATTTATCTGATACTCAAAAACTCTAACGACCCGTAGGATTGCAGTAATCAGTGCCATGTGATTTGAAGGTTGGTTTTATTTAAGGTAGAACTTGATCTAATAATTCAAATTCAGATATTGATAAAAAACAAAGAATTATTTTCCAAACAACATTATCATAGTGAAAATGTTCATTCTCAAAAAATTATATTTTTGTCACTCTTTATATTGCTTTCATGTAAAACATCTGAGCAACATATTACGTCCGCAATGCATTTTTCATCAAACTAACCTTTTATTGATAATAAAATTTTTTTCGTACCCCTATATGAAACAGATTGTAATGTCAATGTGCTTGAGCAAGATGCAAAGAAGCAAGGGGAAGTTGCAAGGGAAAATTGGCAGTACTAAATGAACTCTTGATTCTCAATCTATTCATATTTCTTGCATTGAACTGAATTATTACCACGACAATCCCACTCATGTATAATAATTCCCATTTGTGAATACAAAAATTATAGTTTGCTATCGGCCAAATAGGAAGGAAGAGAAATGCAAGTGGATAAAAATATCGGATAAATTACGTTACCGTAGCAACGCTAGCATTTACTGTTCGTTTATCAAGCGTTGCGCGTCAGTTTGACAATTGTAAATGTAAAAACAGAATTAAATATTCCAATTAGTATTGTTCTTTCTGAACATTATTCTTCTACTTGTTGTTCTATTAGTTTATCGAATAAAGTTTAATTGAATTGATATTCATCGCCGGATAGTCTAACCAAATACCACGCTAGCTCAGATCTAGCAGGATATTTTTTCCGGTGGTTTTCTCATACTTACTTCTATGTAGGTAATTTAACTCGATCTGTTCTGACAAAATCACTCGAGCTACGCTCTCGTGGTTTTGTCAGAATATCTCTCGTTAAATTGCCAATGAAAGTAAGTATTCGAAAACAACCACAAAAAATATCTGGCTGAATCTGAGCTCTTGTGGTATCACTCCCGATACTTATACAGTCCAGTGCTCACATCATCCATTGCCAACATTATGAAAACATCATATTTCCTGAAGAAGCTCCTAGTCTTATGGAATAGGTTCACTTGAAGGTTTTGTATTTAATAAATTGGTATAGAAGACATTCACTTACACTTTTATCTTTACTCTCAAATTTCTGCAACACTGTATCTAACCACTTCCATTGTTGAGCTGCATCATCGTCGTTTTCGCTTCTTTTCATCAAATTCGTGTTCAGAACAACGATTTGCAGCTTCAGTTGCTTCCTTTCTATGATGTAGTATCCACCTGGAACAAGCAGAATAACAATAAGTATGCCACTCCCGGTCGAAAATGGTCATTAATTAATCACTTCATAATGAAAATTCACGTGGTCGCTGATATGAGGTAGGGCAATGGAGTGTAATAGTTGAATAACTCAATATTTGGAACCTTTGATGTAGATAAAATTCAAGAAAAAGATACTAAAAGCTTTGAGCTCCTGAAGATGCTAACATTTTTGACAAAACGCGCGTTGAGAGTGATTTTGATGTAATTTGTTGCTTTGGTAGCTTCTTTTTATTTAATTAGTAGGAGTTATTTAACAAAAAAGGTTGTAACACCAAGGGTATTCGGCTGAAGGTACCAAAATGGAACTTTATATAACAAGAATAGAATTGATGAAGCAAAAATTTAAAGAGCTTCAATAATTTAATTTCCATTTAGGTAATGAATAAGAGGTTGGATACAGACATAAAAAAGAGAGAAGGGCGAAATGAAAATGATTCAAACTTCAATGTGTTTCTATGAAAAGTTATCCATATGGGCACTATACCATATGGTGCTCCGTCTTGTTGGTACGTACCGCAGATGAGTCCAGTTCGGATGAAGTGGATTGTCATTGTTATTTTCGTCAACCTGTTCAACCAGAAATCTTCGAGAGACCTTTGAGAGCTAGGGAAGACGCAGCCCTTAACCTTTATCGGTGATGCCATGCACGAGACCGGTGAATCGGTGGATCGAACCCGCGACCCTACGCTTGAGAGGAGAAAGCTCTACCAGCCGACCACCACGGATGTAAGCTTTGTTAGGGGCAAAATTTAAGAAAGAACATCAGTGAATGTGCAATGATCTTTCAAGCCACTGACATACCCAGGAGCTCAGTTTGGGACGTGGATTTGACAATAAAAATTGATTTTGATAAAATTGAAATATGGGGTTTAATTTTCCGGAGCGCCACGGATTTATCGCCAGTAAAAATCCGAAACCACCCTGATGGAATGGGACAACCCACTGCACTAATATTACTAAAATATTGATCGATAGATACCTGTAATGGTATAAGAATAATATATAACTATGTAAAGGTTTTGTGTTTCCTTACGCTTGGATAACTTGGACCAGAATGAAAGAAATAGTTATGTCCCTTACTAATAAAATATATTGATTGATGTTACATACACTGTATGTGCACAATTCGGCATACAATACAAAATGGAATGAATGTAAATATGGCACTACCAAGATGAGTTAAAGTGTACGCTATGATTGAGAATAGTGTATCGTTTAAGTATATCAATTTGATACGTCACGATGGCAGCTAACAATTATTAATACCTATGCCATGGGGACAAAATCTTAAACTAAACTTATCTGATATTGTAAGTATATTTTCTCAATCAAGCCAGTTCACCAATTGTAGTTGTAGATCACCATTGCCTTGGTGAGTGCCGGTGTGCACAGTGGGTACGACACAATCGATCGAATTATGTATACAAATGGGACGGATACCAGCAACGGGAAATACCAATCAAAGGAGACGAACAGAGAAGCAATACTGAACAATACATAAACAGTGGAACAACCACAGTTGAGCAGGAACAATCTCAGAAGTGGAACCGTGCAAAGTCAACCGTGGAGTAACGGAACACTAGCCGGAGCAACGGAACAATTAAACCGTAGCGGAGCAGTAACAGTAAGACCGTAGCGAAGCAGTAACCATGGAGCAGAAACAACGGAGCACCCTAGAATAAACATTACCAGTCTGATTTCTGATTACACTTGTATGGGGCCATAAGTAGAGCCCAAATGCAAATACTAACCTCCATTGAGTGGGAGGGTTCTGCTAACAGCAAACAGAGATATCCTTGAAAATATAGAGCGTCAAATATCGCAAACAATATGAAGAAATCTCCAGATATGAATTTTCCCTTGATACACCAGAGATGATCAAAATTGAACTGCAAATCTTCAAAAATAGGTTAGTTGTCTGTCACTCTTCAAATATCCAACCGAAAAAACGTCACTCAAAATTACTCAGACGTCAAAGTCAAAAACTGTCACTATTTGACAAAGCGCTTCCTTGTTTGTTCGTGGTCTGTGAGATCACTTCAGGAGCTTCTCGGAGTTACTCGGAGCTACCCACTAGGTCAATTGGAAAGCAATTCTGGTGATCAGAACACCTGAAGATTTAGTGTTGCAAACTGAACCAGGACGAGCCAAACACAAACAAGGTCAAGTATTCGAAAGTGAAATAGGTACCTCAATGGCAAAAAATGGATTTTGTGTTCTGAACATTAACACTTTTAGCTCAAGGCCAGTTTACGTACGCTCGAACTAGTACGGCAAAGGTAAGTACTAACAATCGAAACAAGCTGTACATGACAACGATCAAGTTGTCATTGTGAAACAGTGGCGTACCGAGTGAAAAGTTTATATTAATGACAGAGAATTTCTGATATTATTGTTTTAAAACAGAAAGGGTTCTCTAGTGCAAAATGAACACGTTACAGTTTGGAGGAGTATTACTTTGAGACTTGGTTGAAGCAATCCATGCAAATAATTTCTTGTAATTTATTGTGAAACAATATGTATGTATTCTTATATGTATATATGGATGTGTCTCAATATATGCACATGTTTTCAAAAAAATATAACATAAAATAAATAATAATATGTTTCTGATCACACTTGATGTAATATTTCATCAATATGATATATGAAACTACTTCGATATTCATTAGAATAGATACAACATATTACTATAAGTATTAAATTTTAAACTTTTGTTAGTGAGAACATTTTTTTCAGAAGGTAAGGGTTCGATTCCACCGTCCCAAGGAGCTGAAGTGGTTCGGAATCCACTTTTACGTAAGGTAGGTCCCGATTCTTCCTTGCTCGCACATGCTCTTAGATGAGCTTCCGATGGGTTTTCTTCGGAAATTTAAGAGATACGTAAAAACAAATTTTGCAAACAAAATTCTCATTTCACGTTAATTCAAAATAAGTAGGAGTAGTGAATATATTGCTCTTCACTGCTAATATACTGAGGATAATTTTATATGTGATTAATTCCTAAAATGAAAATATTCGTTCATTAAGTACTTGTTCAAACTTCAAAGGGTAAAATATATTTGACCAATTTTAAGATAAAAAGTTTATATGAATATGTGCCAGAAAATGTTTCGTTACAGAGATGCAGGGTGTTGAAGTTGAAATTTTATTTTCACTTGTAATCTCCCAAGTGATTGAATTATTGCCGGAAATTTTTCGAGTACATGAATTTTTTGAAAATTACCCGAGTCGCGCAGCGACGAGGGTAATTTTCTTAAAAAATTCATGTACGAGATAAATTTCCTGCAATTAATTCAAGCACGCGGGGGATTCGGTAAGAAAATTTTACACCAAAATATATCCAACAATTCATAAGAAATAACTAACTATGGTTCACCTGAACTATTTATATGCATAGTACAAAAAAGATGCATGAAAATATTGATATGTAAAACACACTTAACAAAATTTCAATTTGATTTTTTAAAATTTAATCAAAAAAAAAGTAAAAATGTTCTGCTCCACTGGGAATTGAACTAGTGACCACACGACCACGAGGCGGGCACTTTACCGACTCGCCACGGGGCCTCTGATTTACAAATGGACAACTGGTGTACTGAAGTGTTTCTGAAATTTGATTTCAGAATTTGCAAATTCTGCGATTATCGTGAAGAAAATATTCAGACACATTCGAAATATTTAATAAATACATAAATATGAAATATTATCTCATTTCAAATGAAAAATACAATTCCATTTGTACATCAAAGCAAAATATAAACTATCACCTGTCAAATATTTGACAGAAAAATTTCCACTTTTTAATTTCGGCCAGGGTACCCAGGAGGATAAAAATTTCCGGAAATTTTTTGGGTTGCCATGGCATCTAAATAAGAACGAATGTTTTGGTTCTCTCTAAAAGTGAGGTGTGAAATTTTCACAATAATTATTTTGAACAACTCATTCAAAAAATAATTTTTTTTGCACAAAATTTGGTAAACGGGTTTTTTGAGGAGGAAAATCAAAATTTGGTATCGATTAAAAACTTTAATATAACTTGCTCTGTGTGTGTCTGTGTGTGTTTGTGAGTTAGATAGGTTCAAATCTTGCAAGCTGGATTAGAACCAGTTCATCTTATCCTATGGAACTGAATTATTACATGCTGGTTTAGTTCCGATGACAATACATTTATGTCGAAGAAATTGTCCCCTCCTGCCTCCAAAAGCTATATAGAGGATTTCGGAAATTTTCTTGGCGGATATGGACGTCAAAAATTACAGAACAAAAAATGGTAGGGTGGGTTCACCCCTCTCTACTTTTTCTCGAAAAAAATTGGAAAACTCGTGAAATTAAAATCGGAAAAATCCGTAAAAATATCATGATTAAAAAAATGAATTGTCCCCCTGCCTCCCGGAGGCTAGATAGAGAACGCGTATGGTTTTGGAACTTTTCTTGACGGATTTGGACGTCAAAACTCAAAGCGAAAAAAAAATTAGGTAGTGGAGGCTCACCCCCCTTTTCTCGGAAAAAGTTGGAAAGTATTCGGAAAAATCAGTAAAAATAGTGAAAAATATCTGACCGTCGAATATTATGGTTTAAATAAATTTAAACCCCTCCTGTCCCTTCTCAAAAGCTAGATAGAAAACGCAAAGGAATTTGGAAAATATTTCAACAGTTTCGGACATGAAATAATGATGAAAATAAAACGATGGGGGGATAGCCCCCTTTCCTGTCACAAAAAATATTAGAAAAAGTCGCGAAATAGAAATCGAGGAAATTCGCAAAAATAGTGGAAATTATCTGACTATTGAATGATACATTTTTAAAAATATTAACCTTTCTTCCCTCCTCGAAAGCTAGATAGAGAGCGCATAGGGATTCGGAAAAATTTCCAACAGTAAATTAACAGGCAAGCGACCGTGCAACCACGAAGCATTAAGTGAAATGAACAGACTTAGAAACATATCCAAAGAAAACTTAAAAATAAATGAATAAATAAACCATTGAAAACTTTTAATAAAAAAGATTTATTCAAATGCACTAAAAAGAAAGAAATGAGTTTTAAAGTGAATAAAATGCTTCATTTCATTATATTATAAAATTTCAAATGATATAAAAGCTTGTCGCGAGAATAAATCTTTGGGTAATTTTAAATTTAATTTGCAATAAGAAATACTCAGATTCTTCTCGCGACAAGCTTTATATCATTTACAATTTTATGATGTAACAAAATAATGGGTTTAATTAACATTAAAATTCATTTTCTTCTTTTTAGTACATTTGAATGAAAGTTTTTTTTTTTAAGTTTATGCATTTTATTTACATATATGTATGCAAATTTCAATATTTGACTGATTATTTTGCCTTCGATTAAATTTTACAGTAGTGACCATTTTTATACATTTATTTGTAAAATGTTATTAATTCAATTTACACTTATACATAGATACACGCTTTGTCAATAAGAAATTATTCTTTGATAATAAAGCATATTTTGATTTGATTTTATGTAGCACTCAGAGGGCGCTGCGTACGCTATCATTATTCATTTTAATTTGCCCAAACTTTTTTAACAGTGAACTACTAGAATTTTTTATCCAAATCTTATTCCTACACCTTTTCTAGACAAAAAAGTTATATTCCTTCAACAACGTTAGGGACAAGCGTTCTTGAGAAATTCGCAAATTTCTTTATCGATGCCAGTAATGGGGTCACTTAGGTGCCAGATGAAGTTGCTCAGAACTTCACAAAAACTGAGTATCTGATTGATTTCGCCAAAATAAATACCTTTTTCTCGTTGTCCCAACCCTTTGATTACGGGTAAAAAAATATCCCTCCCTAATCAAGGAACAGAGCAAAATAAATGCTAAAGTTGACTAATTCATGAAAAAAAAAACAGTAAAGGGCTTAGAACGGTGCGAATAAAGCAATTAAAGTTCGATCGTGTTCGTGAATCACGTAATAAATTACTTTCCTAATTAGTTTTCCTACCTTTACGAGTTTTTGATTATGTCAATATAATTTCCATTCAATTCACCAAGAAACCGTCTGTACTGAACGACCCGATTGAACTCTGGAGGTTCTTTGTGAAAATATTCCTATAGACAGGTATTTCTGATAAGGATGACAATACCTGATATAATCACCAATTATTTTAATTATTTCAAATATGGTTGACAATTTATTTTGCTCATCTTTCTTGCGTTCGTTCCAAGCTCAACTTATCCTAACTCATCGTATTATCTGTGAATGAGAATACCAATTTACCAAATGAGAATGATTGCACTACTCAGAGCTTGCAATAAGAGGTACTCAACTTGATATCTAGATCTATTATCTATTATCCAAATAGTACAGCTCCCAGAGTTTAAAAAATCACTAAAACTTCAAATTAATTTGGAAGTTCATGAAATTTGATATGGGGTTAGTTCAATGATATACGAACAGGTATCCAATGAGTTCTGGGCCCTACTTAGTGAAAATCGGAAGAAAATTCGGTTCAAAGAATTTTCCGACGCTTTTTCTTCCATAACTCGGAAAAAACTTTAAAATTGAAAAAATATCAGGATACTAAAAATAAAGCTAAGGAAATAGGAAACAAAATAAGTTTCATACACTTTTTCTGTAAAACCTCACGTTTGATCGAAACATTGAAGAGAAGAAAAAAAAATTATCCACTCCTACTTTTGATCGAAAACAGTAAAAGTTGAAAAATTATTTCGAAAATGTTTTCTATTCTTCACATTTTAGCAAGAACTTTTCCAGCAGATTTTTGGACACGAAACTTCTTAGGTCTTGGAGAACAGGAGTGTCGCCATTCCATCGATTGTTGCTTTGTTTCTGGATCGTAGAAATGTACCCAAGTCTCATCCATAGTAACAATTCGGTTTAAGAAGTCTACATCGTTTTCAAATCGAGCACAGATCGAACGCGATGCTACTACCCTAACACGCTTTTGGTCAACATTCAAACAATTGGGGATCCATTTTGCTGTAATTTTTCTTATGTCCAAATTGACGTGGACTATATGATGAACGCGTTCGTAGGAAATATTCAGTGCTTCAGATATCCGTTTTAGCCCAATTCGACTGTCTGTTAAAATCATGTCATGAACTGCATCGATATTTTCGGGGACTGACAAAGAAACTGGCCTTCCCGATCGGTCATCATCTTCAATGGAAAATTTACCTCTTTTGAAGCTTGCAGTCCAATGTTTCACGGTCGCATACGAAGGACATTGATCACCAAGGGTATTAAGCATATCTTCGTAAATCTGCTTACCTCTTAACCCTTTTAAATACAGGTACTTGATGATGGCTCGATACTCCAATTTTTAGATTATCACAAATTCGGTGGACACATTTTTTCTTTTAATTTATTGCGTAACTCTGGTTTACCTTTTTGACGTCAAACTTTACACTGACACTTCTAATAAGTTATTGTTCGTTGCTATGGTAACACAAAATATTGTTTATGCAGAGAACTGGTCTAGACTAACTAGATATCAGTACATCCTCGTATACTCTAACCTTGTTTGAGAAGAACCTAAAAACCCACTTCGGAACTGACGACTTTTCACGCTGGTTTGTTTACACGCGTGTTGGGAACAGAAGACTGCAACCGGGAAGAACGCGTCAGTCCGAGCTAATCAAAAACGTGTTTCCAGTTTGCCCCACAGAACTCGTACTTATATCTTATGACTAGAATGCGTTTCGAATATGGCGGATGAACAAATCATGCATAACCTACAACACTGTATTGTCCTCTTCACAGTAGCGGCGCATAAAATCATATGCGTATCTTAGGGATAGGAAATGGGTTGGTTCTCTTGAGACGAATATTTCATTTTCTCTCAAATCGGACATCAGAACATTTGAAATATTGTTTCTCTCCCATAAATAAAGAGTTTAGAATAGAATAAATTCGTGAATGATAGATAGTAAGATCTTAATGATTCACATCGATCAATTCTCCTACCCAACTAGGTACTATCCATTTTAAAGATGACATCGGAAACTTCTTGATTTTTCTTATGATGAATGACGGTAGATTTGATTCAGACTAATCTATAACTTTTCTCAGATCTAATTGTTTAAATTCCATCATTACGAAATGAATCATTTATTGAAAGATGTTTAATGCAGATTCTGGAAGATTTTGAATTTCTTTCATTAAAATTTTATCTTATCCATCCTTTCTTTTGCTTTTAATCACATATCTCAAAAGTCGGTATCAACTGAATCTGTCAACTTTTCAGTTATAGGACAATAATAGTCATTTGGGAAACAATGATGACAATTGAAATCAAATGATTTTCTTCTGAAATTAACTAAATCCCAACTTTGTTATGATGCCATTTCGGCTTCAGTTTTTTTAATAACCATCTTTTGATGTTTTAATTGATCTTCTGCGTTCGAAGAAATTCCCCAAAACAATGTGAGAATAAGGCTACTCGTTTATTTCATGTTTGAAACTGAAAGTATTTAATTTTTGTACACACCTATGTTACTTTTAGTATTTTATGATGTAAATACTTGTCAAGTTGTTAATTGAATATCAAATTTAATTGTTTTTAATTCTACAATTTTTTTTTGTCATCAATAAACTTTCGAATATTTGAGTATCAAATAGCACATGCTGGGAAATGGGAATGAATGAATGAATAACATAACTGTGAATTTCTTTTATTGATTATTGAATAGTATTAGTAATTTGTCTTATTTTCCTCCGACTAAATTTCTCTTGGTATTTTATTTTCAGTTACAGAAAGTAATCCATTTATATAGGCATCACATTTCAACCATATTACAATCAACGCTCCAGAGGGCCACATAAGATGGCTTGATTCTGATCCCCTGTCCTTTCTCATGATCAAACTTTGTTTGGTTGAATACAATAACTACAAACCTATAATATGAAACAAAATGATAGTCTCTACAATTATTGTAAATTCAATATACCTAGAAGCAGGACTTATATCGGTCGATAGCCTTCGTATTGAATATATATTTGATTCAATAAAATACATAACTATCATTATCTTTTATATGGAGTTCAATTTTAAATCTCACCTCACTCAAACTACAAAAATGATTGTGTAAACAGGTATTCTAGTGTATTACATTTGACATTTTCATCAAAAACTGCCATTGTAGAGATCTTTAGTTTGAAGCCTATAAAAGGAGATTTTCTTGGAATAGATGTCAGAAATGTTTGTGCACTTCCTCATATATTCAACAGTTGTCATTGAAAATGATTCCCAAAAGTGTTGATTGGCTTATGTCAAGGGTGCTTTGTAACTTCTTCGTAGAGGACACTTTAAATTCAGAGACGATAACATAACTGTGAAATCAGTTCTTCCTGACTGGTCTGGGTTGAAGATATCACCATCACTGTGTTCAGATAATCAAAGTGTTGAAAGTGAATTTGGCTTCAGTCTAGGCTGGAATTCCGTCCGAACAAAACAATCATTTGTGAAATGATCCGAACAAAACAATCATTTGTGAAATGATCCGAGCAAATTTTGTATAGATGTGGTTGAGACTATTCCAAATGTAGATCACATCTTAAGTTCTTGGTCCACGGAATCATTCTCTGAAATTAGCTGTCGGAAATCTGAAAAGGTTCTCATATTGTAGGGACATTCTGAAATGTTTTCCAAATACTTACTAATGGAATGTACTGTTTTCCCTTTTTTTCCTTCACCAAGAATTACCACAATCCTTAATAAAATACCTCATCGTATAGAATAGCTAATATAAATTATAAACAATAAATATTTTTTTTATTCTTTAATAAATCGCCCAAAACACCAAAAGAATCAAAACTGACAACGCTGCTCTGTTTACAAACAAACTGGTAAACTGACTAGACATACGTCTTATTTACTACTCATTTGCTCTTGAAGGTACAAGAGATAAGTATGTGCTTCCTTAGTGAAATTTGTCCCCTTTTCGGATGCCCACGATTTGTTCAAGGTTAGAGTAGCTGAGGATACATAAAGCGCGTTCTACTCATAAGATATAAGTATGAGTTCTGTGGTTTGCCCCAATACTCCCTAAACAACACAAAAGAAATACCTGGCCTATGCAAACCAGTGCTCAAAAATATATTTCATTATATGAGATTTGAAGAGTAGGTAAGACTTTCATTATCCACCGAGAACGTATTCAGGATAGTTGAATACAAATATAACCAGTAGCAAAAAGTAAAAATATGGATTTTTGGCTGGATATTTTAGTAAATTATTTAGTAAATTATTTATTAAATTTTTTCCACCTATTAATAATTCACAGGGTGGAATTCACAAATGGTACTTGATGAATTTCGAAAAGTGTGTTTACTCAGTGAATGTCTGATAGCGATTTTTCAAAAACGAGATCAGTAAGGCAGAGTTTTTTAGCTGAAATCAAATAACATGGTATGAGCTTCAAAACGAGTGAGAGACTGCATGAGATATTGGGTGAATTTTATGTATAGGTCCTTCAAACAATTCTACTAGAAAACCCAATAGTTGCGGAAATTATGACGTTCCATCGTAATTTAAGAGAAGACCTTTGATTTTTGGTCAGAAACATTTAAACCATTTTTGTTCAAAATTTTTGCAGATTTATTTTTGATTCTTGATATTTTTTTCAAGCTGCAGTAGGAAAAGCGTCGGAAAATTCTTTACACCGGATTTTCTTTCGATTAGACTAAAGAAATACTCTTTATTTTGTAATTCACTCAAAGATGAAAACTTCGATCATTCATTCATTGAGTGCCCTTTTTAAGATAGTTTCGTGAAAATTATGAAAATTTTGAAGACATTGTCAAGGATTCTGTAACTTATTTCGCATAGCGATAGCGAAGCGAAGCGTAGTAGGCTATCTTTTTTCGTTACGCCGGAAAGTGATAGCGTGTGACTCGTTTAGCTTCGTTTCGCTTCGCTTCACTGTGAAATAAGTTACAGAGTCCCAGCCCAGGTCAGCACATTACACAAAAATTCCCTCCAAACTATTTCCGCGATATCCAGCGTTGTTTGTCATGAGTGCAACGAAGGTGCGATCATTTCTTTGAAATAAATAGGTTCCCTTTTACTAACTTCTTTTTTTGTTTTGTTCTCAATAAACAAAATCATTTGAGTATATACTTAAGTAGGCATCAAAATGTAAGACCTTTTGTTCTCATTGTAAGACCTTTTGTTCTCATTGTTAAAGTTTCTTTTTACGTATCTAATGCATTCAGTTTTTTTTTATTATTGAAATATACTCAAATCTGCCCAAATGGAATCAAGTTCCAGCATATATGATGAGCTTCCTGTGTTTTGGTACCTGGAGCTACCGTCAGGCACTGAACTGTTAAAACCTCCTAGATTGTTGCAGTTTCTGTCAATAATTCAGAACGCAATAACATGGCAATGCTTCCGATATTATTAAACCCTCCGAGCAATAAAAGATATAGAGAGGGCTTCTCTATCTCGTTCTTGAAAACATCATACCCGACACTGTTTACAAACATCAATGCCCGAGTCGTGTTAAGAAAGGGCATTGTCGGATATTTCCGTTTGTACTCCTTGATCAGGCTGGAATTCCGTATTATATTCACTGTTAACTTGGCGATCATGTTTATTTACGTCCGTTTTTGACTTATTTATCGCCTTGTCAAATCAAACCATGGGCGTCGCAGCAAGGTATTCATAGCATAAACCATATTTAATTGGCATTCCGTATCGACCTCCGAGCAATAAAAGATAGTGAGAGGGCTTTCCTGTCTCTTTCTTGAAAGCAACATACCCGACGTTGTTTATAAACATCTATGCTCGGATCATGTTAAAAAAGAACATTATCGGATATTTCCGTTTCCACTCACTAATCGGGTTGTAATTCCGTATTGTTATTCACTCTTAACTTGGCGATCTAGTTTGTTTACGTGCGTTGACAACTTATTTGTCGTCTTGTCAGTTCGTTTGGATTTGAGCCTATTTGTATAATTGTTTCAATTTTAAGTGGTAGAAGTGTTGGATTGGTAAATTGTTATATTAGAGACTTTATCTCTGGGAAATGGCAATAACGTGTGAAGTTTGTGGGCTGAAAAAATTATCAAGCACTAAACAAACATTCCACAAGTAAGAATCAAATCAAACCATGGGCGTCGCAGCATGGCATACACAATGTTTGATGGGCATACCCTACTTAGTTTTTAGTAGTATTATTAAAGTTGATTTTTACTGAATTCCAATTGTGAGACAAAAATTCACTTTTTGTTGAAATAGCTTTAAAGAAACTTTGTACTTTAAAAAATGATTTACCTATTCATAAATAGGAAAATACTTGTTGCAGTAGGTACACTGAAAAATAAGTAAGTAAGCAAACTCAACTCTTCAAAATCGAACTCAAATTATAAGTCTCTAGCTATAGACCCAATCTGCTGGGTACGGGAATGTTTTGTTCATATACAGGGATTATCACATAACCCGTTCATCAGAAGGTTTCGATGTTTCCATTTGAATTAAAATGTTGCTTCCGGTTAAACCGTACGTGGACATGAACTTCTTGATTGTAAACGATACACTGTATATCATCACAAGTTTCAAATCTAATGAATGGGTTTCGTAGGTATAATGATTGTCAAGACAATAATTCCATTCACTCATATTCCTCATGATACTTTGACATTGGTTCAGATACATTATATTTTCAGGTTACCTCACCATATTTTTCGGTCAGGTTGAAGAACTATAATCAGTAAAGGAGCATTACCAGTCTTGGCATTTCATGATGAAGGTAATATTTTTCAGTATTTTTCAAAATATTTTTCTAACCAGTAAGAATTTGAGCGCAGTTTTAAGGGTTTCCGGAGCGCAAAATTCGTACTGACTATCAAATCAAATGCTCTCAGCTCGTATCTGATTAATCATATTCATTCAATATTTCATGTCTATTGGACCAATATATAAAGTATTTTTTTCGCTAAACAACAGCAAACATGAAGTTTTCTTACAAATTTCTTCATTTAGTGGATTCCAACTCCTTCCAGCGTTGAAAGATGTTAAGGATGATAGCTCTGCAACTGGCACTGTCCTCAAATTAGAATATTTTGAAGCATCTCCGTCTTCTACGATGACAGCACCAGAATCATTACTCGAAATACAAAATTATCGTAGACAGCGACAATAGGCGAACAACGAACGACAGCAACGTTGTTGCCAGTTCTCGCGCATTCACTTAAAGTTTTGCTCACGAATTTCACAATTTTTCTGCGACTAAAATGGCTTTCAGTCATGCCGGACTAATCATTGATTACTCGCAGAAAAATTTGCGAAATTCGCGAGGCTATGAACAAGACTTTATCACGTGAACGCGCAAGTACTGCAAGACATTGCTATCGTTCTTTTGAAAGTGGTTGACAATGTTTCACTTTGAGAAAGGTAATTCTGGACTTTCATTGCATAAAAAATAACAAAGAAAAAAATTCAATTATCCGCAATTTTATTCACGACGTTTCAACTGTTAAAATCTATAGTCGTTATCAAGTGTATGATAACTTGATAACGACTTGCAATTCAATTTCTATTGCCACACAGCAATAAGCACTACATTCTCATATTCAAAATTGACTAATGAAAGTCTATTTTTTTAATGATCGTAAAAGAATTAGTGTATGCTGTGTTAGTACACGTAGCGTGTTGACAATTCTCACATCATGTACAATAATCAGTAACTTATTTTTGCACCTGTTACATAAATAACTATTTGTTCACTACATATTCATCATAAATTCTATTTATGAATGAGTTATTTGTGCAACCTTTTAACAAATGTTGCCTTTTGTATGATAGGAAGAGTTTAATCCAAAAATTTATCGTATTACCGTAAGAACATGTTACTATTTTTTGACAACACTCATAGAGTGTACCCATAGCCTTTGCGGGTACATGGCAGCTTTTATTTGCTGTGGCGCTCCGGGGCGACTTTGTTTTCCTTGGAAGCGCATTCACTTTTCATCTGTAGGGAGACCTACAGCACTACTGCTGGTGGTTGGTGCGCATTCCAAGCATTAGATGTCAGGGTTGCAGCTAAATAACAAACTTGCTTTCCAACCAGGCATGTGGTCGTCTATCGATGCCGATGAATGTGATAACAAATTTGTCTGCACCGACCGTGTCTAATTATTAATATATAAGAAAATGTATCAGCACGCCACTGGTTCTAAGCTTAGCTCCAGTTTTCAAAACAATAACAAATCTCCCCCTCCAAGCTCGGAGGTCCCCCTCACCAACAAATTATAACAAAGGATAGCGGTATGCAGCTTTCACATCAATATGTGTTGTTTATATAGAAATGGCACCTCTATATCTTTTATTGCTCGGAGGTATCGACCTGTTTAGTAGTATTGAATAAGTTGACTTTTAATGAATCTGCTGATTTTTATCCCGATTTTGAAGCAAAAATACACTATTTATTGAAATAGCTGTAAAATAACTTTGTAACGATGTAAGTCAACTCTAAAAACGATTACATATCAATAATTAGGAAAAACTTGTTGCAGTGTAGGCACACTGTATGTAAGTAAACAAACTCGACTATTTATAACCAAAATCAAATCATAAGGCACTAGCTATTACAGACTCAATCTGATTGGTACTGGATTATCACAGGGATTATCACGTAGGTAATGGGTTCATCAGAAGTTTTCGATGTTCCCAATCGAATAAAATTTTGTAAATAGGGAATATCACATATATCTACATGAATATTCGGTTAAACCGGACGTTGACACAAACTTCTTTATTGTAAATGGAAAACTGTAATTCATTGCAAGTTTAAAATCTTATCAATGCGTTGAGTATTATTTTTAATCTTTTGAGAGAGCCCATACTCCCAATTCCAGGAGATTTCTCAGCCAGGTAGCCGAGTGGTTAAAGCGACATTGTTTCAATCACTTTTGTCTGCTAGTCAAAGGTTCAAACCCTAGCAGCTGCAGAACTTTTTCTGATGGCCTGAAAAAGTGCTAGGAATCGCACGTAAAAAGGTAAGACCTCGTTAATCCTTGGCTCGCACAAGTTTCGACTTCTGAGGGCTGCCGTTTGTAAGGGGACGACAGCTGGTTAACGGAAAAAAAAATTTAAACAAAGAATTCCTTTAATCCGTAAATGAAAAGAGATGGACTCCAAAATTGTAACTCACTTCATCACAGAAGGCTATGATTCTCTATATAAAACTTTCTCTCAAATACATATGTGAATCACTCCTCCAAAGAGTTTTTTGTGTATTGTACTTCTAATTTTTCATGTCCCTCTTAAACAACTGGAAATAAGCACAGTTTGGATAGGTAGTGAATTTAGAGTTTGGGAAGACGCAGGATTTTTTTTTGAAGAATAACATTTTGTGTGGAATTTCAAATAGGTATAGGCATGAAGATTGTAAAGTCTTGTTGGAATGTGTTTCGAGTACTTAATACAAAGTTCAGTGATATTTTTTTAGTTTGAATTTGTTGGTCATGGAATTTACTTCACTGTTCTGCAACTATAACAATATAATAACTTGGCAGTTATGACGTGTGGGTGTGTGTGTGGGTGTTTGAAATGTATGTTTCTTTAGAGGAATTCGTGATTGTGAAACAGATGCTACCAGAAGAAAGTGTACTTCAGCAAAGGAATAGAAGAATGCCATCCAAAATTTTAATTTGTTTCAAGCTGGACAGACGATTTACAATAAGCAAGTCACCGCTCCCCCCTGTGACCAAATCAAGACTACATCGAAATAGAGCTGTTGTTCACTTCGGCAGTTTCATTTATTTTTATTCTATGCTTTGTCAGCAAGAATCTAATTCTTCGCACAATAAAGTATTTTTGATTGACATCTTGACAAAACACGTGCTTTCCAACCAGGCATGTGGTCGTCTATAGATAAAAATACATGAAAAAAATGTATCAGCACGCCGCCACTGGTTCTAAGCTTACATCTAAATATCATAACAATAACAAATCTCCTCCTCCGAACTCGAAGGTTACCCCTCACCAACAAATTATCACAAAGGATAGTGATATGCATCTTTCATAACAACGTGTGTTGTGCATATAGAAATGGCACCTCTATATCTTTTATTGCTCGGAGATTAAACCCTGAATTATCCTTTAACTGCCCATGAAATAATTCGCTAACAAATTGAACTATTTCACGAAATATTCCATAAAAACCCGCCTGGAACTCTCATAAAAATCTCTGAGGCAGAAAAACTTTACTACAATAATAACTAAACTTCGCTTCATATGTCGGGATTACTTTTTCATAAACGTGCTCCGTTTGATCCTGGGATATCCATAATACATGGGAGATACCACTTGCATATAAAACTCGGATTACGTATGTTATCTACGTGTGGTCATTTCGTTGAATCCATCTCCGATTTTTTAAGAAGCGGTGGATTTAAAAATCCATATTGCGTGGTATTATGGGAATATGATATTCGACAGATATTAACGATGGAAAGACTGGGATACATATCAGGAAAAAAGGGAAAACGATTACATAAAGTTCTTGTAGATATCAATCGATATCAATCAGTTATTCCAGTGGTATACCTTTTTTCCATTGGAAAAATTTGACACAAGTTTCATTGAATGAATTAGATAAATTATTTTGAATGAATCATTTCAAGTATCGAAAAATCTAGTTATAAGTGGACGATAGTAGATCTCAACTAGATGGTGTTGATTTAGGTGTTTCCAAATGATCAGTGTTAGGCCCTTGATTTATCTATTGTACAGTTGTGTGCATAAATAAGTCGTACAGCAGCTATAGAATATTGTGGGTAAGGCTTATCAATCTCAATTATTAAACTTCCTATCGACTTTGAAAAGTAGCGTCAAAATTCAAACTATTTTTGTCAGTAACGCGATTTTAATATTTTTTGTGCAATAAGTGCAATGCCCCAGTTAGTGTCGTACCGTGTACGACTTTTTTATGTACACAACTGTACATCAATAATTTGCCAAAACATTTTTAAGTATCTGTTATTCTTTATTGTTTTGAATTACTTAAATCCCTATTAAATTCGTCGAATTCAAATTCTCTATGTCAACTTGGAAAATCTGTATATTTTTATTTTTTTTCGCAACAACTTTTTCCTTTGAGAACTATCGCTACCATATACACTCAATGAAATACCTAATTTTCAAAACCTAACTTCTCTTCCACCACAAAAGTTTAAGATCAATAATATTTGCATTCGTCAATACTGCTGGCTTCCTTTTAGTGCACAATGTCATTTTATGTGAACCTTCCAGGCAACAAAAACGTGGAATTTCCCATATTTCTCTATGATATGTCCTTCTTCATTACAAAGTCTTGTCTTTGGTCATAACTAAAGCAGGTTTGTACCTTTTCTTTGGTGGTATTTTGTCTTCCATGCGTGATTATTGGTTTACCATTTGGAAAAGTCTGTACGTAACTTGTGGATAGTGATTTTTTTCAGATCCATTCACTGACATCTTTCAAGTTCATAGGTGATTTCACGTTACATAGTTTTTCTCCCCAGGAGAATTGTATGCTATATGGAAATTTTCTTGATACTTCATTCATCATTTGCGGACAACCGAGGTACTTCGTTGTTACCATTAACTCTAACATTGCTCAAAATTGTAAAGAGACTAAATGTTTTGAAGTCATTGCTCTTGATGAGAGGTAATTGTTCGACTTCATTCACTAAATGCTTCACTATCAAACTGATGTGGCAGATATGAGAAGACCTTCTGCTGCTCTTTTTGTATCATCTACCAAAAATTTTCTCAGTCATCACATATTTTCTTCCTGAAATAATTGTACTATTTTTGTACTGTCTCATATTTGTTTATAGAAAAACGGCCATTATTTTACTTCACCAGAAAATATTGGTAGTTCTTTATCTCACCCTCTGTCTGAAAGAATTTCCATGTTCCTTTGCGTCAACTTATCATTATTTACTGCAGTCTTTGGGGTATTTCCAGTTTTTTTTTTGGAATTCTCCATTTTCATAATAATTTAAGTTCGATTTCAACCATTTATTCACTTTCGAATGCGATGACTGTTCTTCACACTCTTGTTCATCATTGAAATATTCCAAATTCTTATAATCATTGTCTTGTGAATACTTTTCATTTATCCTCGCTTTTTCTAATGCTACTCTATTTTGAATCATTGTCCTCTCTTGTTGTAACATTATTCTTTCCTGTTCTAGTATTCTAGTTAATTGCTTCTATTTTCAATTTTGCTGCTGTAGTGGCGTTCGATGAATTTCCATTTCACGACTTCTCCAGAATAGTCGGTTCATAACTAGTCCATAGGTCGATGGTTCAGATCCAGCTCGAAGAACCAGAATGTTTTGTATCACTTGAATCCCTAAATTCGTCGTGCAAACTTAATTCAATTTTTAAACCATTATCACTAGCAGTATTCCTAGTTTGCAAGACTTTTGTAATTTTCAGTGCAAAAATTTTTATTTATTTATTTATTTATTTATTATGTTACAAGAGTAGAAGTATTAACTTATAAACTCTTAATTGCATATATGTTAATGGTGACAGTATCAGCCAGTAATTTGAAGAAAGGAAAAAATATATAAAATCAAATAATGAAAATTAAATAATGAAAAGCCAATCAGTTGAAAATAAAATATTCTGGAACAATGGTTGGGTTGTCTTCGTAGTAGCTGTCTAGTCGGTTCTTGAAGGTGTTCACAGTGGCAGATTCGACAATGTTTGGAGGCAGGTTGTTCCACAGATGAAAACTTCTGTTAAACAGTACGTGTTCTCTTACACATTTGTTAAACCTCTGTCGGGTTAATTTGAACTTGTGACCGCGTAGCCGGTCGCTGGTGTTAAGCGTGAACAGAGGTGTCATGTCGATTCCATTTTAAATATTTCAATAAGGTCATTTCGGATACGCCTCCAGTAATGAGTAGGGATGTTCAGGTGGGTCAAATGGTCCTTGTAATTCAAGTTATTTAGTCCACTAGCAAGTTTGGTACAGCGACGTTGAACCCCCTCGATGAGTTTGATATCGCGAACCAGCTTGGGGGGCCATACAGTTGCTGCAAATTCAAGCAGGGGGCGGATGTAGGACTTATACAGGGTGCACGGGAGCTTCGGGTTAGGGCTCAGAAAAGACTTTCTCATTAAATACAATGCACTGTTTGCACGCTTCACTATTTTATTGACGTGGCAGGACCACGACATATCTCGCGTTATAGTTATTCCTAGGTCCACTTGTGACTCGACATTGGGGAGAGCCGTAAGGTTAAAATAAACTGGTTGTTCTGGATTATTAGAGCCCATGTGTAGTACTGCACATTTATTCACATTGATCGGAAGTTCCCATCTGATACTCCAGGATTCGACTTTATCAATGTCTGACTGGATCACGTAGTCATGCGAAGTTGATGTGTTGATAATTTTCATCCGCAAAAAATAGGGCCATAGATGACAGTTCATTTGACAGATCACTGATATACAGTAGAAACAGTATGGGACCGAGGACAGAGCCTTGGATAACACCACTTCCTATTTTTGTTTTGTTGGAATACTGATCATCGATCAAGCTTCAACAGGAGAAGTCGATGCGGGACTTTATCAAAAGCTCTGCTGAAATCGAAATAAATCACATCAACTGGTAAGGACGAGTCAAGATACTCTGAGCAAGTGTTCGTTGCCAGTAGTAGGTTGGATGTAACTGAGCGTTGGGGTAAAAACCCGTGTTGATTTGAAGGTACTAGGGCATGGACTGTTGCGAATTCCGGTATTTGGGCTGATATAATTCGCTCGAGAATTTTTCTGGGAACACTTGCTGTGTTTATTGGACGGTAATTCTCCGGCAGCAGCTCGTTCCCTTTTTTGTGAATCGGCGTTACGTTCGTCAGTTTCCACGATTAAACGTTTATTGCCGTTTTAACAATGTTCCGATCATAGTAGACTTCTGCAAAGTTTTACAGTTTGTTTTCATTAGTGCACTAACATATAACTGAAGTTTGATAACTTTTCAAATTATTTAGAATTGATTGTTTATATCTACTGGCCTATTGAAATTAAGGAAGTAAATTTCAAGGCATACGCAAGTACAATTGCAGAAACTAAACAAAGATATACACACAAAAGATGTGAATAAATTTTGCAGAAAGCTGCTTTCTGATATTCTTAGAAGTATCTTAAATTAATGAAATCATTTTCGTATTGTAGAGTAAGTAGTTTTTCAAAGCATCAGAGTGCAACCAAATCTACCATTGAGCTGGCGCTGGCGTGAATTTATCCATATTTCCAAACCAATAAATTATTCATGATATTTACCGTTCGGGAAATTAGTCAATAAATTTTTTCTTTGCCGGAGAACATCTGCAGTGTAGGAACATTTCAATTTAAAATCTCAATGGCTATCAATACCAGTAATCTCCACTTCCAACACATTTTCCTGTGATGCCTTTGTCATATTTATGAGCGATGGAAGGGAAATAAAACGTACAACATGAAAGTCGTCGTAAATTCAGCGAATGAGACGGAACGACGTTTGTGCAGGAAATATGATTTGAATTTATTTTCGCGTTGATTTAAATTCATCCAAGGTGCATATAGTCTTCGGGCCTAAACCTACACAGAAAAAAATCGGTAACTTCATACAATGAAAAAGTACAGTTTCATCAGTATTGGTCCAATGAACGCAATCGTTATGTCAATGTAGCACTGGTTATTGATACTATTCATAGATGTTCATAATATTAATGAATACTTTCGTTAATTGCATTATCAAGTACATATAATGGCTTAGTTGTATTCACGAATCCCAACCATGAAACGAATGAAAAGTATTCAATCGATTGATGATTCCTTCGCATCATAATTACTTCTGTTTCTGAATTACCTGGAAAAAATCACATATCTCACATACAACAAGCTGATAGATCTATGTTTCTTAGGCCAATTACAGAAAATGAAATTTTGTCTGTGATAAAAAATTTGAAAAATAAACAAAGGAGTGGTGAAGATGATACTCCAACTTCATTAATAAAATGTTGTGTAAATGAAATCTTTATACCTTTAACATATGCAGTAAGTAAATAATTTGAGATGGGAAGGTTTCCAGATATATTTAAATTAGCTACTATTAAAACAAAGGAGTGGTGAAGATGATACTCCAACTTCATTAATAAAATGTTGTGTAAATGAAATCTTTATACCTTTAACATATGCAGTAAGTAAATAATTTGAGATGGGAAGGTTTCCAGATATATTTAAATTAGCTACTATTAGACCTTTACGCAAAAAAGGTCAGTTGACACTGATTGAAAATAACAGACCAATAAGCCTACTACCAAGTTTCTCAGAAGTTTTTGAAAAATGTATGAGTAACAGATTAATGGAGTATCTACTGCAGAATGATATTATGTTTTATACATGTCATCATGCACCTGAAAGGAAATGGAACTTACACAGCCCTTTATCAATTAACTGAAAATATTTTGCAAGCACTTAAGAGAAACGAAGTATATGGGTTTATGTTTGGACTTAACAAAAGCATACGACTGTCTTAATCATCAACTTCTACTGAAAAAACAAAAGCTCTACGGAATGAATGGATTAGTCTTTAATTGGCTAAATTCTTATTTATCAAGGAGATCTCAGCAAATGATTACTAAACAAAGTTCGAATGTTGAGTCAAGAATCAAACTTGTTGAAATGGGAATTCCACAGGGTAGTATAATTGGTCCAATAATATTCATCTTATATATAAATGATTTGCCAAACTGTATCACGAATATAATAAAGTAATTATGCCGATGATACCAACATTTTAATAAGTGCACCGGATTTTAATACTATACTCGATAACACAGAAAATATTCATTCAACAATGTCAGGGTGGTTCTCGAATGAGAAGCTACTATTGAATAAAAAAAATTGTCTAATGTTCAAAACAAATAAGTCGCAGTTAGAATATCCAAAAAGCATTCGGTTGAATGAGTACAGAAACAAAGTTTCTAGGAGTAACTATAACTGAAGTTCTGTCATGGGAAAGTCATATAGGACAACTAGCGAAAAAATTGAACTTTGTCTGCTATACATTGAGGGTTATGTCACAGTACTTAAGTGAAGATGGACTGAAAGTATTTCATTATTCAAATTTTGAATCTCTCGTTAGAGACGGTTAAATTTTTTATGGTAGTAGTAATTTTGTAGAAAAAAATATTTATTTGCCAGAAAAGAGCACTGAGAACAATGAAAAACTTAGTGTTAGAGCTTCTTGCAGAAGCATTTTCAAAACTAACAGAATTTTAACACATCCATACAATAGTAGAGACAGGTATTACACATATTACTACAGAAAAGAATTCTGAGTTTTGTCAATAAGTATGAACTACTTTCGGAAAACCAATATAGTTTCCGAGAAAATCGATCTACGTCGGATGCAATTGCCAAAGTAACAAAACTAATCAACAACTCGATTGATAAAAAACAACCATCACTATGAATGTATCTTTGTTGATTTGGCAAAATAGACCGTCAGATAGTGACAGAATTAGGTGCCCCATTTTCACATACAAGCCTTGAATAGAATTGAGAAGTACATCGATGTTGAGTAAAATGGAGGGAAATTTAAGAGTGGCTCCTGGGGAAAACATATGGAAAATTCGATTTTCCATGGAAAATTCGATTTTCCATATTTTAACGCGAGCCGTGTTCATCTAATCATTAATTAGTAGAACCTGGCTTCGGAAGATCAAAGGCTTGAGTGTTGAAGGTGGCTAAAGGGTTAAAATAAGGCTGTAATCTTGTAAAGAAAAATCTAGATTTTAACAGATTTTCCCACGCAAGCCCATCGAAACTATGAAAACCTACATCGTCACTAGACCGAAAAACATAATGGCTTGAGTGGCGCGAATGGAAAAGTAGATTTTGTCGTTGGAAAATTTAATGGAAATTCTTTTTGATTTTTCCATATGTTTTCCCCACGAGCCATTCGTAAATTTCCCTTCATTTAACTCAACATCGACTTACTTTTCAACCCTATTCGAGGCTTGTATGTGAAAACGGGGCACCTAAATCTGTCACTATCTGACGGTCTAAAAGTATTTGACACGATTGATCACATTCAACTTCTCACAGTCTTGGAAAACAAAGGATTTTGTGGAAAGTCTCATAAACTTTTCGAGAGCTACCTGAACAATAGGAAACAATGCGTAAATGTCAACAATGTCGTGAGTGATAGTTAAGTCGAGTCATTTTATTAAATAATTAGGAGTTTATATAGATTCTCACCTGAAATGGTATAACCACATCAATGTTGTCATAAAGAAACTTCGATATCTGATTTTCAAATTCAAATACTTATCGAACATTCTTCGTTTTAAATACTTGAAAATTATTTATCAGTCTTTAGTAGAGTCGCACCTCACATATGGTATAATTGCTTGGGGTGCCACCTCAAATATCCTGATAAATAACTTACAAAAGATACAAAAAAAATTCTGAAGAGTAAGTATGTATAAAATACCAAAAACTTACCCAACACAAAAGCTTTATGATGAAACTGGAATTTTTAACTTGCATCAACTTTATGCCAAAACACTAGTCATTAAACAATATAAAGACAGGAAAAACTGGAAACCCATCGAATATTGTCATCTCACTAGGTATAAAATCAAAGCCGCTGTAGTACCGAGAGCCGAGAAAACAATTGGACAAAAATGTTTCACATACCTAGGCCCCAAATTATTCAATGAATTACCAGTAGAATTAAGAAAAATCAATTCGATGAATCTATTCAAGCTCAAGATTAAAAAATGGTTGTTAACAATCCCTCATAGCGCTTTGTACGACTTTTTGAATATGAAAACCCAAACTATAAACTTGGAAAGGTAGTTTTATTTGTATATGTATTTTGCTTGTTATTTTATTTTTATACTTATGTAGTTATTCTGCCAATACGCAATATTTTATAAATGCTAATTTTTATCTAAAATTTCAACACTGCCTATTGTTTAATTGTAAAAATTATCTTATCTTGTTGTTACGAACACCATCCATAATAGTTTTAAAATTTACTGTTAATATACCACGTACAGCCCTAGGCTTGTGGTTTTTTTCTGTTTATTTGTTAATGAGTCAAATATTTCGATGCCAATATATCTTTGTACACTTTATGCTTTTTTTCAAATAAACGTTATTATTATTATTCTATTCACAGACTGACTGTAACAGAAAAGGGTGCCAAATATTCTTGTATGAAATTGTTCAATAAATTACCACAGAATATTAGACTTACAGAAAATCGAAACCTTTTCAAAAATGCAATACGAAAAATTCTAATGGATAGTGAACCCTATACAGTACGAGATTATTCAATTGCCTCTTTTTGAATATTTAAATATATTTATTTGACGAATATTTCTTTCTGAATGTGTATGTAATCTTTTTTATCTATAAGTGATTTTCGAAATAAATATTATTATTAACATTATTATTGTTATTGATCTTTCTTGGAATGAATACTTTTCATTAAAAAAAATGAACTCGTTCGTTCATTGTGACGAGGGATATTTTACATCAATTCAATGGTGAACGAACTCATGATGATGACACGTCCTTCATATTCAGTTCTGCTTCATGTAAAGGGTTGTCTGATCAGGCAGAAAATGCAGTTGCTAATATGCTAAACTACTGCTCCAGAAACGGCCTTGTATTAAATAAAAATAAAACGAATACCATTGTTTTTTCTCTTAAAGAGTTGCATTGCAGTATATTGGTAAGAGCAAATTCAAAATTGATTGTACAGAAAAAATCAGTTAACTTCCTAGGGTTGACCATAGACTCACAATTATCCTGGAATGACCATATCGACTCTATTTCAAAAAAAATTGTTAAAACATTGTTTTGTTATCTGGAATCTCAGGAATTTTGTCCCTATTAACATTTTATTAAGCTATTACTATGCCTATGTACACTCAAGTCTCAATTATTGCTTACTTTCTTACGGTAATTGCGGTAGATTGAATGATTTGTTGATTTTCCAAAAAAAGATATTGAGGACTATGTGTTTAAAAAATATGGCGATTCTTGTAAGCACTTATTTATTGAATTGAGAATTCTAACTGTGATATCCATGTTTATTTTGAATTGTGTCACTTATGTAAAACAACACTGCCACATGTTTCAGGAAAGGGACACAACCCGTCTTGCCTCAGGCTACACTCTAAGTCAAAATTTTAATTTCATTGTTCCCAATCACAAATTAACATGTGTATCTAATGGACCTCATATCATGTCTATAAGACTTTATAATAAACTTCCTATATCCATTAAAAAAAATTCTAATCTCAATAATTTCAAAAATTGTGTGAAGAATCTTCTCTAGAATGCATTTTGTTCTCTTGGTGAATTTTTACAAACTGATTTGGCTACCACGTTATGAATGTTTGCTTGTGTACTTTTTGTTATTTATATTGTTGTTTTACTTATATCATAGAATTCCCCTTTTACCTCTACTATTAATTGTGTTGTATTCTTATATGTTAATTTAATTTAATTTGTTGAAATGATTTTAGACTGCCATTTTATTTCTTAACCTTTTGTATTTGACGATTTTCATGCTTGTAATAGTCTCAGGAAATAGATTGGATTATTGTATTATGTTGGTCGTTACTATAATGGAGTTTTCTTGAATGCAATGAATTCGTACATTCAATCATTGGTGTACATTGAACAAATAAATTGTGTTTATTGTTAGTTTTTATTCATTCAATGCATATTAATCAATGCAATGAAGGCTATTGATATTGATGAGACAATGAACTTCAAAATGTATGAAAATTATAGGTGAATTTGAATAAAACATCGCATTCCTAATGGAGGGTGCATCATCTAAAATATGAAATACATTGAGATAATGTTCTGAATTACACCAGATAAAGTAATCGTAGACTCCGTAAACAATTTTCAGGATTATACAGGGTGTTTCATAACAAATGCGCAGGACTTCAGAATGTGATAGCTCGTCCAAAAATATGAAAAAGTTTCTCTTAACTTACCCTCTAAAATGCACCAATTTCGAGATATAAATAATCGTTTTTTGCGAATATCTCTGGAACCGTCCATCGCACAAAAAATAGATTTCGTAGGCATTTTCTACTCATAATAAGCTGTTTTGTGCGAATTTTTTATTTTTTCAAATTCATATTTGGTGAAAATTTTGAATGGGTAGTGGGTGTTTTTTTTTACAACTTCTACGCCACTGGAAAAAGTATGATTTTGAGCCACCTACTTGAACCGCCAATGTTTTCTACACATAAAAGGTACTCATGGTCATAAGCTCTGAAGTTGACCGTTTTCAATAAAAATCAACTTTCATGTTAAAAAACATGGTATTTTTTTTAAATAATTTTTTTCCTAATTATACAAAATTTATTTAAACTTTAAAACAAGTAACAAAACCAGACGTTGACTTCTTAATTGCAAAATAAATAAAAAAAAAAAAAACAATAACAATCATACTCAGTTGAATTGTTGGAAATGTCCGCCTTTAGCTTCAATGCACGCAGCAATTTTTCGAGGAAAAAACATTATTTAAACAACATGAAAGTTGATTTTTCTTGAAAACGGTCAACTTTAGAGCTTATGACCAAGAATACCTTTTTTGTGTAGAAAACATTGGCGGTTCATATAGGAGGCTGTACTTTTTCCAGTGGCGTAGAAGTGGAGAAAAAAACACCCACTCCCCTTTCAAAATCTTCACCAATTATGGATTTTAAAAAATAAAAAATGCGCACAAAACATAGCTAATCATGAGTAGAAAATGCCTAAAAAATCTGTTTTCTGTGCGATAAACGGTTCCAGAGATATTCGCAAAAAACTATTATTTTTTTTTAAATTTCAACACCCTGTATCTCGAAAATGGTGCATTTTAGAGGGTAAGTTAATAGAAACTTTTTTTCATATTTTTGGATGAGCTATCACATCCTGAAGTCCTGCGCATTTATTATGAAACGCCCTGTATAGCGCTCTAAGTTTTGAAAATGTGTGAAATGTGTTATTTATTAAAGTTGCCTAAATTATTTTGAAGATAACGTCCACAACAACGTACCTACAGTTTTAAATTTTCTGATTTTGATCTAGATTTCAATGACATCTTTTCCAGGACTAACAAAGAGCCCTACACATTTCGAGATGTATTTGACATTTGCAGTATTTTTTGAAGATTGATTGTTGCATCTTCCAGTTTTTCTCTGGTAGGTACATGTTTGCTATAATGAAAAATTGTTTCAAACATTGAATATACGAACATTTTTGATCTCAAGGTAAATATGAAATGTCATGAAACATGTCATTATGAAAATTCGAAAATTAGTACATTAATAATATAACGTTTGCTCGTACATTAACGTAAATTTGATTAGATTTGTCCCATATTTCTAACTGTCTTTTCCAGAACTAATATTGCATGAATTTCTCGGTTAATGCAATTTTAGTTTTGGAGAAGACTGTTGTGAAAAAAATAAAAAATATCTATATCCAATAAACAGTTGTTATTAATGAAAAATATACCAAGTATGTGCTATCGTTGTGTTCTGAATAAGATACCCGTAATTTTCAATGACAATATACATGGGGTGCCATTTGAAAATAAAAAGTGAGGGGTAGCTACCACAGGGCTGTCAAATGTGATGAAATTTTTCATACGTCATTAGGAAGGTACTTCAATGCCATCAAAAGCAATCTCTTTATTTTCTTATTATTTTGGCAAATAAGCTAGATATTGCCTATATACAGGGTAACCCAGGGGTGTGAGCATGGTCCATAACTTTTTTGCTATGCACGCTATCGACTTGATTTTTTATCAAATATAATAATAATTTGTCTTTATTTGTCCTCAAAAAAAAAATACATACAGAGGGCAAATGGGCGAAGTCTAGTCATGACCAGACGAATCTAGTCAATTCCTACTCAACTCAACCCTTCACAAAAAACTTAAAGAAAAACAGAAAAAAAAGAAATATAGTTCAGACGAATGGTTACTTCTAATATGAATTAATTTCTACTAATACTACCTAATACTATATTTAATGTCTAACTATTCTCAAGAACATACAAGTTATCTATCAATATACTTTAGTAATTAAAAGGAAAATGTTTTAACAAGCAGTAGCCTATAATGATAATAAACAATATATATATACATACATATATATGAGGAGAGGAAACAACAAAATAAAAAAAGAACAATGATTATATAATACTGATCGATTTTGTCAATATTAGTTCACGTAATTGGTACTTGAAAGAATTTTTTGACAAACTTTTCAATTGGCGAGGGAGGTAGTTGTGAATGCGGGAGCAGTCGTATGTGAAAGACCTTTCGTAAAACTTTGTTCGGTGTTTTGGAATGCTTAAATTATTTTTATGTCTGACATTGATGTTGTGAATATCTGTTCGGTAAGTCAACCTTCGATGTAGGCACTTAGGTGTTCTGCTGGTGATGACTTTATGATAAAAACAAGCCTTATGTGAGAATCTTCTTTGTTTCATGGAAAGCCACTTTAATTCGTTCATTTTATATCAAATAATAGTTTCAACATTGAGCACATTCTGGAAATGTTTTAATTGATATACAGGCTGGTTCAGAATAGAATATATAACTGAGGTCTATTTTTTTAAACAGCAACCCTCCGTTTCTGTAACATTTTTGGATTTGCTACTGAATTGTCAATATAACGCACCCTGGTTTTATAGACTTATCTGCAATAGTTTTTCACTTCAGTCAATTTATTTGTGAAAATAGCGTCGTGCATAGAGCCACAGAAAAATTCATAACTTCAGAACCATTCAAGATAACTCAACCTACTTTTTTCTAGACGATTCCTCAAGCTCCAGCGCACCTTTTGGAATGCAGGTGAACTCGAAGTCGATGTTCCATCGCCAAATACGATTTTATCTTCAATGAAAAATTAGAAATGGCAATAAATCAACTTTTTCAAGTGCAACACCCTGTATTTCATTGCTACTTTGCAAAGCATTTTAAAGGATATTTTCGTCGATATAGGGTTTGTGTGGTATACTTTGTGAAGTTTGTGAAATATGTTGCCAAATAAGAAATATGGATGGGTTTTGAGGAATCTAGTAATGAAATTAAAAACATCGTTAAAATTGTGGAAAGACGATGTTTTTGAAATTGTAATAGAAACAGGAATACATCACAAAGAAAATAATTCTTGTAATACTTACAAGAACCAGAAATAGTGATTAAGAATAAACCATGTAACAATTTTTGGGAAAGGCTACTTATAAGTGCTCATATAGGTCACCATCATGTTTCACACAAGCTGCTAGTCTTCTTGTAAATGAGTATCGAACTCTAGCAATCATTGCTCCATCAGTTGAACGGATGGCTTCCCAGATCCTATTTGTCACATCATCTGCAGTTGCCGGACTATCTCTGAAAACTCCGTTCCTTCACATACCCTCAAAGAAAAAATCAAGAGGAGTAAGATCTGGAGATAGCGTGGGCCAAGGAGTAGTACCTCCTTGGCCTATCCAACGATTAGGATAGGATCGATCTAGAAATTCTCGAACTATCCTATGGTTATGCATTGGCACACCATCGTGCTGCAACCACATGGTTCCTCGGGTATTTGTAACATTCTCGGAAGATGTTCACGAAAAAAATATAAATATCTTTTACCATTCAGCACACTGACGAAGAAGTAGGGTCCATTAATGTGATTTCCAATAATTTCTCCCCAAACATTAGGCGACCATTGCTGTTGGTGATCAAGTATCCTCAATCGATGAGGATTTTGGACTGCATAATAATGCATATCATGTTTTTTGATCGACCCGTTCATTTAGAAAGTTGCTTCATCAGAAAGCAGAATTTTGTTCGAATTATTATAATCCTCATCAATCATGCCATTCATTTGAATACAAAATGCAACTATATTTGCAAAATCATTTCCATACAATTCTGGATGTAGGTTCAGATGGAAAGGGCGGAACTTACGTTCCTATATATTTTTTTTTAATTACTTTGTGAAATATTTGTTTCCGCTGCTATTTCCCTAGTGCTTACGTGAGGATTCTCCTGTAGCATCAATAAATTTGTAACTCATTTTCCTCATTGATTCGACCACCAACAATTTCCTTTTGAGTATAAGACACAAAACCAGTGAGTTCAAATCTAACTTTCTGAATGAAGAAACCCGTGGAGTTCTTGTTTCTGAATATTTTTCATTATAGATTCTGCTTGCTAATAAAGGATTTTTGTCAGCTTCGCCAATGCAGAAGACCATATTCACTAATTCTCTGCAAGTAAAATTCGTTTTCAACAGTTCGACGTGTACAATTACTGACATTACAAGAATATGTCAAATTCTACGAAAGCGGCCCACTAGATTCCTCAAAAACCATCTACATTTCTTATTTTCAACATATTTCGCGAACTTCACAAAGTAGACCCCACAAACCCTATATCGACGAAAAGCTCTTCAGAAGTGACATGCAATGGTGCAATGAAATACAAGGTGTTGAGTTTAAAAAATCGAGTTATTGCCATTTGTAAATTGTCATATGAAAAAAATCGTAGCAGGCGATGGAACATTCACTACAAGTTTGCATGTATCCCAAAAAATGCGCTGAAGTTTGATGAATCGTATGAAAATAGTAGGTTGAGCTATCCTGAATGGTCCTGAAGTTATGAGTTTTTCTTTGGGTCCATGCACGACGCTATTTTGACACATAAAAACAACTACACATAAGTCTATGAAACCAGGGTGCGTTATATTGACAATTCAGTGGCGAATCCAAAAATTTAACAAAAATGGAGGGTTGCCATTTAAAAAAAGAGAACTCATGCAGTTGTGTATTTTAATTTGGGACATCCTGTATACCAATGAAAATATTTTTAGATTGATTGACCTATCGTTCGACCAACAAAATCGAGTCGATAGTTAGGATAGAAAAAAGTTATGGATCATGCACACACGCCTGGGTCACCCTGTACGATAACTTGGAACACCCTGTATTATGATTCTCTAACTTGAAATTGAATTAGTGGAATAGATTGCACAAACCCTATATAATGTATAGAATTACTAACGCACGTGAGCTTTCTCTCCGAAAATATAATTATTTCCACCTTTCATTGAATCGTTGCTGTAGTGCAGATAGTTCATATTTTTATTTCCGGGATCGCATGAAAGGATTTTGATTAAAATATGTTGAGTACAGAAATATGCTTAGTTCCGATGAAATATGCTTCCACGAATATATGGAATTGTCAACCTACATAATATATCTTCAAAGGGAAATTTTAATATCTGCTGGAAAATCTGTAGGTACAGCTTTCCTGTTTTTTACGGCAATATCTGTTTCGGAGAAATATTTCATTTTAATTTCAATAAGTTGAAAAAATTTAAATTAAACTTGGTAGGAGGCTGGAAAGATGGTACGGCAGAAACTGATTATGCTTTTATTTGTTAACCGTGGGAGGTCATATTTTCCTTTGTCAAATCCTTGTGAATTTTCTTGAAGAAGTAATTTGTCTTTGTCCTCTAAAGATTAAATTAAATACCAAAAATTCAATAGGCGTTTCTAGGAAACAAAGTCACACAGAATAGCAAATTTATTTTATATTACATGATTATTTATATTTGAGTTTTGCATACGGGTGTGATGAAGGCTGATTGGGCCGAATAAATGACATTGAGAAAATAATTTTAAAATTTCGTCACCCACCTGCTAGGCCCATAAAATCATAAGCAAAAATAGGTTGGCTTTCAAAGTGACAAAGGCACTAATGATGTAATTTTCACATTTATGGAAAAGTGTATGCTGGAATCAATGTTGGGAAGGTTGCTGTTTTAGAATTTTATGACTTTTCGAAGGCTTTTGACTGTTCGGATCACGAAATACTGTTACAGAAGCTTCCTTACTATAGTTTCATAGGATCGACTGGTACAGAGCTGGTTTATCTCATATTTGTCAGGTCGTAGTCAGATGGTGAAAACCAACCATCGCTTAGAAATTGCGAAAATACATAGTGATGTGTCTCAGAGTGCAATACTGAGGCCATCATTTTTCCTTACGTACATCAACGATTTGACTAGTATAAATATCTCAGGAAAATTCACACTATTGGAGGACGATTTCCAAGATTCCATTTCTTAGAATTGTGACAATGCAAATGATTTAACTAGAATCATACCGGTGATATGCAGAATGTGAAGAGTTGGCGTGATTCAAATCGCCTTTCTCTCAATTTCTTGAAAAAATGCAGCTTAAATTTGTTAGGTGTGCATAACCGTCAATTAAAATTTGAAGACCATATCCGTGTCTTGTGTAACAAAGAGTCTTCTGGTTGAAGAAAACATAATTTTTTGGGAGATCGTTTAATAACGAACAGTCGTTGCCGACCGATGATGAACCCTTTACTCCCATATACACCTACTGAGTAGGCTTATTAAGGCAAGTACCTGACAGAAAACAACTACTAAAGCGGTTCTAGGCCGCTCCACCTAGCGAGCAGAGGAAGAACACTCCGAATCTCCGGGTTGAGAGATTTATGTGAAGAAAACAGGATTCTTTGGGAGATCGTTTTGATAACGAACATTCTTTGCCTACCGATGATGAACCCTTTACTCCCATATACACCTACTAAGTAGGATTATTAAGGCAAGTACCTGACAGAAAACAACTACTCCCCTGGCTAAGACCATGACGGGTATTGAATTAAATCTATCAGATACTTTTGGTTGGTCACATGGGCCACTTGCAATTGCGTCCTCTGATATTTTGAGGAACGTTGCACAGAGTTGCACAGAGTAGTCGCAAATGTGCTGAGTTTATCAGCAGTCAAGATAATTTACGTTTCTATGTTGGCATATGGTATTCCATTATAATTTTGCAAAAACCAGTCTTAAGATATATGTGCCGATGAAAACGTAAATACTCTCGTGGAGTACTTTTCACCAGTCATGGAATTCTAACTGTGATATCTATTTTTAGTGCACTATTTAATTGAAGAACTGGGAGATGGTGACAGATTTCTGGCGACGATTTTCTTGTTTATGCCTCTGAGACCAGTGAAAGATATAAGAATTCTGACAAGAATGATGAAAAATTTGAGCGGTCGCCTCGTGGCTCTCATATTAAAAATTCGATTTTTAGTAAAATATATGTTTATGTGTTTTGGGACGATTTCATCGCCGCTGCCATGTACACCAACGGCATGTTAAGACAATAGCAGCGAAAAAATTATAGGCGTAAGGGTTGCACGTGGCCAAACTTGTGAAAAAAATAGTAATTTACGTAACAAGTCCGGAAAATACTGTTTTTTTGGGAGTAGACCAAATTCTAGGACGAGCGTTAGCGAGTCCTGGAAGTCTACGAGACCAAAAAAACTGTTTTCGGACGTGTTGCGTACACTATTTTTTCGGCAATCATGTAGAATAACAAATCAATGAGACGCATTTAGTCTAAAAGACGAAGAGAGGTCGACTTTCACCCATCTGTTAACCGGATGAAACGATTCCAAATTTGAATATCTCGAACATTTCAATTCTAATTTCCATTATATATTGAAATTCGAACAGAAGAAAGGTACCAACAGAAACATTCTAATTCTTATTTATATTAATATTTGTATTAAAATTCGAGCACTTCCCGGCCTAGTACGGGAAGTACGTACTTCCCGGACTAGGCCGGGAAGTGCTACTTTCCCAAAGAAAAAGTGTCCGGGAAGTGAACACTTCCCGGATGGAAGCCGAAAAATTAAATTTTAGGCGATTTTCTCGTTGGTACCAATTGAAATAAAGAAGTTTCCATCATCAATGTCCCACAAAAAAAGTGGCATAAGGCTGTCGAAGTGGAGTTGAGTGCCGAAACTGAATTTTTTATGTAAAGGCCACGCGGCGACCGATCAAATTTTTCATCATTTGGTCTGAATTTTCATATCTTTGTATCTTTTACTGGCCTCAAAGGCATAAACAAGAAGATCGTCACCTGAAATCTGTCACCATCTACCAGTCTATTATGTGACAAGCCAATCCAGCAGCATTAAGTTGCCAAATACCGATGACATCAGTCAAAAAGGATTCCATTGTTTACAATCGTCGTAAAATGTTCAACCATCTGCCAAATTTTTAAGAAAAATTAAATCTTTACAACGCTCCAGGAAGGCTGTAAAATATATTTTGGGTGATAGACCTTGCTATAATATAGTATATTGTGTATCTAGTGCGTGAAGTATACTTTTTTACGCGAGTGTGGAAGTTTGAGGACCGAGCCGCAGGCGAGTTTCACAATCTGCTCTAGCGTAAAAAGTCTTCACGCACGTGGTGCACACTATACTTTTTCTACGACCTTTTACTAGAGATTGAATTAAAGGAAATTTTCATCGGGTGCCTCTTTGAGAAATTTTAATACTTGTTCCTTTTCCGTTTCAAGAAAGCGCGAACTTTCGAATAATCACCAATTTGAACGTTGTACTTAACACTAAGGGTGCTTTTCAACATTGAGTAGTGACTCCATAAGGTAGAAGATGTAACCTTTGTTGATAATTCAGATAGGTAGGCTAATATTACTCTTTCGGAAAATGATTGGACGTTGTTTGTATTGCGCCATTGCATAAACTTTTCCATAGTGTTTTCGTGAATTCCCAACGATTTTTGTGGCAATAACGATGAACTCGCTCCACTGGCTGCTAACGTTATATTTGGAGGAGTTGATGGGAGTACTTCAATGCTGTCCATCAGGAATTTGCGTGAAATACACGGCTAATCGGTTTAAATCAAAATTTCGTAGTACTATTTATTAATTCAGAGGGTAATTAATTACTATTTACGGTCTATTAACTGATGTAACTCTGAACTTCACTCTGCGGGAACTGTCATATTTGTCAATTTCTCTCGCCACCGCTACCTAGACCAGCGACCGGTGTGTGAATTTGTATTGACTCTTATGGCACCGGTGCGTGAAATAAATCCCATAAGAAAAGCATGGCACTTCACACACCTATTCGTGAAATGAAGCTTTACACATTTTTATCGTTGTGTGACGTTAGTAATTCACATACGGGAGTAGAAAAAAGAATTTTTCTATGATGATTAAAAAAAAACTGTACTCAAAGTGATTTTAAATTCAATTTTGAATGTACTTTTGTAGGACTTATTTTTCTATATTCATGTGAACTGACAATATAGAGATGGAATGGATTCCTGTGTTGATGACAAGTCCACATGAGAAACATGTGAAAGCTGCATTTTCTGTTTCATATTTAGCTGCAGCAGCATCCTCATCATCCAACTGAGCTTCCATGGCTGCTGTTATTCGTCATTCGATGATTCAATCCTAGTCATTCATTTTCTTTCCAAATTTGAGAAGCACATTGGAGTTATGTTTTATTTTCTATGCTGTGTGCTTCACTCATATCGTCAGGGATCAACTATCCAGTCACTCTGCATGATGATAACCAGGTTCAGAGAGTAAACAGTCTCATCCGTGGCTTCGGTGTGATATGTGCTATCTTCTCCTACATGACTGATAGTATTACTTTCTTCATTAACATAACAGTTCCCACACTTTAATAGGGACTGTGCCCCCCTATCGAATTAACTGAATTTTTGATATAATGTAGTCCAAATCATTCCAAACAAAAAGTCTATTGGGCATAACGTTATCCTGAATAATTTTTACTATTTTGAGTAATCATAGACATGAGATACTATTAAATGTATTGTTCATTGGTGTCATTACAGGTGGTCAATTATACAGTGTGTTCCAGCTGGTTTGGTCCAATTAATACTTCAAGTTGATGATGCGACTCAAGGAAGATATAACACATAACAAAAAATGGTCTTTTCATTTCGATAGGGTTGTGTAGACTGAGTGTGTAACTATATCTGATTATTTCTTTGGCGCTCAGAAAGTGTGGCGGGTCAACCAAGCCTCCATTAGCACACTTAGTATAAGTATAAAATGGAGAAGCTACTGGGCCATAACTCAATATATTAAATGTTACATTTAACGTACCTATTGAACCTGGTACCGTTGACCCTAATGAAAAACCCTCGAAACTTTGAAATCGTTTCCAAAGCCATCTACAGAAAAATGTTTTTTTTTTTCTACATTAACGGGATGCAATGTTTTCGTATTATCCAGTACGTACCCCACAATTTCGAAAATACTCAAACACGGTTTGAAACAAATCTGGACTATAACATCTTTATACAGGGTTAGGCAAAGTTCGATTTCTCAAGTTCTATTGTGATATCGATTCAGAAACGAAAGTTAACTTGAAAAAAAATAGTTTGAAATAGTTTTTTCCGTTGACCAGCTGTCGTCCCCTTATGAACTTGAGCGAGCCAAGGATTAACGAGGTCTTACCTTTCTACGTGCGATTCCTAGCACTTTCTGGGGCAATCAGAAAAATTTCTGCAGTTGCGATGGTTTGAACCACCGCCGACTGGCAGCCAAAGTGATAGAAACAATGTCGCCTCAACCACTCGGCTCCTAGATCCTGTTGAACAAGAATTTATTGCCTCACACACAGGGCGATACCAAAAAAATTGGGTTGGAAGGTGGAGTGCATTATTTTGAAATGAAATATTAATAATAATAATATACATTATTAAATTCAAATATCTGTATAACCTTCACTCACCCCTGAACTATTAGTGATTGTCTCTGAATTGCTTAGATGTTACAAATTTTGCTGATTGCTGATTGCTGATGCATTCCGTAAAAATCCCTGACGTTACAATGAAAGACTTGGAAAAAAATGTAATGTCATTTGATAGACTGATTTCTAATATTTCTTATACTTTCTCATGCCTTGAATTTATGGTCGAAAAATATTTTTCATACGAAACTTTTCGAATATATTATGACTTTAGCTTTTTTTTAAAAGGAACACTCCATGTATTTTTTGACTATGTGACTATCTGGTGTAGAAAAGAACCCATAAACATTTTTTTATTGTAGATCCCTAAGGCGATTTGTAACCAATTTAGAATTATTGAACTCTAAACATTGTAAGTAGCTGAAACACACAGTATAAATGACTAAATATAACATAACACTTTTAATTCTCTTAATCCCATAATAATGACTGTCTACATTTTGATCAATCAGAATAGTGATGATCACGTTTTGTGTTGTTTAACAATGAAAAACAAATGATAGTTTTTAGGGGCTTCTAGCGCCAAAACAAGTCTATAGAAAAAGTTGTGCCTATTGAACTTTTGGTTTAGAATGACTTGGACTATAAGATATCAAAAATTCAGCCAATTCGAAAGGGTGCCAATTTCCCTATTGAAGTGTGCGGTATCCTTTAGTTAACTCACCAACACCAGAGTTACAAAAGTGAATCATACCAACTTCAGAGTTACAAGAAACAGAATCATCAGTTATTCTTTCACCTTCTTTTGTTGAAGTAATAGAATAATTTTCAGATAATGGGGTATGTACATATGGAAGTGTTTTCTCAAAGGACCACGCACACATCATATGGGAAAAAGTCTTTCGGTGAAAATGGCTGAAGTTTTCATATGTTGTAGCTGCAGTCATCCTGAGTAAAAGTCTCCATTGTCCCAACTTGATTGTATGACCAGATTTGACGCTAGAGGGCCCCAAATTATTAATTATGTGATATTTGGAGCAATATCTTATTTATATTCAATATTGTGTGCACCTGAACATTCCTAAAATTTGTGGGAAATACTTTTCCATAACACAAAAAAATACTCCGTTGTTTTTTTCTACAGGGTATAGTCAATAACGCACTCAACTCTTCAGTGAATGAATTCGCCTACGAAGTTGATTCAGTTTATCATTGAGGATCAATCAGAATGGTTTGTTGATCGACCAAAATATAACGAAGCTATGAATACAGAGTGTTTGAAATGCGGAAGGGTCCATATTACATACAGTGTGGCCCATTATTGTGAGGAAGTACAGTATCTCGTATATCATGAGAAGTCTGAAAAAAAATTTCAGATAAAAGTTATACGGTTTAGTTTGTTGCTTGTTATAAAAATATTTTGAATTATACAGAGTGTTTCTGTAAAGCGGGACAACACAAAGCATCAATTTTTTATATAGACCACCCTGTGAATTTTGTTAATATTGAACTGAGCAAAACGTTTCACATACGGTGGTTTATCCTTTCTTCGAAAATTTTGCGGCGTTGTCAAATTATTGCTGAAAGAAAGAAAATCTTCGGAAAAACAGACCATCATAAATATTTTAAAAATAGAATTCAAGCAGCAATATTCGTGTCGTGCACAAATTATAAACAATATACGTTCCTCTAGGGTTTTCAATCAAGGGCTAGTTTAATAACTCCGTGCCTATGATTAAATTATCCTTGAATTTAGATGGGTAAACTCAGTTCATTCAGTTCAAATATATAGTGGACGGAAATATACTCAATATCCTCAGAACATCAGATATATTTCTTTAAGTCTCAAAATATATTCATAATTTATAGCTTGCTAAATGACAAAAACACAAAATTAATCATTTGGCGCCCTACATAGCCAAACCTTTGGGCATTACGACGTAGTTAGGTAAACATTGTTGTTGTTGTTGTTAAAATTGTTATTTCCGTCAACCGATTGCACCCATACGCGCAACCCTCATAAGTTTTCGAGAGACTTGTGTGAGCTAGGGAAGACGCACCCCTTACCTTTCAACGTGTGATGCCATGCACGAGACCGGTGAATCGGTGGATCGAACTCACGACCCCACGTTTGCGAGGCGTACGCTTTTACCAGCCGACCACCACGGCCCATAGGAGACAGGAGATAACTTCAGCTCTCTGTTGAGGACGAAATCATGATTGAATACTTGAGAAGAGTAATTACTTCTTCAAATTGAATGGAGCCTTCCTTGAGTGAAACAATGTATTTTCATTTGCATTTGGTTTTGGGAGATCAACGTCCATTCTGATCGATCATTAATAATCATTAAAACAGAACAATTCAAGAGGTCATTCAGTTATCAAATATGTGAAATCTATAACTCAATTCCAAATACTATAAAAAATGAAACATCATTAAACCTCAGGAAAAAATACAGAGATTTTTTGTTTGACAGTCAGTGACGAGGAGATCCTGCGATCTCCCATGCGGTCTCCTATTCAATTCAATCGTACATTCATACCAGTCTTCTTTTTTTTTCAGTTTTGTTTTTCTTTACCATATTGCATTTTGCAGATATGTTTAAGGTTACCTACGTGGAAGAGCAATTTGGTGACGTTCGCGGAATCCAAATTGAACTTTGCCCTTTGTTTTCTTGTGTCCATCTAGTTATGAATATTATTTATGTATAGTCTGTACAAAATTGAGAAAACAATAAAGTCAGTTATTATTATTATTATTATTAATAATTAACTAACCGATTAAATTATTAAAATCTCGTGGCTCGAGTAGGGTGAGTCCTGCACGATTCACTGTTGCGTTCCAATTAACAGTGCTGCTCCTAAGGTGGCGTATGGAGTTCGTAACAAGGCCTATAAAGAACACATGGCTAATGACCATAGCAGTCAATGCCAAAACACCAATGAAAAAAAAAAAATAATTAACTTAATCAACTCATAATCTCGAAGGCTAATTCTTTCTCCTCAAAATTGATTATATTGGAAACTACCCTGTAAAAAAACTTTTTTTTTTGTTTTATAAAAGAATCATTCACGATCTTAGTAATGCTCAGTTGACCAACAATTGACTATCGATTACAAATAATATGTAAATGTTTTCATTTACCTGAATTCACTCAAAAATAATAAAATTCATTATTTGGAGTTATTACAGTATGTATATGTATTGTATAATATTCCTTATTCCAAACACTGTAAATTTTGGTCGATCGACTGATTGATCCTTAAAGGTAAACTCAATCAACTTATAACCTCGTAGGCAAATTCATTCACTGAAGAATTGAGTGTATTGTTGACAACCCTGTAGAAAAACAGTGGCGTTTTTTTACACAGAAAAAACGTTCGGCTTGTACCAAGGAAATACATTATCTTGACTAAAAATTGTCTTAGATAAAGAATATTCATGAGTTTGGATGAAATCCTCGAATATCTTGATTATAAATTATTTTACAGCAAAGACCGCGCCTTTCATATAAAGTGGTGATTTTTTAAGAAGAGATCTGTCTTTGTCCGAAAATCTTCAAATCTTTGTTTAACGCCTTTACAGTTTAACGGTTTCCCCTTACCATCTACCCTGCTGCCACGTAGCACAGACGGCTAGACAAGTTGGCTCTTGTTTCTTGTTTCAGTTCAGTAGTAATCCAGCGTCCAGTGGTAATGTAGCGAGGTGGATAATTTTGTGGCTCATGTGCAGTGTGCAGTTTTGACCAAAGCTGTTCAATTGCATTTTTTTAGTTACAAAGTGAATAAAGTTATTACTTAATATTATATATACTCCTATCCATCCTTTTTGGAAAATGGGGGAAGAAGTTAAAGAGCTTCCTGATCAATTCAAAATTGGCCATCTCTACACCAAATTTGAAGGTAAGTAAGTATTTAGAGAATTATCAACGAATAAATGACTTTCATTTGGAAATATTGAAATAAAAATATACATCTCATTTTCATAAAAATTCAGTTAGGCACGTACCTATAATGGTACCGATCTGCTTTTCTTTTGTAACGAAAATGGCCGCTTTTTGTCTGTAAGCTGACCGGTGAACATATAGGTAGGTGCAAAGAAAATGTATTTGACATAAGCCAGTAATGATTTTCAAAGACAAGCAGGTGATCTTATATCAAGGATTTTTTATTTTCGTACAAGACAACTGTCCTTATCAGAGGAAGTTTCATGGTTTTCAAAAAAAATCAGGTGATTTTGAATCAAGGATTATTGATTAAAGCAACTGTCTTTATTAAAGGAAGTTTGTGAAAATGAGACTTTGAATTAAAGAAATTATTTCGATGAAAACAATTAACAATAATAAAGCAAGTGTAAGTTTCATAACATGTTTTCCTAAAACTCAAATAGGTATTTAACAGATTCCCATAAACAGTTTTTGTGGAGATGACTGAGTTTTTCTGCACCGTACCTATATCTACACCACTCCACTTTGAGATAAAATGGACGTCTACCACACTTACCACAGGTCTATTTTTATTGATGCACTGTCGCCTTGTTTTTGGCAGTACCTATCTGATTTTTTGTATTTAATGTACCTACCTGTTGCCGATATTTTTTTTGTTCTGAATTAAGCTTCGAATTACATAAAAATATAGAAACTTCATGCAACAAGTAAGTAATTTTAAATTTCAACAAGGTGGTCGAGCATGATGTATACAGGGTGTTTCTTAATTGAATACCGGTACTTAAGGTACTTAAGGATCCTTGAATGATTATAAGAAACGAAGTTCATATCGGCATATAGGTATCTGCAATCGCCTAGTTGTTAAGATACAGGGTGTTAAAAAAAGTTTTCACTCAAAAGTTTTCAAACACCTTTTTGTATATTTCTCTTAATTTTGGTAGGTGTTGAACATATATAAAAATACATTTTTAGTGAATTTTTTAAGCCATTAGTGGCGCCTTCTAGCTTATCTTTCAATACTAAAAAAAACCTAAATAAGTACGCTACTGCATTTTTTCCAAAATAAAAATAATTTTTGAATAATATATAAGTAGGCTTTTTTCTGGCCGATGATCGGTTTTTGATAAATAAAATAAAACTCATTTACTTATGTGCCATAATGCCAACAAATCTTTTATTCATATTATTTTTAATTTATTTAATAGGTAGTAAGCTTAGATTTTATGTAACTAAATTATTTGATAGTGGTGTAGACAATTTATGCAAAGCTTCAAGGGACTTATTGCTACACAAATTGTCAATTGTGTAAAACGACTTGACTCAATCAAACCAATGCCTAAATGTTTTTTTTAGGACAGAAAATTGATGATCTGAGTATATTGAAATTCCTAACGGATGAAGAAATCAATTACCTCACAGAAAAGAATATAGGAAGTAAAATAAAATTAAAAAGGGCCATATTATCATTGAATGAAAGAGAAGGAAATCCATCGGAAAATCTCGCTGTAAGTATATCATAATTTATTTATTTTTCTCATTAACTTGATTTCTTTTTCAGGAGCAAAACAGTTCAATATGGGATCCCCCTAAAAAAAATATCGATGACTCGCCAACGCCATCTGATGTTATTGACGAGATACCATTAAATGACGATAAACATCACAATATTACCAAGCTTGTACCAATGATAATAATTTCACTTTACTTCACGCTTGGTGATTGAGTTCCCTATTATATTTATTGTAGTTAGTCGGATATGTTTTGTTATTAGGGTTTTTTAACATTGTTGGTTATACGGGTCTACAAATAAAAGCTTGTTCCAATGATTGTATGTAATAAATAAATTGTTTACCATACCTTAAAAAGTTTTTTTAATCCCATCAAAAGATTTCTATTAAAATATGTTATTATGTTCTTTGTCAGTGGAAAATATAGAAAACACTTTTTTTACATGATTTTCTTTGTGTCTGAGAAATAGCAAAAGACCAACCTACTTCACATACAATTTTTGATTCATGTAGTTTTCTGCACTTTCCATTAGCAGAGAGTATATAATCAAGCAATTTGTACAGGGTGTCCCAAATTCGATTTTCGTCATTGGGATCTCGGAAACTATAAGAGATACAGCAAATACTAAATTGTAGAAAAGTTGCATAATTTGAAGTGTTAGTTGATGATGGTGAGAAATTGAGAATAACATGATTGATCTGATGATGGTATCTGAAATCCGAAACGTTCTTTGATTTATTATAAACTATCTTTGAATAAATTGTAAAAAAGTGATTGCCGAAAGTGCTTCTCGTTTATGTCTATGAATAACGCCCCATAAAATTTAAAACTGAAAATATAATTTTCAGATCTCATCGAGAGTAGTCGGAATTTTCCTAAATTTCTCACCGGCAATACCTTGAGCTCCATATTATGCAACTTTGCCAAAATTTATTCTTTGCTGTATGTTTTAAAATTTCTGAGATCCCACCCAGGTAGCACATCATATCGGCTGAATCTTGGTTCCATATTGGGCCAATATAGATATATTGTACACGAAAATTCAATATTGGTCCAATATGGGTGAATATTAAAAAAACAATATTATATTAATAACATTGGTGGAATATTGGTTGAACTAGTTTTGAATGTAGATTATCACACGAAATATTGGGTCAATATTGGTTGAATAATTTCTACCAATATCGATAATACAATATTGGTTATATATTGTTTTCCACATCTAGAATAAATATTGCAATCCAAATATTCCAGTCATATCGATTATAGGGGAAAAAACTATATTGTATTTCCAAGTTTGTTAGAATATTGGTTGAATATCATTTCCACTTTATTTGACAAATTGTAATAACTCATATTGAGTCAATATTGGTTCGATGATATTTACCAATATCGATAAAACAATATTGTCTTCACATCGTTTTTAACATCTACAATAAATATCGCAATCCCAATATTCCCCTGATATCGATTCTAGGAATAAAAACTATATTGTATCTCCAAGTGTGATTACACATTGGTTGAATATAATTTCGCCAATATTCAACAAATCTTATGAATTAATATTGGGTCAATATTGGTTAAATAATATTTATCGATATCGTTAAAGCAATATTGTCTTCATATTGTTTCCTACATCTAGATTGAAATGAAATTTGAATATTGGCCGAATATTCAATGAAACATATTGAAATTATATCATGATCAAACTTAGATAAAAATCCGCTAGATGGCTCTACACATACAACGTCTTCTAAAACCTACGAAAGTATATTAAATACTTTCTTTACCTTGTTTTCAAGACAGCTCACTCGGTGGTTATGGCGATCAAAAGACAGACTCTGGTGTCACCTTCATCAACTAAAGGACATTTAATAATTTACCAAGGTATATTGACATCCACCAATATATCCAAATGATATTGTACCAATATCGATAAATATTGTACCAATATCGATAAATATTGTACCAATATCAATAAATATTTTGAGGCCATTATTGCTTCAAGAATATTCCACCAAAACTATTTCTAAAATATTCTTTTCGTCAATATAACTTTTAAATATTGTGCCAATATTGTCAGAATATTGTATCAGCGATATTGTACCAATATCGCCGAACATTTTGAGGCCAATATTAGTTCAAGAATATTTTGCCAATATTATTCAAATAATATTGGACCAATATCGCTGAATGTTCACATTTTTTTTCTCGCCAATATTGCATTTCCAATATTTCGCCAATATGTTCACAATATTGTACCAATATTTTACCAATATAGGTGTGCTACTTGGGCAATGGTGAGCATCGAATTTAGAACACCCCGTACCCAACCCAAAGCATTATTTCCTATATATAAGATAATATATGTTCTTGTATCAAAAACAAAATATCTTTTATCAAGGAAATATATATTTGCAACAAATATATACATATTTTAAGACAAGATAATAAAAAAATAACTGAAGGATGCCATTTTTTGTACCAAATATATAATAATCTTGCGTTAAAGACGAAATCTTTGATATGGTAATTTACTCGCACTTGTATCGCAGATGTTGGCTTTGAACAGAAGCTTATCAAATCCTTGACACAAATAAAAAGCACTTCAATTCAAGAGAACACGAAATAATTGTGAATTTGAATCAAACATGCCAAGTAAACATTTGAATTATAGTATCTTGCGATAAAGCATTATTTATTTGATCTAAGATATTACTAGTTCCTCCAATTGAGGAAATTACTGACTCTATTTAAGACAACATTCATTTGGACATATACAAGATCATGGCGATCTTGATTTAACTTCGTTTGACCTTATTTCAAGAGAACTCTTTTATCAGTGTATTCTGTTTTATGGAAAAATATTTCTCGTGAAATTTAGGAATACTCAGACGCACAGAATATTGGATATAAATGAGATATTGATATTTGTTTATCAGCTAAATCATGCTGAATCTCTCCAAAAATCACAAAATGTATGATTTGGCGCCCTCTAGCGCCGAATCTAGTCATACGATCGATTTGGGCCAATGGAGACTCTTACTCAGAATGGTTCCAGCTTCAACCTATCAAAAATCCAGCAATTTTCACCGAAAGACTTTATTCCATAAGATGTGTGCGTGATCCTTTTTAACATCTTTTAACATCGCGAATGGAACTCAAGAAAGTCAAAGAGTTTTGACATAAACGGTGTCTTCCGCTTCTTCAGTCTTTCACTCTCATTGTAATGACCTCTAAAAATTCTTTTAAAGAATTCTGGTTCGTCGATGGGAAGATTCAAATCGAAGAACCATTTTCGCGATTCTTTAGTTTTTGAGAATCTGTGAAACGAATTTTTTTTTGTATATTTGTACACATTCCAGCGAAATGGGAACACAACATTTGCAACAGGCTACTTTTTTGGAAGTATTTTTCAATAAATTCAAATTTGAAAAAATTTTATTTGACACTTGATAGTGTTGATACGTATCAGTGTCTCAATTCAGTGTTTCCAACATATGGAGACAGAATTTATTACCAACCTGACAGCAAAAAACGATCACCGATAGCCCGTGGAATATTGTGGATTTCATTTTCCATTCCAACACGGCAATTTGCCAGTCTCCAACGAATTCCCGTAAACACATAATGCACGCAAACAAATCAACCGCTTACCAGTCTCGAAGGTCTTCAAGGAATCTGTCGGCAGCCACCGGGACCACATCCTGCCCAACCCTTCCCGCAGGAAGGGATCGTCGTGCCCCAGGGCCGGGAAGACGAACTGCGAACTGAACGTCTTTCCCAGTAAATCGGTCAGGTTTTGCAGCAGTTCCATCTGACGCGAATCCGGGAGATGTCTCACTGCGTGTGACAGGCCATCGCTGAAAATACAAAACAATGAATTTTGAGTCCGTTTGAGGGGAATGATGGTTGGAAGAAATTCATCTGCCCCAACGAATAGGGATATGTCGTAGAGCGATTTCAAAGGATTCCTTCGGATTTGAATTAGAGAATGAATAGAATGACTTTCTTATTTATTTAGGGTAAACCTGGGAGAGATGGTGATAGTGGGTGAGACTGTGAATTGCTGTGTTCAAGTATCTGGTAGTAGATGGCAGCTAATGTACCGTTCGCGCCTTTAGTCACATCCGAGTGATCAACCGACAACAGGTGGTGTGGCCGGTGCGCTGATATTAGGTAAGAAAATAAATAATTTTGATATATGCTTCCCTCAGAAATGTTATTCCACTTCGTTTTCATACCAGAGGAAGTAGTGATAAGTTTCTTTTTCGGTTTTTTTTTGTGACAGACAGTTGCTGAGGACCTTAAAGTAATAAGATAACCTCAAAATTCATACAGTATCAAAGCCGCCTCGTGACAGTCCCGTTCACCATCTCTCCCGTAGAAATGGGATAGATGGTGAACGCTACTGGGGGAGTGATGGTGAACGGTATTTTTGACTAGAAATTTTTTTTTGTTGCAGATCGAAATGCCAACTTTTTACCAACGAAAGAAAGGCACCCCACGTGCAGATTGGACCGAGGAACAGTTGCGTAACGCTGTCAGGGCTGTTCAGGTGGAGGGATTAAGTCTAAATTGGGCCTCCAAAAATTTTGGGGTGCCTTGGTCAACTCTTAAAAACCGAATCAAAAATGGCTGCCTTGTAAAAAAGTCACTTGGACCATCTTCAGTCCTTGGAACCGACAACGAAAAGAAGCTAGTTACGCACATTATAAAATTGCAACGATTTGGATTCTCACCAACAAGGAATGACGTACGTGGAATGGCCTATCAATTGGCCGAACAGTTGCACTTGCGTCACAAGTTCAACGTGGAAACCCAAATGGCTGGTTTAGATTAGCTCCATTTATTTTTAAAGAGAAACCCCGAAATCAGCATTAGAAAATCAGAGGGCATTTCACAAGCACGTGCGCGCAACATGAACAAAGAATGTCTAAAGAAGTACTTTGATTTGTTACAAGAAGTGCTATTGACAAATACTCTAGCAGAAAAACCAGCAAACGTGTACAACGTAGATGAAACTGGAGTTCAGTTGAACAATAAACCTGGCTACGTCCTAGCAGCTAAAGGATCGAAGAACAATTTCCATCATTACTTGCTGCAACGCGGAGGGGACGTTCTTACCACCTGCCTGTATCTTGAAGGGTAAATACGAGAAGCCTGAATTCAAGGATGGGATGCCACCAGGATCGATCATATTCATGAGCCAGAAATCTGCGTATGTAAACAAAGATATTTTCTTTCGTTGGCTTAAAAATCATTTCCTTCCGCGGAAATCTCAAGGCCCTGTCGTCCTTATATTAGATGGACACAGTTCGCATTGCAATTCGATTGCAACGCTTTCGCTTGCTGAAGAACACAACATAATTTTGCTTTGTCTGCCAAGCCGCACCACGCATTACTTACAGCCACTGGACAGGGCCTTTTTCAAATCGTTTAAATCTTTTTACTATAAAGCCTGTAACACATACCTGAGAATGAATCCTAGTAGAAAAATCAATAGGCTGATATTTGGCAAACTTTTGTCAGAAGCTTGGATGCAGGCTGCTACGGTAAATAACGCTGTGTCAGGCTTTCGTGCTACTGGCATCGTCCCATTTGATCCTGCAGCTATCCCTGAATACGCCTACTTGACTACAGCGCCTATGGAACCCGAACGAGAAGTAAAACTCAAGACATTCAACTTGAAAGAAACACATCTCCACAACCTGGTTGTTCAACTTCAGACGTTCAGCCTGTAAGAACCACATCTCCCCAACCTGGCTGTTCAGCTTCAGACGTTCAGCCTGTAAGAACCACATCTCCCCAACCTGGCTGTTCAACTTCAGACGTTCAGCCTGTAAGAATCACATCTTCCCAACCTGGCTGTTCAACCCAATCTGACGTCGTCGATGTCATGATGGTTAATGAGATGATCGATGATACCAGCTATTTGCAAAGAACACCTTCCCCACAGGATCATTCCAAGGACCATGAACATATTTCTGTCATGAGTGACATTCCTGAAAGTAACACTGCAGTATCGAATGTAACTCCCGGAACAATGCTGAATCTAATATCTCCAGTACCAGTAATCTCCCAAGTAGAGAAAGTTCGCAAAAATTCCCGGAACGTAGCTGCTATACTAAATACCCCAGACCAAATTGAGAACTTGAAGCAGAAACTATCAAAGCTACAAAAGCAGAAAGTATCAAAGCTACCAAAGCAGAAACGTGGTAAGGCAACTGCGAAATCTAAGAAAACAACCAAAGTTGACAACCAAATGAAACAGCCAAAGGCTACCACCAAACAAGCCAAATCGAAGAAGCCTAGATACGAAGATTCGTTGTCTTCTGAATCGTTAAGCGAACCTGAACTGCAAGACGACGACAACGATGAGGAGGAGGTATGCTGTGTAGGGTGCGGAGAAGAATATCGACTAACTCAGAAGCGGGTAGACTGGATAATGTGTGTGCAGTGTAGGTGCTGGCTGCATGAAGACTGTCCGAAATTTGTTAAGATGTGTGATATCTGCGGCAAAAAAGTGCTAAACATAAAAAATAACTTGTACTTTGTTTGCAATGTGGTTCACTATCTCTCCCATATAGCGTTCACCATCTCTCCCTACATGTATGGGTGATATGGTGATTTTTCTTTTTTTACAAAAATATTTTTTTAAAGAATATTCATCGCAATATTTGTATTTTTTGGTTTGTAGAGTGAAGATATTTAGTTTATATGAGAGTACTGTATTTTGTTTCGTTTGAATTAAATACCGTTAAAAAACTTTGAGGTCTCAAAACATTATTCACCATATCTCCCCGGTTTACCCTATACCCTAACAGACCTTTCAGGTCTAATTACATGAAAAAAAAAGAAAATATTAATTTGGCTGGATTAGTGCTAAGACTAACAATGAAATGTGGACAGTTTTGATTCAGTTGAGTTATCTTCTAGATGTTGAGCGAAGCTGTGTTTTTTCGGTGGATCTTTGGCCTAGTGTTGGATTCAGTTTCAGTGGTTTTTTCTGCAAAATTGTCATTTGATTCGACGATGACTCTCCTTTTCATGCTTGCTGGGTGTCTGTTCTTCTCTTTTGTGTTATATTTTTTGTCTCCGTCTCGATTTCACTCTCAGTTCCTTTATTGCGAGAGCACTATGGTTTTGGTTCTCAACAATGTTTTGTATGGTACCTCAATAATTTACTGTCTTCTCTTTGTTCAGGAGTAGGATCGTTTGCGTTATTTATTTGGGTTCCCTTCAGTTTCCTGCAGTTCCTAAAAATTTCTTGTTTTTTCAAATTGGATACCAAATCGAGCCGAATTGGATTGTTTCGAGCGTTCTTCATCCGAATAAAATTGTTTATCTCAGACTTGGAAATGGTTACACCAAATGATCTCTGCAGTTTCTCAAGAACAGACTCTATTAGATCACTTCTCCAGTTGGATTCATTTCAAATGCTTATTCCATTTTTTAAATTCCCTTTCCAAGTTTTCAACTTTTGAAATCAATTCCTTATTTTCTTTCTCCAGATATCTTAATTTTTCTTGCAACGATTCAATTTTCAGTACGACTCTGGCTTCACTGGCTTCTACTACAGTTTTCAGTTCTGTTCTGTTACCTACTATTCCGTTCAAGAGTTCGTTGAACTGATCAGTTTCGTTCATTTTATTGCTCATTTTTCCGTTGGAAGTGCATGGTCACCTTTAGCTTATCTAGTGTGAGTTCCGCAAAAAATATTTGGAATGCCTCTCAAGGACGGATCAGTTCAAGGTATTTCCCTGTGTTGATCTTCCTTTTAACTTTCGTTTTGAGTAAACATTACTCTCAATTTATCATTGAATTGTCTGCTTGTACTATTATTTCAATCACGTATAACTTTAATAATTTTATTTGTACTATTACATACCAAATTGTGTCGATTTCTAGACACAGTGTTCAGACGACGTTCACACTATTAAGCAGCACATATACCTATAATAGACCGGGAGATAGTGACACAAAATATTAGGTCATTTGTACCAGTATGGCGGTTGCTCAGGGGTATAATTACGGAATGACAAAAAAGAAAATGATGGTCATAGCGCTGGTACCGGCGGCCCAATCGCGTGGGTGTTAATCGAACGTGTCGGATAAATAACGAGTGTCGAACGTTTCACAAAAATGCTTGTATTTTCTGGTAGTCGATAAAAAAAGAAGTAGGCGGTAGCGTTATGCCATAATTCTCCGGTGTGACTCACAGCCCGCCATACTGATACGAATACATCAATTAAAAAAAAAAACAGTTCAACCATTTGTACCACGATTGAGAGGTGGTATGACGATAGTCCTTATCGCCAACCGTAGTCCACTATGCCCCGACACCGCTCACGGCACCTACCTTTCGGTCTATCCGCGTCGCGGCTGCGGACGCAGTGGAGATTTGTATACACCAAATCAGCGCCCTTCGACCTGTGCAGTCCGGAGACAACACAGGTCGAGCTACCAATTGCGTAATACCAATGGTGAGGCCGTATACTGCAGTATACTACTGGCTCTGCAGTGTCAGTGCCCGAGCAAATTCAGCGTTGCTCACCCGCCGAGGAGGGCGTTGCCTCCCACCCCAACCCTAAGGGTGAGGGCATTGGTCACCTCTACCGAATTACGTTATTGTTTTCCATTGTCCTATCCAGCGAAACCCCCGCCCCCTAGAGGCCAACACCTTATGGAAGGGCATCAAGTTGCCTTGACGGGGCTCCCCTTCCCCCTAGGTACCCACGTTAGTCAGATTCCTTCGACAACGTTGATGGGTCGCCGTCTACAGTCGTTTTCACCCATACTGCATACCCATGTCAGACTGGATCCCTTCAGCCTACGTTAGATGGGTGACCGTTCGTGACTTTTCAGCCGCTACCATGTTGACTGGACGAGGACCCACGGCTTTCAACCAACGGTGTTTTGAATCGCCGTGGGCACTCCTCGCCCGACGCCGAGGGCACATGGTGGACCCCCGACCCACCATTTGTACCACGATTGAGATTTGGTATGGCGATAGTCCTTACCGCCACCCGTAATCCACTACGCCCCGACACCGCTCACGGCACCTACCTTTCGGTCTATCCGCGTCGCGGCTGCGGACGCAGTGGAGATTTAGATACACCAAATCAGCGCGCTTCGTCCTGTGCAGTCCGGAGACAACACAGGTCGAGCTACCATTTGCGTATTACCAATGGTGAGGCCGTACACTGAAGTATACTACTGGCTCTGGAGTGTCAGTGCCCGAGCAAATTCAGCGTTGTTCACCCGCCGAGGGGGGCGTTGCCTCCCACCCCAACCCTAAGGGTGAGGGCATTGGTCACCTCTACCGAATTACGGTATTGTTTTCCATTGTCCTATCCAGCGAAACCCCCGCCCCCTTGAGGCCAGCACCTTATGGAAGGGCATCAAGTTGCCTTGACGGGGCTTCCCTTCCCCCTAGGTACCCATGTTAGTCAGATTCCTCCGACAACGTTGATGGGTCGCCGTCTGCAGTCGTTTTCACCCATACTGCATACCCATGTCAGACTGAATCCATCCAGCCTACGTTAGATGGGTGACCGTTCGAGACTTTTCAGCCGCTACCATGTTGACCGGACGAGGACCCACGGCTTTCAACCAACGGTGTTTGGAATCGCCGTGGGCACTCCTCGCCCGACGCCGAGGGCACATGGTCGACCCTTGGCCGCAACCTTTTGTACCAAATCGCGTGGAGGTGGTGGTGTTTCGGTCCACCAAACCGCAAGCTCCACCTCGCCTATAATTCCGGGGGCCGAGAGTACCTGTCTTTCGACCCACCAATCAACCCCCAGAGAAGGCCCAGTGCGGATTCAGTTACGCCAAATCAACGCGCTCTCTCAATGCCGACGCTATGGAACATCAGCCTTGAGCTACCAGTTCGCTTTCACCACTGGTGGGGCCGTATACTTTAGCATACTACTCTGCAGTGTCAGTACCCAAGCAATTATTGGACTTTGCTCACCCGCCAAGATGGTCACGGTAGCGATCTCTACCCAAAGACCGGCACCCCGGCCAACTCTACCGTTGTACGGTATTATTTTTAGCTATCTAGCGAAACCCTGCCCCCTAGAGGCCAACGCCTTATGGAAGAGGCACCAAGTTTCCTTGATGGGGATTTTTCGACCCCCTAGGTACTCATGTTAGTCAGATTGCTCCGACAACGTGGAATGAGTAAATGTCCGCAGTCGTTTTCACACATACTGCGTACCCGTGTCAGGGTGGAACCCTCCGGCCTACGTTTGACGGGTGACCGTTCGAGGCAAGCCTCTACCATGTTAACGGAGGAGGACTCGAGGCTTTCAACCAGACATTAGTCTGTAATCACCTCGAGCTACCCCCGCCCGGCAGCCGGAGGCACATGGTGGACCCCCGGCCCAAACCATTTGTACCAGGCTAATTTTTGCGCAGCTAATCATCGTCGAGTAGCCATTCACGGATATCACCTTATTATACGTTTGCAACGGTTCCCAACGGCCGCCATACCACCGCAAGGGAGTAAATTTTTTTTTTTGCTAAACGATTTGTACCTGTATTGCATTTGGATTTTTGGAAAGTATTTGATAAAATGTGACCGATATTATATTTCCCATATGTCTAATAGGGAGAAAAAGTGCTGCCATACTTGAAAAACTTATTTATTCGACACATTTTGAAAATTCGACTGTAAAATAAAAACGGATAAAAACTTGGAATTTTGAAAAAATAATGTACATATTCGCCACCTCCCACAGGTAAGGCATGATCAAACTTCTATTTATAATCATACAGAGAACTTTCAATAAAAGTTTCAGGCTGGTACGAATCATTTAGCAAAAAAAAAATAATATTTTACTCCCTTGCGGTGGTATGACGGCCATTGAGAACCGTCGGAAACGTATGGCAAGGTGATTTTCTGTCAATTGACACATTTAATCTGTCAATTGACACATTTAATCTGTCAATTGACACATTTAATCTGTCAATTGACACATTTAATCTGTCAATTGACACATTTAATCTGTCAATTGACACATTTAATCTGTCAATTGACACATTCAATCTGTCAATTCACACATTTAATCTGTCAATTGACACATTTAATCTGTCAATTAACACATTTAATATGACAGATTTAATCTCTCAATTTATTCATTTATTTTTTAAGTGATTTTTTTAATCTCCTATTTATGTTCATACGCTGTTGCTCAAGACCAAACGTACAAACTATACTTTTTTTTGTGTGACAACTAAACTACAGCTTGCACGCATTTCGAATGCATCCATGAAACTGCCCTGATTTACAGATTTCATTATTTACAAACATTAGAAGCGTTTCAGTATCTCAATAATTTCTCCACCAAAACAAATTTAAAAATTTCAATCATCGTTTCAGTGTTCTTTTACGAATCAAATCACCATCACGTAATTCCAAAAATGATAAAATTTCGTTATTGCTCAACCCAATCGAAAAGTACCTAAGGCTGAGTTGGTTCATGGCTATTCACTGGTCATGTTCAAACTACCCATTCCGTGGTGGTCGTGCTGGTAGAGCATGCGTCTCTCAAGCATTAGGTCTTCGGTTCGATTTCCAGCATGGTCATCGGTCTCATGCATGGCATCACACGTTAAATGGTGAGGGTTGCTCCCTAGCTTGAACAAGTCTCTCGAAGACTTATGGTGGTTCGGGGTAGGGGTGCAACAGGTTGACGGAAATAACGATTTCAACAATTTTCATCATCGATATGCTCTAATCACCTCATGTTAAATGTGTCGATTGACAGATTAAATTTGTCAATTGACAGATTAAATGTATCAATTGATAGATTAAATGTGTCAATTGACAGATTAAATGTGTCAATTGACAGATTAAATGTGTCAATTGACAGATTAAATGTGTCAATTGACAGATTAGTTGTGTCAATTGACAGATTTTTTTATTTTCGCCCTGGCACCAGAACGCCGTGGTGGTAAGTCACACCGTAGAAGTATGGCATAACGCTACCGCCTACTTCTTTTTTTATCGACTACCAGAAAATACAAGCATTTTTGTGAAACGTTCGACACTCGTTATTTATTTTGTGTCACCACCTCACGGTCTATAACTACAACGTTAATTTTAAATTACAGTGGGTTGTGTCCAGTGGAATATCATTTCACGTCCAATATCGATCATGTTCCAGATACCAAGCAGAATCCGGCGACAAAGGCCAGAGCACGCCGTCTATACATCATACATAGAAAGTCACGTATCGTATACCTAACTTTGGATGACAATATATCTACATATCCCGGCTGAGATTTTGATCCATTAATAAAACACGGGAGCATATTTCTTGCAAAATCCTTCTCGTGACTTCACCAGTCAAATGTTTCATTCGGATTCATCCTCCGATAAAAAGTTTCCCGTGCTGAACGTGTTTGTTGGAAGTTTGGAAATGAAAGTTTCCATTTGTTTTTCATTCGCCATAAATTGCATGTCGAAAATTGGGGAAGTAACTTTGAGTTTGATGTTTGTTTCGATTTTCCTAATTTATTCAGGGGAAATCTCGTTGGAATGTTTTTCTCGTATTTCGGATAAATTTTTCAGGAATGAACCTCTGCAGTGGTTGTATAATTGGTTTTCTTAATGCTACAGGGTAAACAGTTACGGAAAGCGACTCGTTAAAAAAATATCAATCTAATTAGGTTACTGTTTCGGAATAAGTTGGACATTACAGGATTTCCTACGATTATAAAGAATAATCTGCATGTCAGGTGCGTCTTCGATTATGAAACCCAACAGACTATAATTTATTCTATTATTTAGTAAAAACAAACAGGCAGAGTTCAGCAAACACAAAGGGAGGAAAAGACACTTCACTCCAGTGTAAATCATATGAATTCTTTTCCAGCATAAACCACAGAAATGATTCTCATGAAAACCCACATCTCCATGGGTAAAAAATCTCCATTTGAATGGTTTGATGATTTTTTGAAAACAATGAGACAAAATCTTTCAAATATCAAACTCGTGGCAAATATAACCAAAGATCCTGCAGACATTTCGGCTTACCATATGTCCAGAAATAATTACTGTCTTCAAATTAAAGGGGCGAAAAGTAGGGCCTACGACGATTTCATCAATTCCTCTAACAACAAATCCAAATCATGTTGGAAAATAATAAATTTTGAAAGAAATAAAAACAAAAATAGTACTCATACCAGCGATACACTCCCGAAACTTTCAAAGATTGTTTTTGTTGTAATTGCTGATGAAATCATGAAATCTCTTCCAACAACATCAAGTCTTGATTTACTCAATTCCAGAAACTTCCCTGTTCCCAGTTCTTTCTTTTCAAATCCAATAACTGCAGATGAAGTTTGGGATGGGATAAAGTCACTGAAAAATTCCAAGTGTTCTGGCGCAAATGAATTAGCTAGTGACATCATTAGGGAAACTTTCAACATCATTTTACAACCACTTACCAATCTTATTAATCCCATATTCGTCTCTGGTATATTTCCTGATACGTTCAAACTATCCCGAGTTATATCTCTTTTTTTTAAAAAGGTGATATTTTACTTCTTGGCAATTACCGTCCAATTTCTATAATATCTATATTTGGTAAAATAGTTGAAAGCATCGTTAGGACCGCTCTACAATGCAGGCTGTTTTAAAAGACGTTAGCGATGTAGTCGAGGCCATTAAGCTAGGGCAACACACAGCAATTACACTCTGTGACCTATCCAAGTCCTTTGACTGCGTCTAATTCGAAAAACTGTTCTACAATAGCATCAGGGGAGTGTCTTCGTCTTTAATGAGGTCATATTTAGAGTGTCGACATCAAGCTGTAATGACAAATAATACTACTTTGAATTCCAAATTTGTTAAGTATGCTGTTCCTCAAGGATCAGTTTTGGGGCCGCTCTTAATTATCATTTATGTGAGTGATATCAGTCGTTTTATGAACCCATAAGAATCTGTTCTGTTTGCAGACGATACTAATTTCATTTATTCCGATTAGGACTTATCAGAACTTTGAGAATATTCGTCCATACAGAATTCTTTGGAATACATATAATTTTCTTATTCATAATGTTTCTTCAATGAATTTTCATGATTTTTCTAATTGAGTCATAAGACATGTTTTTCAACAATTTTTTCTTGAAGGAACATAGTCCTGCCAGAATAAAAAACTAATAGTGATTGATTAAAATTATGCATCAATTCACAATCTGAATAACGTAATGATGTATATATTTTAATAGTTATTGCATCGTTCAATTATTCAATTATCTATTTATGAGTATTCGTACTAAAATAATCTACATAGACTCCTTAATTGCTAAGAACTGAGCCTTCTCTTTTCACCATTGAATGAGCGATACCAGTTTATGGCCGATTGCCAGAATAGAATCAGGTGTTGAGAACCAGGATATGGATCAGTGGTATTCCAGAGCTGCTCTCATTAAATTTAAAGTCCAAGAAATCCAAGAAGAGGATTAAAAATATCACATCTAACCAAAGGAGTCGAATTTGATTGTTCTATCAAGGGTACACTAACCTATTGATTGGTCAGGAAAATCATGTAAGATTTCAATGGATATAATCCTGTCATGTTTCAGAGATATGTAAGTTGATACAACCATTTGAATAACGAACAAAGTAATGTTCGAAGAACCAACTTTCGTCACAGAACCTGTTGATTACAACCATAATAGACTTTTCAAAATCTCGTCAAGCTCTGAATTCGGCTCAACAAACAGAAGTTTGCTTAACTTATTGAAACCATTTTTTTTGTAATTGTTTGATTTGTATGTCTGGAGTATCTTCTCATTCACTGTAATGAAGACTGTCTACAGAGACTATGGCTTTGAGAACGAGATACTCTATCAGAATTTCTGTAGGTCGCGTCCAAACGACAACTTCAATTCAGTTATTTCTTTTATCTCTGGCATTAACTGAATTCCTGAAAATATCTTTGGGTTCATCAACAAACCAGTATGGATAAGTTCTATCTTGGTCAAACTGGAAGAACCTTAAATAAGCGCCTAACCGAACATAGAAACAGCTTTTTGAACGGAAAAACAAATTCAACATATGCTACCCATTCATTAACCGAAAACTATACTTTCGACCTTGATTTTGATATCCTTCATGTTCAAAACAAGGGCATGAAGTTGAAAGTATGGAGATTAATAAATGGAAAAATTCTGAGAACCTTCTTGATGTCCAACTAGAACTAAATAATTTACCCCTACTTAATATGTTTTCCTGGTAATGCTATATTCAATATAATCAGTAATATATTGGTATTTACCGGGGGTATATTTGAAGATCAATATACGATGAGTATAAGAGAATACAGCAAAGACGTAATTTAGATTATCTTCTCCACTTGAAGAAGCTGCTGTACAGCGAAACGATTGTGGTGGTTTTGTAATTTTTTTCTGTGAAAATCATTTCATTCAGTATCATCATAGATGAATAATATTTTGCATTAATTTTGGGGATAAACGGTACTTTACAATTAACATGATTAACATAATTTTAATTTTTAATGCGATGTTGCAGACCTGTTGCAATTGGAACTTTGTGGTAGTTTGCATTTTTCTGCTATTTTTCCACATTTTTTATTTTAAATTTTGAACTGATTGGCATAGATGCAAACTTTTACGGTCGTAGATGCTTCTGTCACGGAACAATCCCTAATTTTTCAACTTTGCGGATTGTCGGTGCTTTTTCGATTGATCTTGTTTATGTAACTAGTGTTGAAAATAGGCACTCACCCTGTCCACAGAACAAATTCTACATTATCATATTGGCGTGTCATCATTGTGTTTGCTGCTGATTCGATCAGTTCCCACGTCGAATCACAACTGTAGTCTCCATATCGGCCCATATGCCTTCTTGGAGCCTTGCCTTTGATACCTTCGTAGTCGGGTCGCCAACAACCTAGAAGCAAATAAAAATTTCCTCGTTCAATATGTAGCTGCAGAAATAGAATACGTAAAGAAGTCTAAATAAGCCATGAACAAATGAGGGATGGAATATAGACCCTTCAAAAGAAGTGAAGTTGAACATTGTTTTGGATCACTGGATGAACTTTGTTTGGTGTGTGAAAAACGCCGCCACAGATATTGGTTTTGATATATTTTGGTATTTGGTATAGTAAAAATGCCCTTATGTGACCTCACATTAGCTGAATCGATTACATATTGAACCATTACAGGATGTATTGTATACAGGGCAATTAAAATTCAACCACCATTGGGATCTCCTAAACTACAGGAGATACGTCGAAGCTTAAATTGGGGCAAAGTTGCGTATTATGGTGCTTAGCAAAATACTCTTTTGAAACTTGGAAAATTCCGAGTAATTCCGGAAATATCGGGAAAAAACTGAAAATCGGAATTTTCGATTTTATTTTTTTCTGTCGTTATTTGACAACATAGCTCAAAACCAAAAGTACATTTTCATTGATACTTATTTTCAGCTACACGTTTTCATGTTCAGATTTACTATCCGACGTTTCGTCTTCTGGCATTCATCATAAACTTTTTTTTCTGTTATGGGCGCCATATTGTTTTTTTATACAGAAAAATAGTGATTCTCATTCTGATTTCACTGATATATAATTTGTTATGATCTGCACTTCTGAAACCACAGATATTAAAAAAAAAACTTCATCTGAGGTGGTCATGACTCCATCGAAAAATTTTGTTCAATTTTGTTTAATAAACACTAATTGTCAGAACTCATTAAACATCATAAGTTTGCACAAATACTTCATTCGAAATGTCCTCATTCTCAAATGAAGAAAAACGAGATATGTTGAAACTTTATTATAAATTTGATAGGAATAGTACGAAAACAACACAAATTTATTTTGAATTATATCTGGAAAGACAACAGCCGGATAGAACATTATTCGGAATTTTGGGCAATCACTTGGCTGAGTACGGTGCGTTTCAAAAAACATTTGACAAAATCGCTCGACCTTTGGTCTCGCGATTTTGTCGTGTCAGTTTTTCTCGTAAAATTACTGATTGGCAAAATCACTTCGTTACAAAAAGAAATTTATCCGATAAAAGAAAAAGCTCTTGTGTTTTTACTGTTGAATAAATTGATCTGGAAGGTAGTTTTGGAACTCACTCGCTGTCAGATATTATAAAGTATCATGAAAGGAATATATCTCATATCGAAATCACTTCAACGTTAGTATTAAGGTATATTTGAAGGACTGTTACGTGGAATAGAATCCTCGTAAAATGTGAACGTACAAAGCAAATACGAACGGCAGCATACAACTTTTGTTGAATGGATAAATAACAACTGCTTTCATACCCAAACTTTCAAAGGGTTGTTTTTCATGTACGCATTCGAAGCTGAGTCCAAATACTACAATGAATTTACGATGCCTTAGAGTAAGAAGCAAAATTGGGTGATTGCTATATAAAAAAGAGAGTTATCAACAGCATTGATCGACTTCTAAACCAATAATATAATCTATTGGTACACTCCACAAATATACGGACATGAGTGATTGGGTAATCTATATCGGCATCATTTTAATGAACCCAGACACACTTCAATACTAATAAAGTAATGTCATTTTGTCGATATTAACTATTATAACTCAATCACATTTATTATTGTCACGAAGACACTCTTCTCAAAACGAATGCAAGTGTGTATAAAGTTAATGACTATGGAGTATAATGTATAATGTGGAGCATTACACAATTACATAATCTATGAAGGAATATTTAGCCCAGTCAGTAATAAAGTATAGTGTGAGACATCTTGTAATAAATCACCATGGGGGGTGCGAAGGATATGCATTGAAAAAAATATGGTTCATAATATCAATCAATTATTGTTTGAAAATTCAAGTTCATTGAATTCAATGATGATCGTTGCTCAGACCTACGAAATGATTTCATTGTGACAATGGAAAAGTTCATTGAGGTGAAGAGAATGGTACACTGAAACGATGTAAAAAATTTCATCACATCAAAGCAACAGAATTCATGGTCCCAGAGCACTACAATGACCATTTTGAAAAATACTATGGTTCGTTTCATTAATGAATACCGTTCATTACCTCTTCGTTCATTGGCTCAATGTACACTGTACAATGTACATTCAAATCAAATCAAATCAAAATATACTTTATTGTCGAAAGATGAACATCTCGTTGACAAAGTCATTAAAAATAAATAATGTTATGATAATACAAAAAAAGTCTGGAATAACATAATAACATAGATGATATTCATGAGCAACAAACATATAACATAAAATTATAAATATGTGAATATACAGACATACACATATATACACATACATACATCTTGGATAAAAGAATAGTCACACTTCAAAAACTGTATAGGAGTTATAAATAAAATATGTAAACATGAAGAAATAAATAAATACGATAATAAAACGGATGAAACCATAGCGCTCACACTATTTAAGTAAACATATATTTACAATGTACTTACACAATAGTTAAAAATTTAACATATAATTTTATATCTGTATGCCATCCATACATTTGTCAATGTACTCTTGAACACTATAAAACACTTGTTCAATAAGAACTTGCTTAACAGCCTGTCTAAACTGATCAAGCGATTGAAAATCTTTGATGCTTGTCGGAAGTTGGTTATATATTTTAGCAGCATTATACAGGGTGTTTCTTAAGTACATGTAGAAAATTTAGGAGGGTGTTTTGCTGACATCAAATTAAGAAGAAAAGTTCCTATAAACATGTGAACGCAAGTTATTCGTTTCTGAGATACAGAGTATCAAAGTTGAATCCTTATTTTTTGTGAATAATTTCAAAACAATTTTGATATTTGGATAAAGTTTGGTATCTGGGAATATTTATCATTTCGTTTGTGAAAAATATATTCTTGGTAGAGGTCACTGCGAGCAACTGTTTTCGAGTTATTGAGATTTGAAATAATCGATGCAAGTGATTTTGAATGACAATATTTTTAAATTTAAAATACCTAAGTTCAATCAGAAATTAGTTTCTTCACAACTAACATAAAATTTGATTTTGTCATTGAAAAATCATCTCAGATACCAAACTTTACTCGAATATCACAAATAATTTGGAATTTATTCACAAAAAACAAATATAATAATCAAACTTTGACACTCCCCAGGTAGCACATCATATCGGCTGAATCTTGGTTCCAAATTGGGCCAATATAGATATATTGTAAATGAAAAATCAATATTGGTCCAATATGGGTGAATATTCAAAAAATAATATTATATTAATGATACTGCTAGAATATTGTTTGAACTATTTTTGAATGTAGATTATCACATGAAATATTGGGTCAATATTGGTTGAATAATTTCTACCAACATCGATAAAACAATATTGGTTATATATGGTTTTCCACACCTAGAATAAATATTGCAATCCAAATATTACAGTCATATCGATTATACGGAATAAAAACTATGTTGTATTTCCAAGTTTGATAACATATTGGCTGAATATCATTTCCACTTTATTTGACAAATTGTAATAACTCATATTGAGTGAATATTGGTTGAATGCTATTTACCAATATCGATATGACAATATTGTCTCACATCGTTTTCAACATCTAGACTAAATATTGCAACCCCAATATTCCCCCCATATCGATTCTAGGAATAAAAACTATATATTATTGTATCTCCAAGTGTGATTACACATTGGTTGAATATCATTTCGCCTATATAAAACAAATCTTATTAATTAATATTGGTTCAATAATATTTATCGATATCGTTAAAACAATATTGTCTTCATATTGTTTCCTACATCTAGATTGAGATGAAATTTGAATATTGGCCGAATATTCAATGAAACATATTTGAATTATATCATGACCAAACCTGGATAAAAATCCGCTAGGTGGCTCTACATATAGAACGTCTTCTAAAACCTACGAAAGTATATTAAATACTTCCTATGACTTGTTTTCAAGACAGCTCACTCAATTGTTATGGTGATCAAAAGGCAGACTCTGGTGTCACCTTCATCAACTAAAAGACATTTAACAATTTACCAAGGTATATTGATATCCACCAATATATCCAAATGATATTGTACCTATATCAACAAATATTTTGAGGCCATTATTGCTTGAAGATTATTTCACAAAAAATATTTAAACAATATTCGACCAATATCTCAAAATGTTCACGTTTTACTGTTTGAATATTGTGCCAATATTGTCAGAATATTGTATCAGCGATATTGTACCAATATCGCCGAATATTTTGAGGCCAATATTACTTCGAGAATATTTCGCCAATATTATTCAAATAATATTGGGCCAATATCGCCGAATGTTCACATTTTTTTACTCGCCAATATTGCATTTCAAATATTTCGCCAATATATTCACAATATTGTACCAATATTTTACCAATATAGGTGTGCTACTTGGGTCTGTATCTTAGAAACGAATAACTTGCGAACATGTGTTTATGGGAACTTTTTTTCTTATTTCGACGTCAGCAACATGCTCCTGAAGTTTCTACACGTACTTAAGAAACACCCTGTATATTCTCGAATTTTTGATCAAAGTTGATGATGGAATGGGTAGTCTCAGCTTGTCATTTTGTCGGGTGAAACCAACGAAAACTTCGTAAGATGATTTGTTCTTATGTACTAAGCACACAGTTTCCAGGATAAATAGAAGGAAGTGTAAGTAATTTTTGCTCCTTGAATAAGGGTTTACAAGACACTCTAGGCTTAACTTTGCAGAGATATCGAATAGCGCGCTTTTGAATAACAAATATTGCTTTGAAGTGCTGTTGGTTGCATGTGCCCCAGAATGGTATGCCATACCTCAGATGCGATTCAATTACAGCGTGAAACACAATTTATGCAGTCAAAATACCCACTTCCTTCGACACCATCCGCAGAGCATAACATCCCGAAGCTAGTTTTTTGCTCAGTATTTCAGTGTGGTTATTAAAATTAAGGTTGTTATCCAAGTTGATTCCAAGAAATTTGCTGGAAATTTTACTCGGTATAACATCATTACCCAAGGAAATGCCTGTTAAATTACAATTAAATGACATGAGGTTGGTTTTTCTATATTAAAGGAGAGCAGATTGGAATTGCACCACTCTCTCACACTGATAATATCTTGTGCTATTTTGTGTCGAAGATTGTTTTCATTGGTGTCATGCCACATGATAGTTGTATCGTATGCAAAAATTGTGAATATGCCATCAGATTTAATGTAAGCAAGATCATTAAAATATAACAAAAAAAGAATGGGCCCTAATACCGAGCCCTGAGGCACACCGTGCCTGACAAGGCCAATATCTGACGAAGTGTCAGTTCTCACAACTTGGGTGCGTTCACTCAGATATGATTCGATCCCTTGGCTCAATGTACATTCTTTAACATGATAAAAAATGTTCAAATACTATTGATTTTTCGAGTATATCGAAAATATGAGCTCACTTGAATTCACATTAACAATGTACTGATCATCGAATGAGGAATCAATTGATCAATGAACGTGTTCTACGTGAATTCTACGTGAATTTCTACGTGAAAAGTAAGTCAACAAAAATGTGGAAGGGTAGCGTATTATCCGGCATCTATAGTGTCACATTCGGGTTTTTTACCCCCGTAAAGCTAGCAGAACCACTTTGGAATCTCCAAATTTTTTTACATTATTCCCAAATTTTTTGCTCTTCAATTGTGAGATATATCGCGGGTTCTGCTAGCTTCCCGTTAAGCTGGCAAACCGCTAAACGAATGATTATGAAAAGTCTAAGAACACCATAATTTTAGGCGTTTTTTTTTTTAAATGCATTCCAAAAAAATCGGTGATGGGTTCAAACGTGAGCCTAAAATGAGCCTAAAATTATGCTTCAATCAGATTTTTCATAACGATTCGGTAAGCCTTTTGGTACTGCCAGCTCAATGTTGAGCTAACACAACTGAAGAGCCAAAAATTATATAATTGGGAAATAAATTTGCCTGAACTTAGGATTTTTTTTTAAAGAATTCCAAAAAAATCGGCGATGGGTTTAAAAGTGAGCCTAAAATGAGCCTAAAATTATACGCCGATCTGATTTTTCATAACGATTCGGTAAGCCTTTTGGTACTGCCAGCTCAGTGTTGAGCTAACACAACCTATGATTTATCCTCCAACTAAAGTGCAAAAAAATATATAATTGGTTAATAAATTAGCCTGAACAAAGCCTAAAATTATTGACCAACTGAATTTGTTCGGAGTTGCTTTTGTATGGTTGGGTTCTGCTAGCTTAACGGTAAAGCTAGCAGAACCCAGGATTTTTTTTAAACAATTCCAAGAAAATCGGCGATGGGTTCAAACGTGAGCCTAAAATTATGCTGCAATCAGATTTTTCATAACGATTTGGTAAGCCTTTTGGTACTGACAGCTCAGTGTTGAGCTAACACAACCTATGATTTATCCTCCAACTGAAGAGCAAAAAGTATATAATTGGGTAATAAATTAGCCTGCATAGAGCCTAAAATTATTGTCCAACTGAAGTTGTTCTGGATTGCTTTTGAATGGTTGGGTTCTGCTAGCTTAACGGTAAAGCTAGCAGTACCGAGGTTTTTTTTTAAAAACGCATTCCAAAAAAATCGGCGATGGGTTCAAACGTGAGCCTAAAATGAGCATAAAATTATGGTGTGCTTAGACGGTTTGGTTCTGCCAGCTTAACGTTCAGCTAGCAGAACCCGCGATATCTCTCACAATTGAAGAGCAAAAAATTTGGGAAAACGGTAATAAATTAGTCTTAAATTAGCCTAATATTATGGCCTAAAAAAATTTTGAAAATTTCAAAGTGGTTCTGCTAGCTTTACGGGGGAGGATTTTTTTAAAATTTAGTTGAATCTGAACTGCGAACCTGTGACTATTTTGTTGTTTGTTAAGTGGAAGTGGTAATGGAGAGGTAAGTATTTGTCTACAGGTATTCACAATTACTATTAGATTGCTGGTCTTTGGAAAATTGTGTTTTGCATGTAAGAAAAATTCAATTCTCAGTTAATCATTTTATATTTTACCAAATAATTGAATATTAAAATATAAAAATATAAAACAACAACAAAAATTAATAGGTGCTCTGGGGCGACTTGATTGATTCCATTGGCTCATTTGCTTTTTCAGCTGCAGGAAAACCCGGAAAAACCTGCAGCACCACATCATCTGAAGATCTTGATCTGCCAATGTCCTCTCTCTCATAAAATAAAATGTAGGGTCTCCAGAGGCTCCAATTAAACCAAGATATCGTCAGAGCATTTAGAAACAAAACTATCGTCAAACTTAAACCAGTCCGTTACATTTTTCGCCAATGCGTAGTAATGGCCATATTCAACGCCGGAACCACAGTGAACAATGACTGCATGAAGATTATAATAGGGAATATGCATATTTTTCTAAAATTTGTTCAATCAATTTTTTACTTCGTTACAACATAGTAAAAAATATAAATACGGTTGAAAGTCTTGGAATTAATTTTTAAAATGATATATAAAATACCGATTGAATTTGACCTATTTGAACGCCTCCATTTTCGCGCGCTGTGGATGACGTCACATTGCGAGATCAGTGTTGTTCTTCTTCAGTGTCGTTCGTTGAGACGTACTCGATTACTCTACTTGCTTGAAGTTGATATTTTATGAAATAGTAAGACAAATGCAGTACAAGTGTTAGAGATAGATGAACACATGTGAAAGTGATCTCGATCAACCAGAGCAGTCTTCAATGAACAAGCCTTTCTATAGTTATGGCTAATGACACTATTGACAGTTATTAATTAGGTTAGGGATTTGCAGTTTTAATCGCTATTACGATGATAAAAAAACCATTTTATAGGTATTGTCTAGTACCGAATTGCTGAAACATAATTATAAGTACACCAAGTAAAGTATTATTTTCTGTTCCATGAGATGCGAAACTACGTAAACAATGGTGTAAGGTTATGAGAAGAGGCGAAGTATCTCCAATATCACATTTACATTGTTGTGAAGATCATTTCAATGTGAGTACATTGTATTTCGATAGTTAACATGAAATGAATTGATCAGAAGTAAGTTTTGTATGCATAAATGTTTTGTATATACCTGCCTCACCTAAATTACAAAAGGAAAACTATCATTTGATAAACTATTACTACTTATAAGTTCAGGTATTGTCGGATTGTGCTTTCACAAAACCACTTTCAGTCATTGCTCTTGATAATTTACAATTGTCACTAGACCAAAATCGCACTATGTAATGGAAAACACTATACAACACAACACAACACAACAACACAAATATATATAAAAAAAAGTTCTATGAAGGACGACTAGCACAGTATGAATGTCAACACAGATAAATTTCATAACGTGCCATGTGACGTCATTCTTCGTTTCGACCAATGGTGATGCGTTTCGCAAATTTGAATTCCGCGCGCTTATTATGCACTTTTTGATTGAAGTTTTATGGATTTAATTACAAACTAAATGATAAACTGATGGTTTAGGTGTAATTTGAAGACAATAAAGTATATGAAGTAAAAAACTCAAGTAAATTTAAATCACTTGCATATTCCCTATTGTGGTCTGCTAGATTGAGGTGTTCATCTATTTTCAATCTTCGTATAAGTTTGGTGCCTCCGCCAGAGGTTGAGTCATGTTTGAAGAGCATCAGTGTTATTATCAGATTGACTGGTGCCTCAGTTATACTCGTTGTCTTATAATTATCAGTCAATTTGGCGCATATTGGGCAATACAGTTGATCATCACCAGTTAAAAGTTCTATTTTCATATGATGAAACAGCAAGCTCCGCACGGACTGGCTATCAGACATATCAGGAAATTCTAGTTGAAGCTCCAGAAAGTCACATACGTTTTTACTGTCTCTCAAACATGTACCACAACATAAACTAGTGAGCATTTTTCCAGCGAAAGATCTAGAAACACAAGACGAGATAAGCTGTATGGAACCATTTGATCCAGAACGGTCGAGACTACTGATTTTGTCATTTTCCTGCTCACGAAGAGTACTCAATAAGAATCCCAAGAATTCGGAACAATCCTCTTGTTGTCCTAACGAGTATCTAGTAGACTTCAAAGACTCCATGAAATCGATTGGTGGGAAAGATGATAAATTCTTACGAAACTGCAATTTTATAAACAGGGATTTGAGATTGGTGAATAAGTAGGAAACGTTCTCGTTCATTGTTAAAATCTCGTTCTTGAAATTCTTCGTCAAACAAGTTTTTGAAATTCATTCACGGAATCCCCTGCCTCATGTATCGAATTCCAATCTGTGGTCTGACAGTGTCTTAAAAATTGAGCATATTTTTTTCTGCTATATATTCGTTCATATTGCTTATCTTGTGTGACTTCATTTTTGAAAATATTGAGAACGAGACATAAAACAGCTTCGTGATCTGAGAGACCAGGATTGACTACTGAGCACAGAACATCATCTGATATTTGTACAGACATAATCTATAATACTCAAAGAGGATTTGGATGTACGGGTGAAGCTAGCTACATACATGACTAGGTTAAAGTAATCTAACAAGTTATTTAGTGTTGGGATTTCAGTGCATGTTTTGTTCTCATAGTGTAAGTTGAAGACTCCAGCTAAAATTTTTGGTGTGAGATGGGGTAATTTTGATAATAAATATTCTATTCTTTCCATAAAATTTTTATAATCTAACGAGGGTGGCACATAAACTCAGATCAAGTAGAAATTGTGATGTTGTGAGTTAAATCATTGAGAATTCAAATTGTTGTTCTACAATTATATTGTCAAATTTATCAAAATTGACAAAGGAAAATGTTTCAAAGAACTTTTCTTTCACCATTATCAAGGTCCCTCTATGCAATAAATTTTGCAACAGTAGCATAACCAGACACATGTATTGGCTCATAAAATTTTATCCAATGGTCCGTCAGAAGTACTATATCTGGAAGTTTTGTTATGTAACTATTTTATATTTAGTAATATCAATGATACACAGTAAATATTTTGTTCTGATCTGAAAGAGACGATGCTTTGTGGTTACTTGAAGGACTGCTACTGAAATTTTCACAATGAAATATTTTATTCAATATGGTTCGGGATTGTGCTGCCAGTTTCCGAAATATTGAGATAACTCCTATTAAAATAAATAGAATCATTTGGTACTATTGTTCTGAGCACTATGTTATTAAATGACAATCTAGAAAAAAAATTGTTCAAGTTGTCATATATGTTTTGCTTGACGGAGCATTCAAATTTTGTTCCTGAGTAGAACGTTATGGAATATTCTCGATTTCGTTTTCTAAAGGCTTTAATTCTAACCGACAGGATTCGATGTAGGGCCCAATTAGAACCCGAGTTAATTTCAGGTGATGAAAGAATGTTTGTTGATTTGCTTAAACTTAAAAAATTTCCTAATGATTCATTCAAAGTTGAAGTATTGCTCACGTTATTTGAATTGAACATCACAATTACTATATCATCTTTACCATAATACAGTGTATCCTGAAATATGTTTTCTGTTGATTTGGAATTAGGTTTGATTGAGTCATTTACCTCGACGTTATTAGTGTAGGTGATAGTTTTTAGAACTCTAGAGAATTCCACACCATATTGATCTCCATACAATGAGATTTTTTTCTTTCCAGAAAGTGAATCAGACTGGTTCATCAACATTTCATATTCGTCATTTTTGGCAATTCTCCTTAATTCTCCTTCCAGGTTACTTGAATTTTCACTAACATTCATTGCGAAAATAGGTTTCTGAAATTTAGGCATTATTGAATCAAAGTTAGGATCTGGTTGAATCTGCAAATCAATGCCTCCACTGGGTGTGATATTTTTTTTCGAGGATATCCGTACTGAATCCCAAACGACATTCTCGCAAATCCTTTTTTATCAGTTTTTTTGCATCTGGGGTTACATCAGTTTTTCAGTTGAATGTACCAGGTGCATAAACTTACAATTCACTTAATTTTGTCTTGCCCTTCTTGTATGAAGTTTTTTCCTTTTTTGTATTTTTTTGTATTCTCTTTTTTATTTTTATCATCAGTACTTTCTACCGCGTCACTGCTTATTTTATCGTCTGACGATGTTCCTATTGCGTATTGCACCATTTTATTCGTTTGGGTACCAGAGCATTCCGTATTTATTTGTGAAATCAAATGTTCTCCTGTTGAAGTTCCCATTGCATTCTGCTCCTTTTTTTCTTTGTCGTGGTCTAAACAGTAAACATTCGGTTATTTTAAGTTAAGGTGCTTTCACACTAATTTGTTCAAGACGGTATTGAAAATATATTATCGAATTATACGTATTTTACGAATATTTCATCACTTTTCTTGACCAACTAGTTTTAATTCAACAGACTTTATTTTCAATACAAAGTTTTTTGTCAAACTCAACTTATCAGATACTTTTGCAGTATTCAAACTAACAGGAACAGAAGTAATTTTAGCATCTAAAACACAGCATTCAAAAATTTCAGAACAGGTTCAAACAGCCATCCTGTATAATCCATCAGACCTATACAGCAGAGAAAGTTCTCTCCTCAGTTTTCTGGAAATAATGGAATCATTATCAGGATTCATTACAATAATGTCATTGAACTGTATATTAAACACTGAGAACGTTTTCTACCAAACCAAGGACATACTGAACATGTGCTAACTGTAAAATGTGAGAACATTTTCCAAACTGTGGAAGAATGGGTAGAGTTCCCTCTCCCAATGCAAATATGTTTTCAGTTTTCGAGGCAAGAACAACAGGTATATGCTCATTATGATCCTGATAGTCAAACAGAATATTCTCTGCATTCACTGCATGGTGAGTTGCACCAGAATCTATTAAAAACGTTGTAGATACAACACACTGATGGATATTAAACTGAAACTTAAAGGATTTCAAGTCTTGCAATTTTATGCAATCCTTCTTGTGCCCTTCTTGTAACAGAAAAAACAAAATCATCATTGAGCTGCTTCATGAAAAAGGAGACCACATTTGTAACATCGTGCTGCCTTCTTTTCATCAGCTGTCATCTTTTTTATTTTCTCCAACTAACCAATTGTATATGAGAAACCAACAGATATATTTTTTGGTTTTTCTTTCTTTGTGAAAGAACTACTGGATGGACTTGAAAATTTCTCCTTTGTCGACGGAAGTTCGCTAGTTTCCCTCTGCTCTACTTCGTGTACAAAAATCACAATAATTAGTGCTACTTTTGAAACACTGCATACAAAAGACTGAAAAAAAACTATCAGTTATCAAATTTCTCCCACTAAGAAGATTTAGGCAAATTGAGCAAGCAGTAATAATAAAATCATTTTCAGAATTAAAATTCAACTCGTCATTTTCATTGCAGTCTGAACATACAGTGTTTGATAAGTCGATACAATCATTGTACTTACTGTTTTCTATATTTTTGACATATTGATTATTCGCAACGTCAAGAAATGTGTTTCTAACAGATTCAAAAGTTCTCATTTCTTCTGGCAGTGTAAAAACTGTCGTATAAAATCCCATAAATGGTCGAATGTGACGTACTTTGTGTAGGAAATAAGTCACTGTAATTTTTGGATCAAGTGTTACACCAAGCTCTTGAAACTGCTAAATGGCATTTTCAAATTTTGACACAAAATTGATAGGGTTCTTCTTTGAATACAAAATAATTTTTCCAAAATTATTCAACAGCTCCATCATTTTTTTAAATATCATTCATTCCAAACATTTTCACCAATTTTTGAAAGGCTACTGCTGCAGACGACTCATTAAAAATGACAGTTCGTGGGCCATTTTGAAGAGTTGCTCCTAAATATCGCATTACCTGGGCATCATTCATCATCTTCTCCTTACTTAAAATTTCCCTCTAATAATGGATATTGCAAAAACTGAGATCTTCCTAGGGCCAAAATGTCTCTTTCGACTCTCTGTTTCCATGTACGGAAATAACTATCCTTTCAACCTATCATTCACATCGGTAGGTAGAGCACATGTGGGTAACTTGACTTGCTTTTCAATACCGTCGTTGGACACTTGATTTGATATTTCAGTCAAACTTGAATTTGTCAAACAACTCACTTGGGACGGAGTTGTGGTCTTCATCTTTTCCGCTATCAACGATATGAACTCCAGATTCAAGAAAAAAGTCATTAACACGAGTTTGAAGGGTTCGACTCATTTTCGCTAACAGTTTTTGCATTTTCAACGTGTTGTTCTTCATCGCTGTCAACATCCTCCAGTTTTTATGGTGTTGTTAGCAAGGAAGCCGTACGAATTCAACAGCATTTCTCACTTTTTCACAGACTCTGCCACCATGTAAGGATTTGTGGATCGACAAATGACCTTTTGGTATGAGTTGCACAGTTCTGGGGATATTAAATGCACTTTGAACCACCAATTTTGAAGGTAATTTTGGATCTGAACGTGACAGCATCTCCGGATTTATTCCTCGTCCAGAACAGAACTGCATCACACTGTTGGAGGGTTGTCATGTCTGCGTGGCCTGCTGATCATTCTCATTCGAATGAGCCAGCAATGCCCACGTTAACAATTATAATACAAATTGTTACGACCCCATTGAATCTAGATTTGTAGAACTGGCTATGTGAAACTGCATATATTTTGATAAATGTTTATTTTATAGAATGTACTCATAGATTACATGTACTCACTGTTCGGATCCTGAAAAACAATGAAAAAATCAAATCGAAATGTGAAACTAACAGCATTGAACTTCCAATTATCGTACTAAGTAGTAGTTTTCCCTATTTCTGGGATAGTAATTGATTTCCATTACATTAATCTTGACACAAAGAACCGTCAGATTGAAATTATCAGATACTGATAGACAAAAGAAACGTTTTTTTTTCAATTCGCAACAAACTGGAGTAGACGGAACGAAGAAATCCAATACGTAATGAATGTTCCACTAATTGGGTTAACCGACTGAATATCCAAGTTATCCACTGAGGACCGTAACAAAGAAGTTCACCCTTGAAGTAACAAAGGAAAACAAGAAAATGCTCTGAAATTGTACTAAGGATTTGAGTATAGTTTTGTTAACAAAAGATTTCAATTTCAAAGGGACAGTTTCCCCTCGACTTATTGTTCTTTCGGATTGATAGGTGTGATGAATTATCTTCCCCATAAAATCCACTCGGGTGAATATATACAGAGATGATTATTTAAAGAACACTTCCATAGGGAAAGTGGCCCCCTGTCGAATCACCTGAATTTTTCATATGTTATAGTCCAAATCATTCCATACAAAAAGTCCAATGTGTATAACTTTTTCTATATGCTAGTTTCTACGCTAGAGGCCGCTGAAAACTCTCATTTTTTCTCCATTGTTAAACAACTCAAAACGTTATCATTAATATGAGCATTGTTTATATAGAAGATAGTTAGTCAATCTTATGGGATTATAATTGGATCAAAATGGATGCGACATGTAGATGGCGATAGTGAGCTCGCATCCAAGTCATGTCGTAACTTCAGTGATCTGGCCTCTGAGTCATGTCGCAACTTGATTAAAACAATGGAAAAGCATTAAAATCAGGGTTTTTTGAAGAAACCTGCAATAAAATGACGTCAAATATTCATGCTTGTAACTAATCACGCTAGATGACACTCGCGTTTGTGTCCAATACCTTTTCCACAGGCATTGACTAACTATGTTCTATTTGAACAATGATATGAGATACTATTACCCAGGTAGCACAACATATCGGCTGAATCTTGGTTCCATATTGGGCCAATATAGATATATTGTAAATGAAAAATCAATATTGGTCCAATATGGGTGAATATTCAAGAAACAATATTATATTAATAATATTGGTGGAATATTGGTTGAACTAGTTTTGAATGTAGATAATCACAAGGAATATTGGGTCAATATTGGTTGAATAATTTCTACCAATATCGATAATACAATATTGGTTATATATTGTTTTCCACATCTAAAATAATTATTGCAATCCAAATAGTCCAGTCATATCGATTATAGGGGAAAAAACTATATTGTATTTCCAAGTTTGTTAGAATATTGGTTGAATATCATTTCCACTTTATTTGACAAATTGTAATAACTTATATTGAGTCAATATTGGTTGAATGATATTTACAAATATCGATAAAACAATATTATCTTCACATAGTTTTTAACATCTACAATAAATATCGCAATCCCAATATTCCCCTACTATCGATTCTAGGAATAAAAACTATATTGTATCTCCAAATGTGATTACACATTGGTTGAATATCATTTTGCCAATATTCAACGAATCTTATTAATTAATATTGGGTCAATATTGGTTCAATTATATTTATCGATATCGTTAGTCTCCATATTGTTCCTACATCTAGATTGAGATGAAATTTGAATATTGGCCGAATATTCATTGAAACATATTGAAATTATATCATGTTCAAACCTGGATAAAAATCCGCTAGGTGGCTCTACATATAGAACGTCTTCTAAAACCTACGAAAGTATATTAAATACTTCCCATAACTTGTTTTCAAGACAGCTCACTCAGTGGTTATGGCGATCAAAAGGCAGACTTTGGTGTCACCTTCATCAACCAGAAGACATTTAATAATTTACCAAGGTATATTGACATCCACCAATATATCCAAATGATATTGTAAAATATCGATAAATATTTTGAGGCCATTATTGCTTCAAGAATATTTTACCTAAACTATTTCTAAAATATTCAAACAATATTCGACCAATATCGCAAAATGTTCACATTTTACTTCTCGACAATATAACTTTTGAATATTGTGCCAATATGTTCACAATATTGTACCAATATTTTACCAATATAGGTGTGCTACTTGGGTAAAAGTATTGTTCATTGGTGTCATTACAGATGGTCAATTATACTGTATGTTCCAGCTGGTTTGGTCAAATTAATACTTCAAGTTGATGATGCGACGAAGATATAACATAAAGTTGTCTATTTCATTTCGATAGGGTTGTGTCGAATGAGTATGTAACTATATCTGATTATTTCATTGGCGCTCAGAAAGTGTGGCGGAGAAACTCCTCCTGGCGGGTCAACCAAGCCTCCATTCGCACATTTAGTATAAGTATAATATGGAGAAAATAATGGACCATAAATCAATATATTGAATGATACATCTAACGTGCCTATTTAAACTGGTACCGTTGACCCTGATGAAAAATCTTTGAAATTGTTTTTTTTTCTACATTAAAGGGATGCAATATTTTCATATTATCCAGTACGTACCCCACCACTTCAAAAATACTCAAACAAGCTTCAAAACAAATCTGAACCAAAATATTTTTATATATGATGGGACAGTAGTGCGTCATAGTTCGATTTCTCAATTTCTGTTGTGATATCGATTTAAAAACAAAAATTAACTTTGATAAAAAAAATTTAAATCATTTTTTCCGTTAACCAGCTGTTGTCCCCTTACGAACGGCAGTCCTCAGAAGTCGAAACTTGTGCGAGCCAAGGATTAATGAGGTCTTAACTCTTTACGTGCGATTCCTAGCACTTTCTCGGGCCATCAGAAAAATGTCTGCAGTGCCATGGTTTGAACCATCGCCGAATGGCAGCCAAAGTAATTGAAACAATGTCGCTTCAACCACTCGGCTACTAGATCCTGTTGAACAAGAATTTATTGCCACACAAACAAGGCATTATTTTAAAATGAATTATTAATAATCATAATATATATTAGTAAAATGTCGGGGCGTGGCGCAGTGGTTAGAGCGTCCGACTCTGAGTCGAAAGGTCCGGAGTTCGAGCCCCAGTTACGGCTGGGATTTTTTAATTTAATTTGACCGATTAAATTATTCAAATCTCGTGGCTGGTCTGGGGTGAGTCCTGCACGATTCACTGTTGCGTTCCAATTAACAGTGCTGCTCCTAAGGTGGTGCATGGAGTTAGTAACAAGGCCCATCCAGAACACGTGGCTAATGACCATAGCAGTCGATGCCAGAACACCAAAGAAAAAAAAAAATATATTAGTAAATTCAAATATCTGTGTACCTTCACTCACCTCTCAACTATTATTGATTGTCTCTGAATCGCTTAGATGTTACTAATTCATGGTCGAAATGAGTCCATTTGCAGATTCATTCCGTAAATATCCCTGACGTTACAATGATAGACTTAGAAAAAAAAATAATACAATACAAACCACGGTTTTTCTGTATACGTCTTTAACGGTATTTCTCATAAATTGGGGTTTCACATTTGCGTAGTATTTTCGCATTGTATTCTTCGAATGCTCACTATCAGTAAAAGGCCTACTTTCATTAAATCTCTGCTTCAAGTAGCACCATAAGAAAAAATCGAACGGCGTCAAATCTGGAGAACTGAGTGACTAATATCACTCCCAATCTAGTCCTATAACTTTCCCTCTGAACATTTGATTACTTCACTGCTCTACTTTAATGACACTAAGGTAAACACGATTAAATTTCCACAGATTTATTGTCTTCGCGACATGTTTCGATACACTGTATCTTTTTCAAGCGAATGTAATACATTAAATTATTCTACCTTGAACATTACTTAAATACCCTTCTTAACAATTGAGGTAATTCTACTTTAATTCTACTCTACTCTACTTTAATTCTACTTTAATGGTTTCGTTTGGTGAGCCATCTAGCTGGTTTCATAATTTTTGTCTGATTTTTAGGTCCATATTATCCAAAATTTCACTAATCTCGTTAATTGAAAAATTCTGGTAACCCTCGGCTGTCTGATTTTCAATAAAAAATATGGTCCATTTATTTGATTGTCAAATATCCGCATCAAATATTGGTTTTAAATTAGTACAGATCCCGACATTCGATTAAAAACAAGAATTTTCTTCGGACCACCAACAGCAATTTTGGAAACTCTCCGTTGGACGGAAAGGTTGCTTCATCTGCCCACAAAATGTTACAAGGATATTAAAAATCTGTTTATATTTCTCTTCGAAACCCAGAAGAAAACCACAATCGGAAATCGAAATCACATTGTCTCAAATAATTTTTTTCTCTTATCACCTTGTTTTCGTAATATTAGCCATACTGGTATGTCAATTTTCAACAACATTCAAACAAACGTTGAGCTGGGTTTCTTCATTTTACTTGCTAGGGACGTGCGTTTTTCAAAAACTTTTTTCTATGGAACCACTTTGCTTAAACTTTGCTGTTATTAGGTACTTTAAGTATATGCATTTCGTTTGTCAAGGCAATTTTTCTCGATCTGGCCAAGGTATTCGACACAGGTTTCCATAATTTGAATGATCGAGAAGCGTAATCACTTATTTGTTTATGCGTTTAAATTGCAAAATTGTTAGAAAACAATTTGATTATGTGTTACATAATCAAAAGAGATAAATGTTCATTCAAAATGAAAAATAAAGTAAAAAGTAACATTGCCCTAATTTTCAATTTCTATAGACGTTATTGCATATTTGAACGAAATTTTCAATTGTGAACATCTTTTTTCATAAGAGTATTCGATATTTTCAAATATAAAGGTACTTTACTCTTGAGTGAAATTCATATTTTTTGTCACGCCGCGTATACGACTGAAAAAATTTGATATCTAATGTTTGTGTTTTAGGTTTTTGGAACATGCAGAATTTTTTATAGGGAGTAACTTTTTTTCCTAAAATGAATAATAAAGAAGTTTTCCATATGGTTCCATTTTCTGTTCAGAATATCGGAATTTCACCTCAGTAAAAATATCACCGTTTTCTAGATAATGGGCATTTAAAGAATTTCTGGAAAATCGCTTTTGAGTGCCATGTTTACAAATTGAGACGAATTCAAATATCTTTGCTGCTGAAGATAACTGATGAGTGATGCTATTGATTATATGTTGTTCAAATATCAGCTTTTCAGTCAAATGATGTTTACATGGAAGGAGAATTGGAAATTTGAAACAATGAGGATCTTCGCTCAATAATAACTTTGTTCTCATTCTTAAAATGCCGTCCTCATCCTGAAAAACTTGTAGATTCTTTAATATTGTTCTATCTTCAAAGCTTTCTCTCTGGATTATTTTGATTATACACATTTCTGCAAGTTCTATTTCTTCAAAAATCAACTGTCCCTTTCTTCCCCTTTTTTTCAAGTTATAATAAAATCGTTGTATCCATGACACCATCCTGATAATTTTTGTGAATTTGGAAAAATGGTCCAATCTATTCGAAAAATTGTTATTGCTATATGCAACATTACTAACAACCATTTTTTTCCTTTCATTTTCAACCTCATTCTCTAAATATTCATGTACTGAATGAGGCCAATATTCCCGTTTTTCTCTCAACCAACTCGGCCCTTCCCACCATTTATTCTCCATTAGAGCTTTACCGCTACAACCTCGTGAAGCTATGTCAGCAGGGTTCGAGTTGCCTGGTATATGATTCCACTGTTCTGTGGAAGTGAACGAACGAATTTCTTTCACTCTGTTTTCAACAAATGGTTTCCACGCACCAGTAGTCTTTATCCAAGTAAGAGCTACCATGGAATCTGTCCAATAAAATAATTCTAGAGTGCCCAATTCCCGTACTTTACTAATAGCTTGGCCTAACCTAAATCCTATCAAACAGGCTAGCAATTCTAATCTGGGAATAGTTATATTCTTTGGCGCAATTCTCGATTTTGCTTGCAATAACTGGACGGAAGACATTTCGTCCATTTGAATTCGTATAAAAACACAAGCAGCATAAGCAATTTTGCTCGCATCTGAGAAGATATGGATGGTGGCATTTTTCAATTTATAATGATTCTGGGTATTGAATGATCTAGGAATAGTACAAAAACTCAAGAAATTCATTTGTTTCAACCAACTATCGAATTTTTGTATTATATTATCTGGCAGGTCATTGTCCCAGCCAGTTTTGATTTGCCAAGTCTCTTGTAATAAAATTTTTGGTATCAAGGTGAATGGGCAAGTGAATCCTATAGGATCAAAAATTTTCTGAGCTACAGATAGTAGGCCTCGTCTGGTTCTGGGCGTATTTTGAAGCTCACTAAATGCGCTCAGGTCGCATAATATGACATCTTCTTTGACATTCCACAGCATTCCCAAAACAGATATTTGCCTAACTTCGCCAGATTCATTATTTATATTGGATACCCAGTCCCTAAGATTGAATTGTCCTAACGCCATCACTTCTTTCGATTCCTTGATGAATTTCTCAACTTCTTTTACAGTATCGAAACTGGCAATGCAATTGTCTACATAAAATGATTCCTTAAGGATATCAGCTGTTTCTTTCAAGTGATCTGGAGCTCGAACTAAATGGTGATTTATTGTTGCAGCTAATAAAAATGGACTTGGTTTCACCCCAAACACTACTCTACAATGCCTGTATATTTTTCTTTGATTTTCGAAATAATTTTGCCACCAAAAAAATCGTGAGAAATCCCTATCCTTAGGAGAAATGCTAATTTGAAGAAAGGCCTTTTCAATATCAGCTGTGACACCTATTGCACGTAACCTAAACTTCAGTAAGAGTGACGGTATGAGCTCAATCAAATTTGGACCAGTTTGTAAACAGTCATTCAAAGAATTGCCTTCCTCATCTTTCGATGAAGCGTCAAATACAGGCCTGATTTTGGTGGATTTACTTGATTCCTTAATCACAGCATGATGTGGTAAATAATGATAATTATTCTTACCATTTCCTTCTTCTTCAACTTCCTCAATTATACCCAACCTTTTCCATTCCTCCAGTACCATATCATAAGCGTCAAATTTCTTGAGATTGACAAGTTTTCTGGTGGTCTGCAGTAGTCGGGACTCTGCTTGATATTCATTGCTCGGCAAATGAGCTGGAATCCATGGAAGAACAACCTCGTATCTTTGTTCCTTGTTGATAGTGATGGTTTCATTGAATTTCTTGATTGTTTCCTCCTCAATCACTTCCTTAGTTTTCGCTTCGGGTTGATCTCTTATTCCTAAAATGTCTAAGCTCCATAAATTTGCCAATGAAGAATTTGTGACACCCGAAAAAGTCATCCCTTTCGAACATACATTCAGTTGCCCCATCACAGTCCACCCAAAATGAGTTTCTATGGCAAAAAGTTCATTATTCAAATTTTCGAGTTTCCCTGTGAGTAATTTTCCAAAAATGTCAGCACCCAGTAATAACTCGACATTTCGCGGAGCATTTTTCACAAAAACTTCGTTCAGAAAAATATTTCTTTGTGCTAGCTGATTTATGTAGGATGAATTTTCTAGTCGAGGAATGAAATTGCATATTTTTTCCTGTTCGAGAACAGATAGTTCAATTTGAAATTTTTTATCAAGGTTCTGTACAAGAATATCGAAAATTCCATGTATTTTTGGAAGTGTTTGCATTCCTCCGAAAACGCCCTGTATGATATTCTCTGCGCCACTTTTGACATAACCTAGATCTGTCGCACATTTTGACATTATGTACGATCTTTGTGAGGCAGAGTCTAATAGTGCCCGTACAATCTTTTCCTTGTTATTATTAACGAGTCGAACGAGTATAGTTTGCAACAAGGTATCAGTACGAACATTGTTTGTTAAAACATTCTCAACATTTTGATCAACGGTGACAGATTCATCACCTTTTGAATCCTTTTGCACACGCAAGTCAGGGCACATGATGGGATAATGTTTCTTAGTGCAAACCAAACATTTAATGAAATTCTTACAGTTGCGACTGGTATGGTTTGTTTTTAAACAGGAGAAACAAGCTCTTTTACTAATAATTTTTGCCCTCCTTTCATCCATTGTCAGATTTTGTGCCTTGATGCAATCCTGACTTGCGTGTGTTTTATCACAGAATAAGCAAAGTGGAACATTCTTACCTCGATCTGATCGACTTCCTGTATTTGCTGAATAAAGAGCTGAAGCGGTAAACATTCCCAAGTCACTTTGTCTTTGGTGTTTTGCGTGAATATTCGTCTTGTGATTCCTAACCAACTCCTCTGAACCAAAACTGTTGTTTGCAAGATTTATCCTTTCTTCTGACTCTACCTCTCTTCTTAAAAAATCTAACAACATTGACAAAATATTAGTTTTATTCGAAATACCTTCATCTGCTTCACCCTGATTGACTTTTCCTCCAATATTGACAGCATTCATACTACTACGGTACCTCTCCCAGTTCTTCAAAATCTCTGTTGGCAGAGCTGACTCTACTAAAGGAAAGAGCATTGCTTCATATTTCTCACTTGTCACTCCTAGAGTTTCTAATGCCCGCAGTTGAGTCTCTAGTTTATCATATAAAGTTGCCAATGACATAACGGATTTAGTGTTTGTTGCTTGCTTGAGGACGAGATCTAATAACTCCCTGACATAAACTTCGATAAGAAATTCGTCCCTAGCGAAACGTGCTTTCATCTGATCGATTGCTTTGCTATAGTTCGATCCAGATGGTGGAAAGCTCTCGATCAATTCTCTAGCCACAGTACCTGGTACAGTTGCTTGCAGTAAATACTGGAATTTGTCTTCTAAATCTATCTCTGCGTCGTTGTGGATCTTCTTGAACTGGCCCCAAAAACCTATCCAGTTCTTGACGTTGCCGTCAAACTTTTCTAATTCCAGTTGCGGAAGTTTGAATTTTCTTCTTTTGTCTCCGCCGGATCCGCTATGATGTGAAGAGTCATCCTGGTGTGATGTCTCTTTCATGATCACCTCGCATGTTGATCTGTACTTAATGACTTCTTCTCTGTAAAATTCTTTCGTCAATTCTTCTTCACTTGTATTTGATGATAACAAGTTCTCTCTTATGAGTTCATCCAGTGAAAACAATCTATCGCTCTTGTCTTCCAATTGTCTTAGTGTAGCTAGCACTTGTTCTCTGCTTACTGCCCTTGCTGTCAGTGCTAACTCCAACTCTTCTTTGCTTTTCTTGAATAATCTTCGTAACTGCTCTCTTTCTTTATAATACTTGTCCATCGCCTCTTTATGTCCTGTCACGGTCGCCACTATGTTAGATTTGGGATGGAAAATACTAAATTTCTTAATATTATTAGAGCAGTAAAATTGACGTGTCTCTATTCATAGACTTTTATTTGACACTGTGTTATTTCGTAATTGTTTCAGCATACAGGGTCCATATCAAAGATCATAAGAGTTAAAATAAGATAAAACATAAAACTATTCCCAACAGATGCTATTAGATGTTCAGAAGAGTTTTTTAGAAGGTGAAAAAAAAATTCAAGAAATGATGGTAAAATTTTTTTTTTTAAAGTTTGAAATTATTGTCTGAAAGAAACGTAACCAATTGGAAGTCGACGTTCATTTCAAGAGAATGCTCATTTTGTCCAGACTCTACCATGGTATAAAACAAACTATAATTATTTTTGGAGAAAGTGATTTCCATTGAATTAGTCGTGGATGTTATTTTAGGCTTCCATCAACTTTAATACTTACGCCCAAAAATTATTTTATTTCGATTTTATCTAGATAAAATGTGGAAATGATTATTAATGATGAAGAATAGACTGCTTGGTAGCATTAAATAGTATGTCAATAAAATTAGCGTTTCATGTAATTCATGTAATATTATCGAAATGAAATGTCGATTATCCGACATGGCACCGAATAATACGAATTCCTTTGATAAATGTCGCAATTGTCCAACATCCAGATTCCAACAAAGTTTCAGAGACCTACAGATATACATGGTGTAACCAAATGTGTGCAAACATTTTTAGGGGGTGAATCCTTGTCAAAAATTAAAAACTTTTCTAACTCCTATGTTGTGTCCGTAGAAGCAATTGTTTCCTAATGATAAAAGAAAATACAGCATTGTGCATGTACGTAGCTCACCAAAGTAGCCTTTGACGCTTTCAGATCTCAACGCAAAGTTGACGTTTTCCGAGGAATGTCATTTTGTGACAGCTTTTACGCTCTAGAGCGAGAATATTGAAAAAAACGCTCGATATCCCTAGCTTTTGTTGAAAACAAACACATTCTTGCATGATGGAAAGTGAACACAAGAAATTCATAGCAATCTAAGGTACCGCGGTTGTGTAATGGCAGATATTCTTCGTACGAAACTGATTTAGCTTTCTCGGCGTGAGTTCGAACTCTGGACTCACTAATTTTTTTAACATTTTTTTTAAGCAAGTTTTTTTTCCTTTTGTTAGAAATGTAAATTATTGGATATTTGGATAGCTTATACATCTAGGAATATTGAATGTAAATTTTCTCATAGGTAATATTATGTGCCTATGTTGAATGAAGTGTCTATCGTTTTTATGTCTGAGGAGCTGCGTTTGTAGAAAAAATCATGTGTGTATTTCGAGCACAAAGTGTCAATGCCGCTCTCCAAAAAGTAACTCTCTTTGTCGAGCGGCAATCAATCACTTTGCGCTCTAAATACACAAATAGCTATTTTGTAATATTATTCAGTGCGATGTTCAATAATCGTTATTTTGGTTTATAGTCTATGTTGATTCAAAAAAAACATTGAATTAGTATTTACTTCTTTACATCTCATTGAATGCTTCTAAGCAGTTGATTTGTTATTACTCATGATTATTCAATCAATTCATCTTGATAGGATAAGAATGAAAGACATTACTGATAAAGTGTAATGGAGCTGATTTTAACTCAGAATAACATCTCACTCTGATATAATCGACATTCTACTCCTTCCAAAAATAATTATCTTTTTATACCATGGTAGAGTCTGGACAAAATGGGCATTCTTTTGTAATGAATATCCACTTCCACTTGATTATGTTTTTTTTTTAAATGATAATGTCAAACTGTTGTTGAAAAAATTGGTGAAACTCAAATCTGGCATTTTACCGTCATTTCTTGAAAATTTTTATGTTTTCTGAAAAACTGTTTTGTACGTCTGAAACCATCACTTATCAGTAATCTTCAGCAGCAAAGATATTTGAATTGGTGTTAATTTGTAGACATGGCACTCAAAAATCTAAGGTGAAGTAGTGATTTTCCAGAAATTAAAAAAAGCTCATTATCTCGTAAACGGTGAGATTTTTCCGATATTCTGAACAGTCATGACCTGGTCTATCACCAGTTTCAATATTGTACAAGTTCACCGGACACCCTGTATATATAATATGGACCCTTTCCTATTTCAAACACTTTATGGTCTCATTACATTTTTGGCAATCAACAATCCATTCTGATTGATCCTCAATGATGAACTCAATTCATTCACTGAAGAATTGAGTATATTGACAACCCTGTAAAAAAGCAGTGGCGTTTTTTTATTCTGAATTATGGAGAGACATTTCTCGCAAATTTTAGGATTGTCGGTAGCACACAAATTGAATATAAATAAAATATTGATTTTTTTTCAGCTGTTTTTTTCCCAGAAATCCAAAAATTCATGACTTGGTGTCCTCTAGCGCCGAATCTAGTAATACGATCGAGTTGGGCCAATGGAGACTTTTACTCAGAATGGCTCCAGATACAACAAAATCCAGCCGTTTTCACCAAAAGACTTTTCCATAAGATGTGAGCGTGTTCCTTCAGGAGTATGGGAAAAGAAATTGCAGTCTTTCGATATGTACCCTGGCATTTCTTCAGAAGATCATCGCTCACTATTCTGGTAGATGCAGATGATTTCACTTCTTTGAAGAGGCATGGTGGCTGAAAGTCCACCACCGTTGCAGAGTCATATGTAGATGACTCGATAAAAAATTAATTAGATGTGGCAGATAAAATTGTCAATGCCATTGGAAACCCAACTATTGTGCCTTCTTCTTTCCGAAGCGAAACTTCCTTTGTTAACGACGTAACTTTCGACGCAAAAATATACCTTCCCCAAATAGTTTAAAACAAGTGCACAAATTTTACTTTCGATTTGAATAGCAGTGCTGATAGTACCTACTTCTGAAAATGTTTCCGATAATATCACTAGTTATATGAAACCAACCTTTCCTGCAATATAAGGACCAATAAGGAACGTATGCCTCGATAATACGCAGTTCCTAGCTACGAGCAATAAAAGATATAGAGAGGGATTATCTGTTTCTTTCTTGAAAGCAACTTACCCGACGTTGTTTGCAAACATCTCAGCCCGAATCATGTTAAAAAGGGGCATTGTACTCGGGGGGGCTTGCACTCGGGGACCAGGTTGGAATTCCATGTTATATTTACTCTTAACTTGGCGATTATGTTTGTTTCCGTCCGCTTACGACTTATTTATCGTCTTGTCAAATCAAACCATGGGCGTCGCATCATGGTAATCATGGCATAATCCCGACTTTGAGACAAAAATACACTAATTGCTGAAATAGCTGTAGAAAACATTGTTACTATTTAAGTCGACCTTAAAAACGATTATCTATCAATAATTAGGAAAAAAACTATTTGCAGTGTACGTACACTAAAGATTAAATAAGCAAAATCAACTCTTCTGTGTTGTTGGAATGTCTTTCGAGTACTTAAAACATAGCGTCGTTAATACTGCAATACGAGCTATGCCACGAAACATTTATTTCAGAGAAGACTGTAAAATGATAATAGGTACTACATAAAAATTTCTAAGCGCGATTATTTCATACTTTGAATTCCAAAACAATGACCGGTAGAAATTCTTATGTAGTAGTTATTTTTTTTCTTTGGTGTTTTGACATCGACGGCTATGGTCATTAGTAGTTATTATCTACAGTCTTCTGTAAAATGAATCTTTCTGGACATAGCTCGTATTGCAGTATCAACGACGATAGGTAGTTTAGTAATATTATTTTGTTTACTTTGAATTTGTTGGACATGGAATTTACTTCACTGTTCTACAACTATAACATTATAATAACTTGCCAGTGTTTGAAATGTATGCTATTTTAGAGGAATTCGTGATTGTGAAACCGATGATATGGACACAGATGATACCAGCAAAAGAATAGAAGAATACAAACCAAAATTTCAATTTGTTTCAAGCTGGACAGTCGATTTACAGTAAGCATGTCATCGCTCCACCCTGTGAGCAAATCAAGACTACATCAAAATAGAGCTGTTGTTTGGTATGTCTGCAGAGATGTCTTCAGAGATACATGTCGACACCTATTTAACTCATAAATTTTAATGACTCTCACCTGTTTGATGTTTAAGAAACATGAGTAAAATAATAACTACATGAGAAATTCTCGTTTTCCTACCAGGCAGACTTGTAATATCAATGGCTCACTGAGCCTCAAGGTGCATTTAGTCAACATCATTTTAAAATTGTGCTTAAATAAATGTCAAAAGCGAAAGTTGAATCTGTTATATCAAATGGCGCCATTGATACAACAATGTAAAGTTTATGCTAAAAACCTTTGATGTTACCGTTATGTTTAAGATAATGCTTGTGCTAAAGTTGACTAAATCCACCCTAACTCTACATAAGTAGAGTCATTTCTTTTTGACAACTATAAAACTCTTTTTGATCATCTGCCCCAGGATACCACTAATCTAAATTAAAAAAAAAACAGAAGAAAAGAGTTTGGATGAGTATTTTAATGATACACTTTCAACATAAATTTGAAAAACCTGATGCAGAAAAACACAAAGTCATCTCCAAAATTTTAATCTCAACCTCATAGGTTATGATCAGGTGGAACAGCGACAAATATCTGTCAGTTGAGCGATATTATTTAGAGTAGGTAGTACATGTTTCGAACCTAAATAGGTTCATCTTCAGCTAATTTAAATTCTACAATAAAGGAAGAAATTTTCACTAAAGGCAATCCTGTATAATATAGTAGGTATTACTTACATGGAGAAGAAAACATTGTTATGTTAGATTATATGTAGAAAGAGTAAAATAGTGTATGTTCCGTATTAGTTTAAATTTCTACCGAAATATTGAAAGACGTTGCAACGTCGCTTTTTTTCGAGACGGCGTGTGTGTGGAAGACTAGAAGAGAGAATCTACGAAAATTAGTTAGTTGAACATAAATTCGGTTCGTGATAATTTTAAAATTGTTAAAAGCGAAATTCGGCATTTTCCTTGTCCTTTTTCACCATCCTAAAATTTCCTAGTGCCAGCACATGACTTCTGATGGATTCGGACCCATTAGCAGTTTGGTAAGTTGTAAATTATTTAATCATTAACGAAAATATTTGCAACAGTGTATGTATCACCACATTGTATGTGGTGACACCACATTGTATAATAATTAGTGTAGTGATAATTTCTTCCTTTATTGTAGAATTTAAATTATCTTAAGATGAACCCCATTTAGGTTTGAAACAGGTACTACCTACTCTAAATAATACCACTCAACTGACAGATAGTTGTCGCTGTTCCACCTTTAAGGTTGAGATTAAAATTGTGGAGATGACTTTTGTGTTTTTCTGCATCGTAAATATAAATATGATTGTGAATGTGAATGTGTATTATAGTTTATGTGTGAATTATTATGTGTATCATAATTTATGTGTGAATTCTTATCTGTATTATAATGCATGTATATAATATATATATAGTGTATAAGTTTACTGATGTGATCCATCAAATTGAATATATTCACTTTTTAACTTCAACACTTTCATTTATTTTTTCTGTTTTTATGACCTTATTCTATGCTTTGTCAGCAAGAATCAATTTTTTTGCACAATACAGTAATTTTGATTGACATCTTGACAACACACGTGCTCTCCATCCAGGCATGTTGTCCTCTAGATATGAAAATAGAGGGTGTTTCATAATAAATGCGCAGGACTTCAGGATGTGATAGCTCGTCCAAAAATATGAAAAATAGTTTCTATTAATTTAAATTTTAAAAAAATTATCGATTTTTTCGAATATCTCTGGAACCGTTTATTGCACAGAGAACAAATTCCGTAGACATTTTCTACTCATAATAAGCTATGTTTTGTGCGAATTTTTTATTTTTTCAAATTCATAATTGGTGAAAATTTTGAAGGGGTAGTGGGTGTTTTTTCTCCAACTTCTACGCCACTGGAAAAAGTACAAGTTTGAGCCTACTATATGAACCGCCAATATTTTCTACACAAAAAAGGTATTCCTGGTCATAAGCTCTAAAGTTGACCGTTTTCAAGAAAAATCAACTTTAATGTTGTTTAAATAATGTTTTTTCTCGAAAAATTGCTGCGTGCATTGAAGCTAACGGCGGACATTTCCAACAATTCAACTGAGTATGATTGTTATTGTTTTTTTTTTCATTTTGCAATTAAGAAGTCAACGTTTGGTTTTGTTACTTGTTTTAACGTTTACATAAATTTTGGATAATTAGGAAAAAAATTATTTAAAAAAAATTACCATGTTTTTCAACATGAAAGTTAATTTTTCTTGAAAACGGTCAACTTTAGAGCTTATGACCAAGAGTACTTTTTTTGTGTAGAAAACATTGGCGGTTCAAGTAGGTGGCTCAAAATCATACTTTTTTCAGTGGCGTAGAAGTTGGAGATAAAAAAAAATAAAAATTCTGCACAAACATAGCTTATTATGAGTAGAAAATGCATTCAAAATCTGTTTTTTGTGCTATGAACGGTTCCAGAGATATTCGCAAAAAACTTTAAGTTTTTTTAAATTTCAACACCCTGTATCTCGAAAATGTTGAATTTTAGAGGGTAAGTTAATAAAAACTTTTTTTCATATTATTGAACGAGCTATCACATCCGGAAGTCCTGCGCATTTACTATGAAACACCCTGTATAACATGAAAAAAATGTATCAGCACGCCGCCACTGGTTCTAATCTTACATCCGAATATCATGATGAGATATGCAGCTTTCATAACAACGTGTGTTGTTTATATAGAAATGGCACCTCCATATCTTTTATTGCTCGGGGTTCCTAGCTCTTGAGCTGGTAATACCACTTTGGCATAGCAACCACGTATCCAAACAACAACGGATAATGTCAGTCTGACATACTTCATGTCTATCAGGCATTATCTATAAAGCTGGATTTATAGATTGAGTCGCAGCCGCAGTCGTACGAAGATAAATGTGCCGTTGCTCATGCATATGTTTATAGATTCGCTGCCGTTGCAGTTGATGTTGTCGCTGCTGCCATTAGTTAACTAACTTTTATTTTGGACGGCAGCGGAAACAGAAAATGACATGAAACTCAAAATGTCCTTGTCAAAAATGAACGAAATGTCACATAATTCAGGTTATGTAATTGTTTACATAGTTTGAAAGCAAAAATTTATTTTACTCAGAAATGTTAGAATATGGGGAAAATATAGATGTTAATGTAGAGGTATTCCTAAACATATAGAAAGATTTCCGCATCTATTTAATCTGAAGGACAAGAATTATAAAAATATATTCATGAAGGAAAACATTAAATGAACACAAAATTAAACTATAAATTGGTCATAAATTTGCCAGCGGCTACGGTAACGGCTACGGCAACGGAAGCGACTGCGACACAATCCATAAATCCAGCTTATCTATTGAAGAATTCACGACAATGGAACTGTTGTTGTTGGTTCGTGAAATTATCTCAATGAATACTACTCATGCTCACAATACTATCGACAATTCTGTCAGAAATCTTAGACTCGATCAAACTCGATCCCAAAGAACTCGTGGTGATACCAAGCAATTTGATCTCGTTGATTTTTGACAGAATTACTGTCGATAGTATTGCGAGCACTCGTGGTATTACCACCTATAGTTAATTAATTGTTTTGGCAGGTGTACATGAGTTATGATGTTTTCTTTCCATATGGCATTTTTATTTCCAAAATGCAAGAATTCTCAAATTTTCATTGTAATTTGTACTATCACATTGTTGATAGGTAGGTACTGTTATATGTTGTTTTCCCCTCTGTATATATTGACTAATGTGTATCGAGTTATGAGGAGTCACGAAGTGACATGCTGTATTTTTGACGTGTTAAATAAAATAGCTCCACTTAATAATCGCTTATTTCTCAAATTTGAACATTGGCGACGAGTATTACAGTACAGAACTCATATTTCAACACTTCGTTATATAAAAAGTAAAAGAAAATGGCCAGTGCGTTGTTGGGATCTCTGACTTCATTTGATCCAAAACTTTCCGATTTTGCTGTATTCTCGGAGAGATTGGAACGATTCTTCCTGGAAAATGACATCACAGAAGAAGCACGGAAAAGGGCAATTCTTTTGAATACTTTGAGTGAAGAATGTTATGTGCTCCTGAAGAATTTATGTATTCCTAAAACACCCAAAGAAAGGAGTTTTGCTGAATTGAATGAATTATTACTTTTTCATTTTTCCGTGGTGAAATCAGTTTTTGCTGAACGTCTCAAGTTTTACAATGCAAGAAAAGATCATGCGACTGCGACTGGGCAGCTAAGGTGAAAAGTTTGGCGGTAAACTGCAAGTTCAGTTCGGCAATGTTAGACATAGTCATGAGAGACATTTTCGTGATTGGAATGGGAGAGAATAAAATAATGGATAAGTTATTCGAAGAAGATGCCAGTAAGGATACTTTATCAATGTCTAAAGTTATAGGTAAGTATTGCTTTGGTGAAAGAGTCAGCATTGATTGAACAATCACGAAGAAAATCTATGGAGAAAATACCTACGACATCGTCTTCGTTGGTGGAAGTTGAGGAACTACATTTCAATAAGCATGAACGATCTTTGGCTCAGGTAAATTCAAGAGGATCTAATCAACAGAAAGCAGGACACTCTCGAGGTCAGTCGAGGGGCCGTAATTATGACAAACGATATTCTGTTTCGAATAGCTGCTGTTCTGTTTGTGGTCGAGGAAATCACAAATCGACGGAATGTTATTCTCGTAATTTTATATGTCATCGGTGTGGTGTTAAGGATCATTTAGCGCCAATGTGCAAACGTTCTAATAAGCAACATTTTTTGGCTGACAATGATGCCGAGTCTGATGATGCAATTGAAAATATTTTTAGTTTCACTGAAATTTATATTTTTGACGAAAAAGGAAACGTCAAACCTATTTATGTCAATCTGACAGTTGAAAATATTCCTATGAATTTCGAAGCAGACTCAGGCTTTGCTCATGCAGCCATTTCAGAAAAACTATACATGAAGTATTTTCGAGATAAACAACTGTTTCGAAACGATTTATCTTTACGAGATTATGTAGGTATTACTTGTTACGGGTTTATTTTGCACTAGAAAACCCTTTATGTTTCAATACAATAACATCAGAAATTCTCTGTCATTGTTATACACTTTCCACTCTGTACGCCACTGTATCAAAATGACAACTTGATCGTTGTCATGTATAGCTTGTTCCGAATGTTAGTACTTACCTTTGTCCTACTAGTTCGAGCGGACATGAACCGGCCTTAAGCTATTGACAGTTATCAGTTGTTCTATTTTGCGATATGACAGCGTTGTTTTGTAAACAAACTTTTGGTTGGTCTATCATTTTGTGCTTAGAACACAAAACCGTAACATTCCTACTCTATCTCTATCGTGTGTCATTGAGGTACCTACTTCACATTCGAATACTTGACCTTTTGTTTGTTTGTTTGTGTTTGGTTCTGAGATTGAGAGGCTGGCGTTTTCATCTTGGTTCGGTTGGCAACAATGAATCTTAAGGTGTTCTTTTCATTGCTCCTAGTAGCTCGAGGTAGTTCCTGGACTGTTCCCACCGAACAATAATGAACAAGAAAGCGCCTTGTCAGATATTGACAGATTTGACCTTGACGTATGAGATATATTTTCCTCTTCCTTATTTGATCTTGATGAGTGACTGACCTATTTTGAAGATTTCCAATTAAAGTTTGATCATCGTTGATGGATCTTGGGAAAATTCATATCAGGAGAGTTTCTCATATTGATGCGATTTTTGACGCTATATATTTTTGAGAAATCTCCGTTCGCTTTGCGGATTTTTGAGGTTAGAAACTCGCTATCAGACAGCAAACAGACCATCAAAGCTGTTGTCAGAACCTTCCCACTCAATAGAGGTTAGTATTTGCATTTGGGCTCTACTTATGGCCCCATAAAGGTGTAATCGGAAGACAGACTGGTATGGTTTATTCTAGGGTGCTCTGCTGCGACTACTTTGCTCTACTTTGCTCCTCTGCGACTACCACTTTGCTACTGCTCCGCAGCGGCTAGACCTGCTACCACTCTGCTACTACTTTGCTCCGCTGCGGCTAGTTCTGCTACTACTCTGCTACCGATTATTGGAGTTCCACTAATGTGATTGTTCCACTGTTTCGTTGCTACACGATTGTCTTTCCACTGTTCCACTGCTGTGATTGTTCCTGCTCGACTGTGGTTGTCCCGCTTTATATCTGTTGTTCAGCATTCCTTCGCTATTCGTCCCAGCTGTACATGTACTTTGATTGATTGTGCCGTACCCACTGTGCACCTGTATACACCAAGGCACTGATGAACTACAACCACAATAATTGGTGAACTGGCATGCTTGAGAATATCTGCATAGTATCAGATAAGTTTAGAATAAGACTGCCCCTAAGGCGTAAGTATCCATAACTGTAAGCTATCATCGTGACGTCACAGGCATAGCCCTCACTGGAGGTTTCATATTGATATATTCAAACAATACCATACTCTCAATCACAGAATTCACTTGAATTCATCTTGGTGGTTGATATTTACATTAATTTAATTTTCTTTTGTATGGTGAGCTGAACTGTGCACATACAGGGTGTGTAACGATCAATATATTTTACTAGTAAGGGACATGACTATTTCTTTTATTCTGGTCCAAGTTATCTAAGCGTAAGGGAAGACAAAACCTCTACATAGTTGTATATTATTATTATACCCTTTACAGGTACTAGCGATAAATCCGTGGCGCTCCGGAAAATTAACCCCGTATTTCAATCTTATCGAAATCAATTTTTATTGTCGAATCCACGCCTACTGAGCTACTGGGTATGTTAGAGGCGTGACACATCATTGCACATTCACTGCTCTCCTTTCCTAAATTTCGCCCCTAACATAGTTTCAAACCAATTGGATTCATTAATCTGAATATTGTTCACGATGAAATAAAATCTGTATTGAAAACATATGTCATTCAGAATGGAGGCCCTCCTTTAATAGGTCGTAACGGTTTGAAAACACTGAAGCTAGGATTTTGTAAGGTAGATAACTTTCAAAATAAATTTTTTATAGATCCTTCTACTAAACTTGATGAGTTGGTAAATCATTATGCAGAAATTTTTGATGGAAAAATGGGTTCATTCAATAAATTCAAGGGATCTCTGAAACTGAAGCTTGATTACGTTCCAAAATTCTTCAAAGCACGTCCGGTACCAATTGCTCTTAAATAGAACAAGAAATTGAACGTTTAGTAAAAAATTATATTCTCGTTCCAGTTGAGTTTTCAGAATGGGCCACGCCGAATGTTCCAATTATTGTTTCTGTAATCCCGCGATCTTCTTTGATAGATACTCCTTTGCCCACTTCAGTTTCTAATATCGATTTGGATAGAGAAACTCATCGAGATGTGATTGTTCGTGTTTTGAGGAGACAAAGTCGATTAAGAAAACCAGATAGGTTAGAATGTTAGTATAGAAATTTTGATATTAGAGAAGGAGGTGTTATATATGTTGTTTTACCCTCTGTATATATCGAATAATGTGTATCGAGTTATGAGGAGTCACGAAGTGACATGCTGTATTTTTGACGTGTTAAATAAAATAGCTCTACTTAATAATCGCTTATTTCTCAAATTAGAACAGGTACGTTAAAAAAAAAGTTGATAGGAAATTCATTCAACCGGTTTTATAACCGAGTGGATAGTTAGAAAAAATCTCTTAACCAATAATCAATAATGACAGGAAAGTTTACGATGAAAACTCTTATGAAAAATAATACCGTTTTTGTGTATGATTCAAATAGTCGTAGAAAAAGTTTATTGTATAATGAGCATGAAATGACCCATTTCTCACTCAAGGAAAGTGTGTGTCATTTATTTTCATGCTCATTGTACAATAAACAATTCCATTATTTCTTGTCACACAGTAAACAAACCGCAATCACAAAAAATAATTATAACTTGATTTGACAGGGTTATTCATTCACCTATATCTCTCGACATGATATTCGGTTTAATGTTTCCTGAACATGTGAACAACCGCTTCGGGGTATATATCTGAAAAAATAAGTTCTGTAAATGAGACGAACTTTTTCACAAACACGCGACGACGAAAAGTTTACGTGTGCTTTCACTTGGGTATAAAATAAAATGTATTACATCGAATAAACGCCGAAGCAGTCATGGACTTTCGTGAAGGACAAGTTGGGATACCGACAGTTACCAGTGGCGTATTTACCCTAGGGCCACGACCGGAGTGAAACTGGCAAGACGGCATCGCCAGCAAGACGGACAGCGCTATGCTTCGATGAAGTTGTGCTCGGTATCGCCGCAGCGTATGGGTATTCAGTGAATCACGTTAATTTTTGTCCGTGTTGATGAAAAAATTTCATATAAACCTGCTGGAGAGATGAAAACCCATCTCATATTCTAAGCAATTTAATTAATTGGTACAAAAAAAACTACCTATGTATCTCTTCATTGAACTAATGTAATAGAAGCTGACTCTGTATCATCTAGTTGACCTGCTTCCATACCTCTAGGAATATTGAAGAAAATATTTCTGACTTTTTTTAACAGATATAGGCTTTTTCCCGTGGGAGACGAAGCCGAATACGTCAAGTCGTGCTAGCACGGAAAGAACATTTATGGACGTGTTGTTAAGAAACCTAACATACTCCTGGACAATCATCATGTAAAGTGTCAGTGCGACAGGCAGTCTCCAGGGACAAAAAATAATTGAATAAGGGAATCAATAACTTGTAATTTTGAAGTTGAAATAAAAATTTTTTCTGACGATTTTTGCAATAGAATCTACATTTTTCGAATAAATAAACCGACCAGGATATCCCTTGGTCACATACACGTGTAATGTACGATATTTTTCATTATATCTACGTGAAAACCACATATTGTTAAGAAACATTCATTTTCAATGATGAAGGAACAAAAACATGTATTATCAATTGAAATATTCATGGTACAAAAACTTCCAGAAACTGCCACAAAACAAGCGTTATTTTACCCTGTCGGTAAGGAAATATTCAAACAATTTGTGATTTCTAGAGAACTGTCAACAACATATCAGTTGATTTTGACATGAAAATAAGCAGCTATAATGACACCAGCGCACGGAAAATTTTCCTTGCGGGCGTACGGAAAAACCATTTTTCGTGCAATCGCACGCGAAGTCAGTATTTCGCGTTCTCAGCACAGTCCTCGAAATTTAATTTCGCGGCCGTTACCCATAGCAACGGCCGCGAAACCAAACGTCACTTTCAAAAATGTTTTCAGACATCGTCTTAACATTCTGTTTGTCACACCAATCTTTAAACTCGCCGTAACATTTTTCGTACTGCCGTTTAGATTTTTCGGGTATTAAAACGGAAAGCGCCGAATTTACAACGCTTTTGAGTTCAGGAGGGGTGGAAGGTACTGAAATATCGCTATCAGTATCAGACATTTTGCGTTTTGACAAGAACTGTCAAAATATATTGTATATATTGAAACATATCATTTCCATAGCACACGGTGATATTGTTAAATAAATTGAACTGCTGTTGATTTTAGAGCAATAATATATTTATTTACAACTATCTATTTTAATAATTTTAACGATTGCACGAAAAATAGTGTGTATGCCATGGCCGCGAAACTTTTTAACGACCTCAAGATTATCTTGCCTCGGCCGCAAGCGGCCTCGGCGATAACTATTCTTTCGGTACGTTAAAAAGGTATTTCGCGGCCTTAGCATACAAATAACTATTTCGTGCAATCGCACGCGACGTCAGTATTTCGCGTTCTCAGCACAGTCCTCGAAATTTAATTTCGCGGCCGTTACCCATAGCAACGGCCGCGAAACCAAACGTCACTTTCAAAAATGTTTTCAGGCATCGTCTTAACATTCTGTTTGTCACACCAATCTTTAAACTCGCCGTAACATTTTTCGTACTGCCGTTTAGATTTTTCGGGTATTAAAACGGAAAGCGCCGAATTTACAACGCTTTTGAGTTCAGGAGGAGTGGAAGGTACTGAAATATCGCTATCAGTATCAGACATTTTGCGTTTTGACAAGAACTGTCAAAATATTTTGTATATATTGAAACATATCATTTCCATAGCACACGGTGATGCTGTTGATTTTATAGCAATAATATATTTATTTACAACTATCTATTTTAATAATTTTAACGATTGCACGAAAAATAGTGTGTATGCCATGGCCGCGAAACTTTTTAACGACCTCAAGATTATCTTGCCTCGGCCGCAAGCGGTCTCGGCGATAACTGTTCTTTCGGTACGTTAAAAAGGTATTTCGCGGACTTAGCATACAAATAACTATTTCAGTATGCTCAATAAGCAAGTGAATATTATATTATTGTTTTCAGATAGGTATGATGAAAAAAGATGTTTATGACTTCAATTATTAACATATTGTTGCTTTTTTTATGAAGAATGATTAATGATTATCTATTCAATACGTTGAATATGAAATTTGATATTGTAGCATTTATTTGACCCCCCTTTCCCTCTCTAGAAAAAATGAAAAAAATGTTTCTGCAATCAAAATCATCTTGTTGGGATTTTTTCTGTGAAGAATGTTGAGAAATGAAGTGTTGAATACGTTGAATGTGATATTTAATTTCGTAGCATTAATTTGACCCCCTTTCCCCTCTCTAGGAAAATGAAAAAATGTTTCTGCCTTTCAAAATCATCTTGTTGGGATTTTTTCCGTGAAGAATGTTGAGAAATGAAGTGTTGAATACGTTGAATGTGAAATTTGATTCTGTAGCATTCATTTGACCCCTCTCCCCACTCTAGAAAAAATGAAAAAAAATTTCTGCATTTCAAAATCATCTTTTTGGGATTTTTTTCGTGCAGAATGTTGAGAAATGAAGTGTTGAATACGTTGAATGTGAAATTTGATTTCGTAGCATTCATTTGACCCCTTTCCCCACTCTAGAAAAAATGATAAAAATGTTTCTGCCATTCAGAATCATCTTGTTGGGATTTTTTCATGAAGAATGTTGAGAAAAGAAGTGTTGAATACGTTGATTGTGGAATTCGATTTTGTAGCATTCATTTGACCACCTTCCTCCTCTCTAGAAAAAATTTTAAAAATGTTTCTGCCTTTCAAAATCATCCTGATGAATTTTTTTTCATAAAGAATGTTGTGAAATGAAGTGCTGAATACGTAGAATGTGAAATTTCATTTTATAGTATTCATTTGACCTCCTTCCCCCTCTCTAGAAGAAATTAAAAAAATGTTTCTGGCTCTAAATATCATCTTATTGGGATTTATCACGTGAAAAATATCGAGAAAAAAAGTTTTGAATACGTTGAATATGAGATTTAATTTTTTTGCATTCATTTGACCTCCTTCCCCCTCTCTAGAAAAAATTTAAAAAATGTTTCATGAAGAGATACTTGAAAAAGTTCAGAATCGTTTTACCAAATACCAAATATGGAAACTTGGCCTACCATATTTCAGATTCAACACAAAAATGAGGCTTTCTGTTTTTGATTTAATGTCACTTGAGGATAGACCTAAATATGCGATGGTTCTATTTCTTCATAAAATAATACACTCTTACTTCAATTGATCTGATCTGTTATAAGAGCTCTGCCTTTTGGTTAACTCCAGAAGGTTGAGGAGTAATCGTATTTTTTCATTTGACACACGATTCCACAGAACTTACTATGATTCGATGGCTATTAGTTGTAGATCTCAAAAAAATTTCAATATGCATTTTTCAGAACTTGATCTTTCTCATCTATCACATCAAGAATAGAAAAAAATGGCAGTTACACAACTTGATCCTGCCATTGTTCAATATGATTCTGAATAATCTTGGTGCAGAGACCTCTGCACCAGGTGCTGGTGGATTCATGTTCAATTTTCAATTTTGGTTGAAGGCTTTTAGCCTTCACTTTTAATATAAAAGGCAACATCACTTATAACATGGCTTTATTGTTATTTCAGACATGTAGTCTAGTTTACTTAAAATTTTTATGAATGGCCTCACCATATTGACATAACATGTGTTTTTCTTCTCCATAATTTATTAAGCTGATGATGGACCTATATAGGTCCGAAACATGTACTTTTCCAACATCTAACTGTTCGATGGTTATTGGCCTTTCCATTACCATTTAACCAGTCATATATATTAAATTGTGGAGATGACTTCGAGTTTTTATTCTTCCAAATTCCACACCACTCCACTTCGAGACACCATGGACTTCTACCGCAGGTGTAACAAAGAGGCAAAAGCTTTTTTGCTGCATAGTTGCTCATATTAAACCCCTCTAGAGGAAAATCAATTTCAACATTCAACTTTCTAATGATATTTCCTCTAGGAGAAAAACGTTTCAGATGGATCACTAAAATTTCTGGAAATTTATGAATGGAAATGGATTTCGTGAATATCCTTCTCACTTCGCAATTTGAACAAAAAGGTTTCTCATCACCATCTAAAGATTCTTCTTTAGTGAAAGAATCCAGACATTGCGAAAGTTTGCCTGTTCTTTGCGGAAGTGGTATGAAAAGGTCCCAAAATGGATCAAAAGTGACCGAACAATGACCAAAAAAAGTACACTCCAATGAAGATTTAAGTTGGCCAACAAAGCAGTCTACTATCTTCGAGTTGTCATTCCGAAAAAATCTCAACCAAGCCTCTACGGCTTTTTCATTGTCACTCATATTGTTATCAATAGCTGCCATTAAGTCTACAGGTTCCTCTGTATTTCGACTCAATTCTTCATGTAAACCCATCAACAGGTATCTCAAAAATTCCTGAGCATCTTGCTGGGCGAAACCGAAAAAACGAGGCGCGAATTTTTGAATATAACTTTTTAATGACCCCGTATCGATAACACCATCCGACAAATCTTCTGACCATAGTTTCCTAATCACGTTCGCAAAAGCTTTGACTATGGTTCCTTTCATACTGGACGTTTTAGTATTAATATCTTCCAAGTAATCATCTGTAGTTACATACTCAAGAAGACAGTTAGTGATCGACAAACATGGAATGATGGAATTCATGTAACAGGAGTTGTTTATGTTAATCAAACCTTTGAGACCCAAAACATTGATAGTGTTCACCTTCTTAGGATTTTCTTCTTTATGAGGAATCTATAGGCAATATTTTATTGTTGATTTGAACCAATCGCCAATTCATCGATTCTTCCAGAACTAGCATGGTTCCAAAAAAGGAGGCTGCATTACCTCTTTTTATACAAACACTGATTTTCTGAATCAAGAACGACGTTGCTTTGGATATACGGGAACCAATTCTCTAGATGAACTTTTTCGCATGAGGGCCGAGAGTGCCGAATGTTTCAATTGCTACTGGATAGAAAATATAATTGTCCTTCAAATTTTGGTATTTACAGTGTTTTAAGTTTTCTGCCAAAGTAGCTGCCGAACCACTAGAAATGGAAGTTGAAGAAACATGTGACTGTGCCAAAGTATCTACACAGGTAAAATCCCAGATAACAGGTTTTCCTCTCTGCCATAGAATGAGTGTTATGCCATCAGGCCTTTTTGCCGTCGTCTCTACAAATACCAACTGGTTCTAAAATGGATGGAATGTTTGCAGACGAAAGGTCACGTTTAATTAGGTCATTTACTGCCTGATGTCTTGAAAAACGACCGGCACCATATCTACAACTAAGTCCATAAGTACCACTGCCATCTACTTCTGTACGGCATTTGCAACGGTGTTGGAAACAGGAAGAGCACACAGCCACGCTCCCGCATCTTTCGATGAAACTGCTCTGAACCGTGCCATATCTTTTGGAGTTGTAGCAGACTGTAGCAGTTTGTCGTGTTCAATTTTTATAAGCGGAAGATCCCATGCACGTCGAAACGTTCTTTGTTCTGGAGGTGAATTAGAATTTGTTCGACTGATCCAAATTTGTTCAGCTTCTTTCAATAAGTTATCAGAAGGAAAATGTGTAGGTAGAATCAGATTCGTTAAATCGGCAACATTATAAACTGATGACAGGAAAGCGGGCAATGGAAGAGAGGATGCTGAACGAATGCCCAAGCTCCCCTGAGAGACCGGAAGTGATGCTTGCAACCAAGAAGCGTCATCCATTGGGTTATTTAATAATAATTGGAGAGAGTCTCGCAACGCATCATCAACTTTGTTCAAATAACTCACATTATGCCAACAAGGACTGCATTTCAAAGTATAAGTAAGTTTTGGAATGGCCATGCAGTGTTTCAGAAGGTGAAAGGCAATATGGGTAGGGATAATTGACAATCGGGAGGACATAGTATTGAATTTTTGAAGTTTCTCTTCGAAGCAGGGAGTGAAGGAATCATTGGTAAGCGGTACACCAAGAAGAAATAAACCTCTTTTATCAACATGTCTTTTTCCGGGAGCAAGATTATTGAATCTATTGAAGATTTCACTATCGAAGCCTTCAAAAAAAAAAGAGTTCGCACTTGTGAAAATTCAGTTCCAGCCCAGTATCCGAGGAATTATCAATAATTGATGAAAGTGCTAACAGAACTTCGTTTGCGTTTCCTCCAAAAGAACCATCGTCCAGTTACCAAGCGTTAAAATCAGTCGTAATATTTTTTAAAGATATCATTAATTGAGAGACAGAAGAGTGCCGGAGATAACGGATCACCTTGTTGAAGTCCACGTTCCGATATTATTATATCTTCGCCAAAAGACAGACAGACAGACAGACTGTAGCACTGTAGGATCCAATGATATATTTCAGGAATATACTTTCTAACTTTCTCAACCATCAAGTCGCGATTCACATTATTGAAGGCGTTTTTGAAATCTAATTTCAAAAATACCTTGCAGCTCTTGTTGATGTGTTCATTCACGAATCGTCTGGCAGCATGAGCGACAACTTCACAGCCTCCAAGAGTGCCGAAACCAAATTGTATTGGACGAAATAATTCACCAAGTTTTGGTTTTAATTTCAGAGATGCCAGTTTCGAAACGAGAACGGTTGAAGATACAGCAATTCTGCGATCGCCAATCGATTCAGAATGGTCGAATTAGTATGTTCTAAAAATTTTTAGTTGACGAAAATATTAATAATCACTCGAAAAAAGTTGTAAGTCATCTAAAAGTAATGAAAAATATAAAATGACAGATCTATTTGAAATACGCACTATCTACGTAAAATTTAACGCTAATTCCGAAAATGTTTGATTCATATATGCTCTGGTATAAGATTTATCCGGAAAATGGAATAAAAGGTCGAAAATTGGCGGGAAAAATCTCCTTTCAACTCGATTTGATAGAGCAATTCTGCGATCGCTAATCAATTCAGAATGGTCAAATTAGTATATACTGGAAACATCAAGTTGACAAAAAAAAATTATTCACTTGAAAAAAGTTGTAAGATAGACAACAATCATGAAATATACAAAATGGCAGATCTATTTGAAATTACATTATTTTCCACAGGTACTTATCGAAAAGTGTTCTTCATTATGTTGATATATTCTACTGAATTCTTCATAAATCTGCACACGAGATTTCTCGTAATATTGAAGCATAAATTGAAGTTTCAACGTTAAACCATGCACAAAATAAATGAATTTCGAACGCTCATAGTTCACATACATCAACTTCATTATTCCCTAATGGACAGAAGTTACGAAGGGTCCGTGCTAGTTACCCTTAATCACCGCATATTATAGGATTATTCGTGGGAATAGATGTAGCCGTGAATATGTGCATTTGCAGAAAGTATTTTGGTCAAATTGTTCAAAATGTCAATACTGAAAAACAGTTTATGCATCATTGTCATTATCATAGTCCTAATCATAAAATTAAATTAAAGCTGTACATTTCAGTAGGGTCATTTATGCAATTTCTTCAGTTTTAGTCTCAATCATAATCATAAGAATTTGACATTCAAAGTTGGCAATTTCCAATTGTTATGCTTATGATAAGGACGACATGCAAAACGCGCATGCGCTTCGATACCTTTTTTACAAATGACATAAATAATTATTTGTTTCGACTTGTTATCCTTGTTATTGTTTATCGAGTTTCGGGGAAAAAACGATCCAGGAAGAGGGTCTTCTTATTGAAATGATTGAAAAATATCTCCTCCTTTGGGACAAAAAGACACCAATGACAGTGTTGTTATCTGTCAATTTTTTATTTTCAAACTTATGACTGTGATGCATAAATATAAAAATTCTTACGACAACGACAATGACTAGGACTGCGTGACAGTGATTATGACTATGATAATGATATGTTGCATAAAAATGGGCCCTTACCATGGGCACACAAAAATTATGTATTGTCTAGTTTATGAAAAACATAGAGTTCAAGTATTAAAATGTCACTTTCTTACTACTATTGACTGAACTTTATTACTGAATTATCAGAAAAGATTTGATCAATACCATAGTATCAGACTTCCAAAGTAACAATTTAAATATTATTTGGATTTATCCTAGTTTTATGAAAGTTTTATGAAGGTTAGGTAATGCCCAATTTGATTTATGCAGGTCATATATTATTCCTAATACGCTACCAGAGCAAGCAGATTTATGAATCAGTTTCAAAGCACTCCTGAAGGCTATAAGATAAAACCATTCAGCATTTAAGTATATTTGTTTTTATGACGGTTTTACAATGGCTTACACACATACACGATACATCTTTTTGGTATTTAAATAATCCACATAGAAACTTAGTTTTGTGATGGTTTTAAGCACTCCTCAAGTCCATGCAATGGTTCTGTAATAAAACTAACGATGAGGTTTTTTTAAGGTTTTGAGATGTACTCTCGAGAACCGCTATAAAGTCAAAGCATAAAACTATTTCTACTTAAATGCTAGTAGCTTCCACTAACCGGTAATAAATAAAACACATTGGGTAAAGATAACTGGAAAAAATAAATAGTAATTAAACGTTTCACAAGACTTAGACACCAAATACTTATCACGGGAGTATAGACACTGAGTATACTGACCACGTCGATCACGAAAAGACGAATGTCAGGCGGGATTGACAATTGATAGTTGAAATATTTTGGAAATTGTATTAAATAATACTAAACGTACTTTTTTAGGATAAAATGATTTTAAAACGGTTTATTTTGAGGAGAAACGACTTTGGTAAAGGTAAGCTTATCGGGCTCATTCTTGAAACAAAAAGAAAAGTGGTATTACTTACGTAGTTTTATCTCCTGAACACGAATTTCGTGGGGGTCTCTTATACTTTTCGAGTTATGACCCTTTGAATCTTGAAAATCGACCATTTTCAAACACGATTTTTTCGGTCACAAATCGAAGAAAATGCCTCATTCTTTTTGTTGGCACATTTTTGAGACCCCAATCAACTCACATTTCAAAATTACAAGCAAAACCAACCGTTTTATACAAAAATTCAACCTTCTTATAAAGTACACATTACCCTTCCCACATTTGTAGAACGGACGCCAATGAAGAGTGAGGTTAAGAATAGTGAAATATAAGAAGGTTAATTTTTTCCGTAAAACGTTTGGTTTTGGTGCTTGTAATTGTGAAATAAGAGTTGAATAGGGAATGAAAAATGTGTCGACGAAAAGAAGGAGGTATTTTCTGTGATTTTTACTGAAAAAATCGTGTTTGAAAATGGTTGATTTTCAAGATTCAAAACGTCATAACTCAAAAAGTATAAGAGACCCCCACGAAATTCTTTCGAATTCGTGTTCAGGAAATAAAACTATGTAAGTAACACCACTTTTCTTTTTGATTCGAGAATGAGCCCGATAAGCTTACCTTTACCACGACTTTATGACGGCAATATGTGCAGCTAAATATAATAAAGGTAGGGTAGCCATATTTTATTACAACCAGTGTGAACAACTAAAGAGAGCCTAATTTCAATTCATGTTACTTGCAATTTGGTGTGTATGACGGAAAGGAAATACACAATTATTGGTATTCATATATACAGGGTGTCAATCTGAAAACTTCCCACCCTTAATATCTTCCTTCCAGTAAACAATATGAGTAATCGAAAAAACAGGTCAATTTTATTGTCAAGGAGGACACTTTCAAGGACTATTTGTAGCCCTCGTGGTTCAACCCCCTAGGAGGGGTAGATGTTACCCTTAGAATTTTAAATGGGAAGGGGGGTCAAGTGGCACATCATTTTGATGGGCGTTCAATTCTTGTTCCAATGGTACCCTGACTTATTATTTTTTGATGAGCATTTTCCGAAAAATTGCGTTCAAAACTAACAGAAGTAATTATTAGAACGCCTATACTGAGATGCATGGTTTGGCCAGAACTGGTTAGAATATTAGGTGGTACCGTTCCAACCCTTTATTAGGGGTAACATTAGCCATTAGCTCCAAACACTTTACATAAAAAAGTAGTCTAATAGTAAAACGTAGATGGTAGTAAAGTTGTGTTTATTAAATGCTGAATTTTTAAGTGTCATCGCAGAAATTGTACAGATAAGATAGCCTTCCTTTTTTGCTACTTCTGCTGTAAAAAGTTTCTGTTTTCCGGCAAAAAATTGGTTAGCAAATTTGAAATATGTGGTAGTCTTGTGAATACCGTTGTACCTGTTGGGCTGTTTAGGAATTACTTTAATGAGTGTATAAAAGTGTAAAAATGGTTTACATTCTTCAAGACAGAATTGAAATGATTGTAATTTATGGCGAAGTTGGAAAGTGCGCACGAAGGGCGGCATGTCTTTTTAACGAAAGACACCCAAATTGTAATGTGAGTCACCGGTATGTGCTTGATTTGGTGAATAAGTTTTACGAAACTGGTTCAGTGACAAATAAAAAAAGAAATAACCCCAGAGTACTAAATGAAGCAGCTCAAATTGAAGTTTTGGGAACATTTGCTGCAGAGCCCACGAGCTCCTTACGATCAGTATCAGAACAGACGGGAATGTCACGCGAGACTATAAGAAAAGCATTGAAAATGCATAAATTTCATCCATATAAAATGCAGATTCTTCAAGAGCTCCACGAGGATGATTATGATGGAAGAATAGAGTTTTGTGAAATCATGTCTCATCGAGTCAATACCATCCCTAATCTTCTGTTAAACATCTGTTTCAGCGATGAGTGTTCATTTTTTCTGAATGGCAATGTTAATAGACAAAATTGTCGCTATTGGAGTGACGAAAACCCACATATTTTTCGGGAACGGCATACACAACACCCACAAAAAGTTAATGTTTGGGCTGGTATTCTTGGAAATGCCATTCTTGGTCCATTATTTCTGGAAGCAAACTTGACTGGCAATCTGTACCTTGATATGCTTGAAGAGATGATCGATCCTCTTATAACTCACGAGCTAGAAACTCAAATTGATGCAGAAGGTAATGAACTTTTGCAGGAGGATCTGTTACATTTCCAGCAGGACGGTGCTCCACCTCATTATTTTCTTCCCGTCCGACAGTGGTTAAACGAGAGATTTCCGGGTAGATGGATTGGCAGAAGGGGAGCAGTTGAATGGCCTCCGAGATCACCGGATTTAACACCCTTAGATTTCTTTCTTTGGGGGCATCTTAAATCCGTTGTTTATAAAACACAACCTTCTGATATTGGCGAACTTAAAAGACGAATTACAGCAGCATGCCGGTCAATTCCTAGGGAAGTTTTCCGTAATGTTAGAGGGGAGTTTGAAAACAGACTGTATTACTGTTTAGAGCAAAATCGACGACATTTCGAACAGCTAATAAGATTAGCGTAAGTAGATTTTATGTTGGAAATGTCTTTCTCGCAAATTAAATTTTATTGTGTAGGAGGAAAATAACCACCAAATAAAAAATCCCATGCGTAATAAATTTATTCCTGTCATTCAAGGGTTGGAGCGGTGCCACCTACTCTTCTAACCATTTTTATTAAAGGGAGTCAATACAATAATGCATCTCAGTATAGGCGTTCTAATAATTACTTCTGTTAGTTTAGAACGCAATTTTTCGGAAAATGCTCATCACAAAATAATAAGTCAAGGTACCATTGGAACAAGAATTGAACGCCCATCAAAATGATGTGCCACTTGACCCCCCTTCCCATTTAAAATTCTAAGGGTAACATCTACCCCTCCTAGGGGGTTGAACCACGAGGGCTACAAATAGTCCGTGAAAGTGTCCCCCTTGACAATAAAATTGACCTGTTTTTTCGATTACTCATATTGTTTACTGGAAGGAAGATATTAAGGGTGGGAAGTTTTCAAATTGACACCCTGTATAGTACAAATCATTCCGGGAAAGATATGAGTCAAAATAAATTTTCAATTTTATGTGGTATTTTGTTTATTTTCTTAATTTCGCGTTGTTATTGGGGCGCGTTGCAGATTTACCACCTAACTGATGTCATTTTGTCAAAAAAAAATTCATTCGCAGATGATATTCGACATTTCACGTTGTTGAATACCTATAAATTCTTCATATATCACTGCCAGGACGCCATCATTATATTTTTGCTTGTAAATTAGTCGCCCTATTTTTCGCAACTGAATAATTAGATTAATTTAAGTCCGTTTTGGCTGTAGTTATTTATGGAACATTTTCTAACCCAATTTCCTTCCAAAAGAAGATATTTTGATGCCAAATAGATATTTTTAATGACGTACAGGTTTATAACAGCCCCATGATTTGGTTTTATAATGAACCTCAGGAGGTTATTAAGGATCCTGCGAATAAGGCAAGCAGGTTTTATGCTTGCATTTCAAAATAGCCCTGAGAACGTTCATAGGAGTGGGCCCTCGTAGATTTATAGCAGCTTTAAGGAGGTTTTATGGATGTCGTTACAGCAAAACAGATTTATCGATGCTGTGATAGTTATGGTTTTCAGAACCTTCTGAGGGCTATCACAAAACTGAAATTGTTACTTGGGTTGAAACAATCTACAGGGTAAATCGTTACTTCTTGCGTTATAAGCCAAATGGACCCCGCACGGTTCTTATGGAAAATGGGTCCCAGTTGAATTGGCTGAAAATTCAGTATAATGTAGTTTATGATATCCTGATCAAATGTCTCTATGGGCACAATGAGATCTAATTGACAGTTTTTGAGATACACACAGTAAAATGTGGATGGAATAATACATGCCAAAATGTAAAATATACATACTCCTTCCAGTATTATAACTTGATTGGACAAGTGATTTAAAATTTTAATGTAAACTTAGGTGAATGTCATCTATTTCTCCCGTGTTTTACAGTGAGCATGTAATTCAATGCTATATTACATGTAATTTTCGCTGCTTTACATGATGACTGTGAGTGAATGTAATAATTAGTAAAACGACGTATTGTTACAGCGTAATGAGGCCCATTTACAGGATGTTCCAGGTAATGTGTAAATTATCTTTTGTTTAAATGTAAGTTTCCATAACGCTTCGCCATGTGCACCTACCGGCATTCGGCCCAATCCTCATTCACAGTTCATGTTGGTAGGATGAACATCGTTGGGCGTCTGGTGAAGATTTAAAAACAAACAATCTTTTTTATTTTGTGTAAGTGAGTATGTGGGTGCCAAATTGTCATCGGTTAATATATCAGGTGAGTTAATATGTTCTGAGGAAAAAATATCAATATCAAACATTCATCATGAAGTGATAGTCACTTTCGTTGTCGCAAACCCAACTGTGATATGATTTTGAGTATTTATTCGACATTCAAATCTCAAGTGGATAGATATCATCTCAATTCGATTGTCAGCTAAACTTTTAATTAATTTCAAATTTGAAGTATATAAGATATTTTGTTAAAATTATTATTTGTGGTACCATATTTACTTGAAAGATTTGAGAGTTATTTTCCTTCAATATATAAAATATGTATTCATATTATACAAACAGGCAATAACAAGACAAATAGAATTTATTCATGATAGTAAAACTCCCTGACATTTATGCTGATTTGGAATTTTGGCAATTATCTAAAAAAAACTCTTGAAGTTCAAAATAATAATATTGAAACTGTTACATCAGCAGAGTATTGCTACAAGAGTGAATAGTACTGTACAAGATGGAACAAATGCCCGAAATGACTAATAATTAGTGACTTGCACGGTATGTACCGGCGATGAAGATCTTCATTATCTGTCGAATATGGGGCTATATTTCCGGAAGGATTTAATCATGTGCGCATCATTCAAATAGGCAAGGATGTATTTCAGTACCGTCCATTAGGTTAGGTTTAGGTTTGAACATGAGTGGGCACGTATCAGGCCCTCCACTGTGGCCAACCCAAGTAAAAATTTCAGTTTTTTGATAGCCCTTAGGAGGTTCTGAAGACCATAACAATCACAGCATCGATAAAACTGTTTTGCTGTAACGACATCCATAAAACCTCCTTAAAGCTGCTATAAATCTACGAGGGCCCAATCCTATGAAGGTTCTCAGGGCTATTTTGAAATGCAAGCATAAAACCTGCTTGCCTTATTCGCAGGATTTTTAATAACCTCCTGAGGATCATTATAAAACCAAATCATGGGGCTGTTATAAACCTGTATGTCATTAAAAAAAATCTATTTTTTTAATGAAATTGGGTTAGAAAATATTCCATAAATAACTACAGCCAAAACGGACTTAAATTAATCTAATTCTTCAGTTGCGAAAAATAGGGCGACTAATTTAAAAGCAAAAATATAAAGAATATATAGGTATTCAACAACTTGAAATGTCGAATATCATCTGCGAATTAAATTTTTTTAACAAAATGACATCAGTTCCCAAGTAGCACACCTATATTGGTAAAACATTGGTACAATATTGTGAATATATTGGCAAAATATATGAAATGCAATATTGGCGAGAAAAAAAATGTGAACATTCGGCGATATTGGTACAATATTACTTGAATGATATTGGCGAACTATTCTTGAAATAATATTGGCCTCAAAATGTTCGGCGATATTGGTACAATATCGCTAATACAATATTCTGACAATATTGGCACAATATTCAAAAGTTATATTGTCGAGAAGTAAAATGTGAACATTTTGCGATATTGGTCAAATATTATTTGATTTTTTAGTTTTGGTGAAATATTCTTGAAGCAATAATGTCCTCGCAATATTTATCGATATTGGTACAATATCATTTGGATATATTGGTGGATGTCAATATAACTTGGTAAATTATTTAACGACTCTCAGTTGATGAAGGTGACACCAGAGTCTGCCTTTTGAACGCCATAACCACTGAGTGAGCTGTCTTGAAAACAAGTAATGGGAAGTATTTAAAATACTTTTGTAGGTTTTAGAAGACGTTCTATATGTAGAGCCACCTAGCGGATTTTTATCCTGGTTTGATCATGATATAATTTCAATATGTTTCATTGAATATTCGGCCAATATTCAAATTTAATCTCAATCTAGATGTAGGAAACAATATGAAGACAATATTGTTTTAACGATATCGATAAATATTATTGAACCAATATTCACCCAATATTAATTAATAAGATTTGTTGAATATTGGCGAAATGATATTCAACCAATGTGTAATCACACTTGGAGATACAATATAGTTTTTATTCCTAGAATCGATATTAGGGGAATATTGGGATTGCGAAATTTATTCTAGATGTTAAAAACGATGTGAAGACAATAATGTTTTATCGATATTGGTAAATATCATTCAACCAATATTGACTCAATATGAGTTATTACAATTTGTCAAATAAAGTGGAAATGATATTCAACCAATATTCTAACAAACTTGGAAATACAATATAGTTTTTTTCCCATATAATCGATATGACTCGAATATTTGGATTGCAATATTTATTCTAGATGCCGAAAACAATATATAACCAATATTGTATTATCGATATTGGTAGAAATTATTCAACCAATATTGACCCAATATTTCGTGTGATGATCTACATTCAAAACTATTTCAACCAATATTCCACCAATATTATTAATATAATATTGTTTTTTGAATTTTCACCCATATTGGACCAATATTGATTTTTCATTTACAATATATCTATGTCGGCCCAATATGGAACCAAGATTCAGCCTATATGATGTGCTACCTGGGTTAGGTGGTAAATCTGCAACGCGCCCCAATAACAAAGCGAAATTAAGAAAATAAACAAAATACCACATAAAATTTAAAACATATTTTGACTCCCGGAATGATTTGTACTATATCTAAATACAAATGAATACCAATAATTGTGTATTTCCTGTCCGTCATACACACCAAATTGCAAGAAACTTGAATTGAAATTAGACTGTCTCTAGTTGTTCCCTCCGGTTGTAATAAAATATGGCTACCCTATCTTTATTCTATTAAGCTGCGCATATTGTCGTTTCTCCTCAAAATAAACCATTTTAAAATCATTTTATCCTAAAAAAGTACGTTTGATATTATTTAATCCAATTTCCAAAATATTGCAACTGTCAATTGTCAATCCCACCTGACATTCGTCTTTTCGTGATCGACGTGGTCAGTATAATCAGTGTCTATACTCCCGTGATAAGTATTTGGTGTCTAAGTCTTGTGAAACGTTTAATTACTATTTAATTTTTCCAGTTATCTTTACTCAATGTGATTTATTTATTACCGGTTAGGAGGAGCTACTAGCATTTAAGTAGAAATAGTTTTATGCTATGATTTTATAGCGGTTCTCGAAAGTACATCTCAAAACCTTAATAAAACCTCATCGTTAGTTTTATTACAGAACCATTGCATGGTCTTGAGGAGTGCTATAAAACCATCACAAAACTAAGTTTCTATGTGGATTATTTAAATACCAAAAAGATTTATTTGTATGTGTATGTGTATAAGCCATCATAAAAACAAAAATACTTAAATGCTAAATGGTTTTATCTTATAGCTTTCAGGAGTGTTTTGAAACTGATTCATAAATCTGTTTGCTCTGGTAGCGTATTAGGTTTAATATATGACCTGCATCCCAGGTAGCACATCATATCGGCTGAATCTTGGTTCCATATTGGGCCAATATAGATATATTGTAAATGAAAAATCAATATTGGTCCAATATGGGTGAATATTCAAAAAACAATATTATACTAATAATATTGGTGGAATATTGGTTGAACTAGTTTTGAATGTAGATTATCACACGAAATATTGGGTCAATATTGGTTGAATAATTTCTTCCAATATCGATAATACAATATTGGTTATATATTGTTTTCCACATCTAGAATTAATATTGCAATCCAAATATTCCAGTCATATCGATTATAGGGGAAAAAAACTATATTGTATTTTCAAGTTTGTTAGAATATTGGTTGAATATAATTTCCACTTTATTTGACAAATTGTAATAACTCATATTGAGTCAATATTGGTTGAACGATATTTACCAATATCAATAAAACAATATTGTCTTCACATCGTTTTTAACATCTAGAATAAATATCGCAATCCCAATATTCCCCTAATATCGATTCTGGGAATAAAAACTATATTGTATCTCCAAGTGTGATTACACATTGGTTGAATATCATTTCGCCAATATTCAACAAAACTTATTAATTAATATTGGGTCAATATTGGTTCAATAATATTTATCGATATCGTTAAAACAATATTGTCTTTATATTGTTTCCATCATCTAGATTGAGATGAAATTTGAATATTGGCCAAATATTCAATGAAACATATTGAAATTATATCATGATCAAACTTGGATAAAAATCCGCTAGGTTGCTCTACATATAGAACGTCTTCTAAAACCTACGAAAGTATATTAAATACTTCCCTTAGCTTGTTTTCAAGACAGCTCACTCAGCGGTTATGGCGATCAAAAGGCAGACTCTGGTGTCACCTTCATCAACTAAAGGACATTTAATAATTTACCAAGGTATATTGACATCCACCAATATATTCAAATGATATTGTAACAATATCGATAAATATTCTACCAATATCGATAAATATTGTACCGATATCGATAAATATTTTGAGGCCATTATTGCTTCAAGAATATTCCACCAAAACTATTTCTAAAATATTCAAGCAATATTCGACTAATATCGCAAAATGTTCACATTTTACTTCTCGACAATATAACTTTTGAATATTGTGCCAATATTGTCAGAATATTATATCAGCTATATTGTACCAATATCGCCGAACATTTTGAGGCCAATATTAGTTCAAGAATATTTCGCCAATATTATTCAAGTAATATTGGACCAATATCGCCGAATGTTCACATTTTTTTTCTCGCCAATATTGCATTTCAAATATTTCGCCAATATGTTCACAATATTGTATCAATATTTTACCAATATAGGTGTGCTACTTGGGATAAGTCAAACTGGGCATTACCTAACCTTCATAAATCTTTCATAAAACTAGGATAAATCCAAATAATATTCAAATTGTTACTTGGGAATGGCCTATTGTGGTTATATTCCTCCCAGTATATCCAATCTTTTGATGAAATTGAGGAAAGCATTGGGAGAACAATTTAGCAGGTTTTCTGGCCTTACTATCGTATCGCCAAATATTGAGAATCTGGTTCTATCCGCTGCAGGGCATGTACGCAGAATGTGTTTAGCCGTTTAATCATCCTCCATGCATAGCCGGCACTCTGCATCTTGTGCAAGTCCGATTTTATGCATGTGATGTTTGAGTTTGCAGTGGCCAGTAAGCAAACCTACTATAACTCTGAGATGCGCTCTACCGAGTTCTAGCAGTTTGTCAGAGTCCTGTTTTTTCTTTGTACAAGCAATAAATGCTTTGGAATGGGCTTGGCCCGGTAGACTATGCCAGTACTCGAGTCTTTCATTGTCTGCCCAAGCTGTTATGACATTATTGGCAGTGCTATATACTAAACCGATTACCGGTTCTGGTCCAGTGAACGTTGTTTCGGCCCACCTTTTTGCTAGGGCATCCGCTATTTTGTTTTCTTCTAGGCCTGTGTGACCTGGTATCCAGACTAGGGTTACGTTGTTGCGTTGCGCCAGTCTGTTTAAGGTGTCTCTAGATTCAAGCGCTATAAGTGCTGCTTGACTATCTGAAAATATTATTATTGTTTTTCGTGTGTGCTGTCGATTTTCCAGCTCCCTGGCATACAATTCATGGAATATCGGAGCTAGTTTACCCATACTGAACGAGCGTTTCACTACTGGGTTCATCCCATATATTCCGGCTCCGACGCCTTCCTGAGTTTAGGAACCGTCGGTGAAACAACGTTAATTTGCCCTACATAGGTTAGTTTCATTCCGGACCCAGTCTTCTCTTTCGGGAAAGACCACAGTGTAGGACGTGTGAAGGTTGATAGTTTTAGGAATGATGTCTGAGGGCATTCCTAGAATGTTGTGAGCTATTATGCCCTCCAGCATGCTGCTGCCTCTCATGACACATGCCTGCGGTAGACTAATGGCCGCTTAGGCCCATTAGGTAATAATTATTGGATAACATAACATCAACCGATCATAAGATGAGAATATACCACGAGAGTAGTTTGAGTAACAATGAATTTGAATGTTTATACACATATTATGAATGCTTAATGAATAATAATATGCCCTAGATCGATCACTCCACTTGTGAATCTGGTGCTCAGAAGTGTCGATACCTTCCACATAACGATAATTTCGTATGCTTCTTGTTGTATGCATCAACATTTTTAATGTAGTAGTCTCCCTTGTGAAAGCGGAAGCTGCATCATCATGTCGTTGACCAGGAACCGTATAAGATGCAACAAATAAACATAAAAGTTGAAAATTTTCATGTAATTTTCTACATAATTTGTGTACACATGTTCCTAAAAAAAATTAAAAAATACATCTAAAAAGGAAAGTTTTGGGTGACCCTGTATAATAGTAATTTCAGATTACCTAATATCAAAATCAAATGATATTTACCTATTTTGCAGGTCTACGAACTTTTGCGTTTGACTGATTTTGTTCAAAGAATTACATAAACATTATGTAATTATTAATAACCATGAATACGGAGTCTTAGAACTTTTCAATATAACTCGTGTCGACAATATTGAGATCGCAATCATTATCCTTAACTGTTTGTAACAAAATAATTGCCACATTATTGAATTTCTAAAGACAAGTAACAACGCTGCCTCTTTATGTTTGAAACCCTGTGATCCCCATTAGATCTCGTTGTGCCCATAGAGATATTTGATTAGGACATCATAGACTACATTTTACTGAATTTTCAGTTATTTTGACCTTGACTCATTTTCCATAAGAACCGTGCGGGGTCCTTCATCGAATTTTTTTTGATGGATATATTCAATAAGATCGGCTCAACCCAAAAAATATTTACTTTTCTCAAATGTACAGAGGGGATTGAAAGTATGAGTAGATCAAGTCGGTGCACCTATGATATGTGCCAAGTGGCCACGAGTAACGTAAATTAGGAGTACTATACAGTGTGACTCAAGAATCAACGAGACCCATATTTCCAAATATATAATACATATTCAATATAAATATGAAGCAATGAAAAAATCCATATACTATGTACATCAATCACCAATAATCTACGGTTTAAATATTTTTATCCCAATTCCTCCTTAAATCATACATTTGTTAATTAACAAATTTTTCTAAACCGAATGGTAACATAAAAATCCCGATAACTATTGAACTAAAATTTTCTCCACTTTGTGAAGTTATTCTCAATAGGCTCAAAAATAGATAACAGTTGCAAAAATGGTAAAATTTGGTAATTAACAGATGCATAATTTATCGAGAAATTGGGATACAAATTTTTTACCGCGAATTATTGTTAATTGATGTATCTCAATAAAACCGGAATTTTTTATTTATTAATTTTCATATTTAACCTTCCGGAACTGGCGTGAATTTTTTGTGTTCCAGGACTGGCGTGTGACTGTGAGTCCGCATACCAGATATATGGCAATTACTTACTTCTATGTATTTATTCTTGCTTATTTATATTAAAACATTAAAATTATTTGAATAATATTTATTTTACAAGCAAAATAACAAATCGAAAACATAATTTTAGGAATATTTTTAGTACATACATACATGCTAACATCCTGCATGTATCTATAATCTTACTTCTAGAAAAATACAAAATAAAAGTATTCACAACAAGAACATAATATTATAAGTAATTATAGATAGGTTTATATATGTATTAGGTTCTCTGCTCGAGTCCTACTTGAATGGGGGACATGTTTTGACCACTGTGTAATTTTATCTTTTCCAAAGAAATATGAGCCCAATGAATTTTGTTCCTCATTCTCGGTATCCGTAATTTCCTGTTCCGTATCTGAATCGGACTGTCTTGTCTCTAATACATCCTCTTCAATTTCATCTTCGTCTTCGACATCTACGAAATCATCTTCTTCCTCATTTTCAAAACCTTCTAACATAAGCTGATGCAGTCTTTCCTGCTCACGTTCATATGAAGCCATCTGGAAATTACCCTGCGTTAGGTAACCCATAGAACACAACAATAGTATGTGATAATATACAAAAAAATAGTTGCTCACCTTCAAATGTGCCGAAGAAAGAAAAAATGATGCAGGTCAAAAATGGGATCGGGAACTGGCGTCGGACTCTCACTCCGCAATCTCATATAACTCAAAAACAATAACATCCACGCACTTCAAACTCTCGTTATAGAGTGATTGTTCGTTGCTTGAAGAACAGTGAAACGCACCGATTCGAAGGGTAATGGTTTTCGGGGTAAACGACTATTAAAAAGATCTGCGGACCGGCAGTCCGCGCGCCAGTTCTGGAAGGTAAATACGTCAAAATACCGTTTTTTGTTGTGTTAGAGTAACAAAACACGTGCGGAAGACAGACTACAAGTTTTTTGCTCTATTTTCAGGGCTCTATAAAAATTATAAATATTGGAGGTACAGATTTGGGAGTCTTTTTTTTTCACCAAATTTGCCGATATTTCCAAAATCTTCAATATTTTTCGAGATATTCAAAAAAAAACCAAAGCCCCAGTTTTTTTCCACTTAAGAGAAATTTGTACTATACTTAAAACAGTGTATGTAAGGGCTTGGTAGTCCCTAACTTTTTTGGTTCCTCTTTCACTTTGGGTGAATTAAAAAGTAACTAAATATGTTTTTGATGATTTTCCCATTTTTTTTTTGAAAAGAACCAAATCAAGTTTCGAAAAAGGGAGAAGAAAGGAACATAGATTAGATCTTTACCGGCACGTTCAAATTTTTTCATCAACTAATAATGAAAAATAAACCTTGAAAGTTAGGGACAGCGAAACCCTTGGATGGCGACATTTTGTATGCGGATAGTAGCGCCACAGTCTTTCAGTTTGTAAGGTATCACTTCCAATTAATTGTTTATAACTTTTGTAATTTTTTTCGGCCTCTTTTGAGGCATGTCCTTGAACTTCTTACAAGACATTCCGAATCGAATGGCACCATAATCATAATTTTTGATGACAACACATTTTTTTTTTTATTTTGACTAGACTATATGGGAATATTCAAATGAGCACGAACTCCTCAAGCACTATATGGAGATTTTTCGTCATGCATTCAAATTATACTATCAGTCTCCATGAAAAAATGTGCTCAAAGATATATTTTTACTTCTTGGATTGTTATCTGCAGAAAGGTTGCTGGACTGATACAAGTTGATTCCTTAGTTGATACTTTTTCCAACTGTGTATTGAATTCGTTAAAATAAACAACTTTTTCAAATAGCTTTCTTTGAAAACAAAAAATAAAACAGTTACATGATTACAAAACGTGTCTAACTTAAATAAGGTGTTCAAAGTTGTCGCAAACTGAACTTTTCATAATTCTCCACAAGAAAAGTGACACGGATTCAGGTCTGGCGACCTTGGTGGCCATGCAACCGGTCCTTTTCGACCGATCCACCTATTTGCTTATCTTTCAGTTTTATGAAAAAAGTTATTTGAAAAAGCTGTTTATTTGAACGAATTCTATACATAGTTGAAAAAAGCAACAACTTAGGAGTCACATTGTATAATCGCAGAATATTGAAACAACAATTTTGTTATCAAAAATACTACAAGAAACCAGAACAGACTTTTTTCCAGATTCATTTTTATTTCCTTTATTGTTTATAGGTGAAGGTGCCATAGTAGTATATATCAACTTTTTTAGTGTAATTAATACGAGCAAAATCATAGATAGTTATAGATTTCTTCTAAATATGATAACAGTAAGTTATTTTTGGTAGCTACAAAACAAAAAATCAAATTAGCCTTTCTATAATCTCAGTAAAACAGAAACTCTTAATTTGATTGGATTTCTCTAGTAGGGTTATTTGCTATTTTATAGCAGTCATTCGATTTTTTCTTCCATGCATTTTAACAGTTCTCGGAGGGGTAATTTCTTTCCATTACATCGATCACAGAATTGAGAATCTATTTCCAGCAAGATTTATGATCAGTCTTGAATGGAAACAATAAAATCCGAATGGAATTCAGAAGATGTCGCCATAAGGTAAAGTTTATGTTCAATAAATATGCAAATTCTAGTTTTATCTTCCATCAATGAAGTTAATTCACATCTCAATCACGTTTATTGTTATTTTCAGAGAATTTCCATTATGCCGAAAGCCTTTCATGAAAAAAACTAATTATTTTCATCTGGGATCAGAGTTTATTTTGTGTTGGTGTAAAATTTGTAAACATTCATAAAATGGTTTCGAACAATTTCGATATGGATGACAAATATTGAGTTTGCGGTGAAAATGCAGTCGTTCAAAAGTTCCTCAAAAATAAAGTGGATGTCATTTGCTAACATAATTTCGAGAAAAAAAAATTGAAGTAAAACAATGTAATTAAGTGATTTGCAGGATTATTGGCAAAAGAAGTTTCGAAAGCCATAATTTTCTACTTAACTAGTTAACTTCAACTGATACACTTTTCTCCCAATAGAATTAACTACAACATTTTGAAGTTAACTATAATATGTGACGTCATTTCACAAGTTAACTTATAGTTATGTGTCAAAATAGTTTTACAGTACCTGCCCTTAATGCTTTAGGTGAAATCAAATATATATCTACCTTTTCTCGCATCTCCATGGAATATCACATGTCCATCGTAATGAATATCCGTGATGTGCCAAAAATATCCTGAAAAGAAAGAAAAATTGTTATATTTTTCGTGCAAAATTTTCATTTGGAAATATGTAAATTCGTAATAAACGTAAATTTTAGGGCTCACGAGAAAGACTCACTACTGAAAAATATTATGAAATTCACTTGTTTTTTGTCAGAATCCGAAAAGGATTGAAAATATTGTAGGGTAGCCACTTCCTCAAAAAGGTGAAAAAAAAATCATATCAGGAGAAAGGCTTATTACTTTTGAAAAATCTCGTTGAATTTACTTCTTTCTCATTGTATAATAATGACAATAATAATAATTAATTTGTCCACTGAATGTTACAATACAATACATTACATTATGGGAAACGTGACAAACAGATTAGCTAGTTCGCTATTTGGTACAGTAGGAACCTGGTTCTATAATAAAATGATGTGGAATATTATAAAATATAATAAGATACAATAAAATAAAATAAAATACAGATTTTATATATGCACTTTTTTTTCAATAACTTATCATTTGCTAATTGAAATAAATCTTATTCTGTACGATATGAGTTAACATAATAATGCAAGTTATATAATGGCATCTGACAAGTAATATATACAGGGTGAGTCAGAATAAGACCGACAAACTCTGACTACAGATTCCTTGCCTCATTTTGAGATGAAAAGTTTCTATCAAGGTATATCTTAAAATACATCCCCTATCCCCTAAACCTAACAAATAGCCAACTACACAATTATGGAACACGCAACTGCAATGACCTTCGCCAACCATTTTCAAGACTTTCTGTTGGTCAGAACTCACATATTTATAGAGGCATTGTTTGTTTTAATAAATACATAAAAATTAATGGAAATGATGCAAGTTTTAATATTTTCAAAAATAAGCTCCATACATATCTGTTACTAAAAGCCTATTATTCCTATGACGAATTCCATAAAGATACCGGTTTACCGTAGTAGTGGAGTCTTATATTTATTGTTAAGTATTGTATATAAATATTATCAAATGTACTTTAACTTTTTTTTATACTAAATGTATTTTTACTATTAAGTACACACTATACTGAATGCTGACAAGGCCAACAGTCCCTATGTATTTGTGAATTTTAGAATTTGTTAATGTGTGATGTCTCATAGCTGAATAAATGTATTGTATTGTATTGTTTGAGATACAGGGTGTCAAAAGTGCGAAAAAAGTTTAGGTTAATTTTTTTTTTTTCTAAAACTCCTGGAGAAAAAAATGTCAAACTTGGTGCACTAATCAAGGTTTATCAACGTGATAATTTGAAGTTATTATTTTCAATTTTCGTATACCAGTGGCGTAGTTACGATTATATGTGGTGATATTTTCCTTCATATTTTCTTTGGACAACTGAATTGACGAATGAGCGTTTGACATCAGTTGGGCTCATCCATACTCAACCTAAAAGTCATAACATTCCATTTGCCTAAAAGTGATGGTTTCTGAGATATTTGCGAAAAACTGAAGATATGTCCTGAGAAGAGAAATAACATCCTGTGTGCTATAATCGCATGATGCAACTTTATTATAACTTATAGGAATAATTGTCAACCTCCTGAACATTTTTCAATGTTGGGAGTATTCATAACATAGTACAGGTAAGTCAGAATGAGACCGACAAACTCCGTTTTTTTTATTCGTCATATTATTTGAACGAATTCTTTTTGGACAACTGAATTGATAAATGAGCGTTTAGCATAAGTTAGGCTCATCGACACTCAACCGAAAAGTAACATTCTATGTGTCTAAAAGTGAAGGTTTCTGAGATAATTGAGAAAAACTGAAGATATGTCCTGAGTATCAACGTAATTTCCTATGTGCAATAATAATAAAAAAAAACCCAACTTCAAATTAGTAATACTCCACTCAAATAAGAGTTTAGGAATAAATGTCAACCTCAAGTTGCATTATTCTCAAAACTTTTGGACTGAGATTAGTGATTTGTAGATTTTTAGAATAAAGAATAAATTTCAAAACAAAAATGGAATTCGGTTACAAAAAGTGACAAGTAACATATGGTTGTATTCAGTATGTCATAAGGAGACAAGAGAAATGGAAATATACCGGGTGTTTCACTTGAAAATCGAAATTTTATGTCACTACTGGTGAAACCATACCAAAAATTGCACGAAGTTGAGTTTTTTTTTTTGAAAAAGGTCGCACCCACCTTCTGGTTATTAGCGACGGAACAGTATATATACAATCTACTTAATTACAATAAAAATACTATTAGATCTTAACGAATAATAATGAACAATAATATTTATAATAATACTAATGATTATAGATTGTGGAATACACCAATGTCTTTCAGATAATCTATCAGGTTTTGGAATTGACATAATTGATCTAAAATTAATGATAGCTCTTGTGGAATTCTGTGTGTGACTCGAGCATTAGAAAATCTTGGACAGTCCAATAGAAAATGTTTCACACTCATTTGCACGTTGCAGTCTTCGCACACTGGTATGGCACTACGTTTAATGAGGTATTCATGGGTGAGTCTTGTGTGTCCGAGACGAAGGCGGGTTATTATCACTTGTGTATGTCTATTAGTTGGTAGCGGCGGTTTAATGGTTGGTTTGACCGCTCTTAACTTGGCTTGGGATGTTTGTCATTCACTTTGCGACTTATCGAGAAGCCTTTTTTAAGGAAGGCTTTGACATCGGTGGAAATACAGTTACTGAATAATTCGGCCTTATCGTTGGTCACTGCTTGACGCGCTTTTCTGTCTGCCTCTTCGTTACCTTGGATTCCGATATGGGAGAGGATCCAGATGAGATCTACAGTTTTTTCGTTTTTCGCTACGAGGTTCAGTTCTGTCTTGATTAACACTGTCCGACAGGATGTTTTGTAAACACGTTCTGGATGATTTGAATGGAACTCAAGGAATCCGTTAAGATGACAAATCTTTTACTATCTGTATTCTTATTGTTTACATATCGGAGTGCTTGGAATATTGCATATAACTCTGCTGTATGAATGCTACTGAGAAGGGGAAGTTTGTATTGTATTGTATTTGTCGAAACCACTGCACATCACACACCTTCGAAGGACTTGGAAGCATCTGTGTAAATTTTTTCTGAGTTTTCATAAGTAGCCAGAATGTCATTGACGGAATTTTTAATGACGTTGGGATTAGTATTGAATTTATCGTACTTAAGAAGACTTGTGTTGCAGAGAGGAATTTTTACTGACCATGGAGGTGGGTGGTCGATGTTGTCCGAAAGAATGTTAGGAAAAGTTTCGTTGAGGTTTTCCATTATCATTCCAATTCTTTCATAGAATGGCCTATTGTAGAGTGGTTTGATCCTGAAATGAGTTTGGTATCTGGTTGTGAATGTAGTGTCGTATGAAGATTTTCCTTTTTTTGCAGCTACGGAAGATGCATGCGATAAGCTCAATATTTGTCGTCTAATTTGTAGGGAAGGTTCACCAGCTTCGACGTAAAGGCTTTGTACAGGTGTTGTTCTATAAACGCCTAGTGGTATTCTGACTGCGTTGTTGTGGATTGTATTCAGTGGTTTAAGTGATGAATTACATGCTGAGGAGTACGCAGTTGAACCAAAATTGAGCTTTGATCTTATAAGACTTCTGTAAAGAAGTAGAAGTGTAGACTGATCAGAACCGCAGTTTTTACTCGCTAATGTTTTCAGTGAGTTGAGTCTCTTGTTACAGGAAAGTACTAGATTTGATATATGTTCCTTCCAATTCAGTTTGTGATCGAATATCATGCCTAAAAATTTCTCCGATGATTTTTGTTCAATAATCTGCTGATATAATTGAAGCCGTGGAACAAAGTTTGTATCAGTAGTGCTGAATATAATAGCATGAGTTTTAGGTACGGCGAATTGAAATCATGTGCTTCTAGACCAATTATCCAAGGTTCCTAGGAATTCCTGTAGCATGTGCTACATCAAATGTAAGTTTTCCTTTGATGAAAACTACTAAATCATCTGCATATAGTCTAGCTTTCAAGGGTACCTTCAAACCATGTAAAATATCAATGATAGTTATCATGAATGTGGTTGGACTGATCACCGATCACTGAGGTAATCCGTTTTCTTGGAGATGTTTTTTTGAGAAGATTCCATTTACTCTAACCTGAAACGATCTGTTGCTTAAGAAATTCTTTATCAGTGCTAAGCAGTTTCCTTTGATATTGAGTGTCTCTAGTTTTTTCAAAATATTATGTTGCCATGCCGTGTTGAAAGCTCTCTTGATATCGAAAAATAAAGCAATACACTTCTGTTTCGTAGTTGAGTTGCTTGTCAAAAGATGAAGTTTCATGTCTTATACAGATCCTCTAAATCTCATTCCATTATCTTCAAAAACAAAAAGGTTTTTATTTTCATTTCGTATCATTGTTATTATGTATATATTTTTTTCATTTTGTATTATTTGAGCGAAAGAAAATAATAAAGACGGTAATTATTATTATTATATGGGCGAGCCAGTTTCCGCGGACACCTGGTATAGTCCAGTATCCAATGAACGAGGATCAGTAAGATATTTTTATCCACGCTGGGGTAGAGAGTGGAACCGTTTGTATGAATACTTATTTAGAGACGTGTACCAACAAAGTAAGCATCATCAGGAGCTGTGTGAATTTTCTAATTAAAATAATCCAACTTACTCTTTTTGTGCATGTATAAACTACGTATCCCAATTGAATTTTAATTAACTTTATTCAACGCACCTGTAAACGCTACCCTTCTCAGTTACGCACATAATCTAATTTACTACCCTGATTTGAAATTTAATTACTCAACAGTATACCATGAATATCATACGAAAATCCACCCTGAGAAGTCATATTGACAAAAATGAGTTAGGTGGGGAACGTATAATTCTGAATTGCGGTATTGTAATATGAACTTGAATAATAGACTTTACGGGAAAAGGCCAGAGCACGCAGTAATACCCAGATCCCAGACAAGCACACGCCTCGCGCCATTTTGATATTGTAAATTATATTGTTGTTGTGTGTTGCGTTAGTTTCGTTTTGGATACTTTCATTCGTTCTTAACCTAGGTACCTAAGTAAAGTACATATTCTTCTTCAATTATGTTTTTTGATTAAGAGTTCACTGAGTGTTGAAGCAGCATAATGGACAGTGCTAATAAATTTAAGGCATCTTCATGTAAGGTAAGGCGATACATCAAATATTATTTTAGGTTAGGATGGTCTGGTATGCTCATTCTTCGTTTATTAGGGGAATGTTTTTTCTCCTTATATTTCGAATAAATCAGGTAGTAGTGTCAATTTGAAAGGTACTTTTACATTTGTAAATGATGTGGAATACTTTTACATCTCGATTTTAGTTGCAGGTTTTTCAATATATTGGTGGCTTGAATGAAAAGTTTTGTGTTGAAACAAGTCTTGAACGTTTTTTCACAAATCATTGTGCCATGTTTTGCAATTGGATCAACAAAAAAGACAATTTCAGAATCAAAGAATTGAAATCTAAACAAATTTTAAAATTCGAGTCAGATCAATTTGAATATAAAGCAAATATGTAAGCACACAAAGACAAGTTCAATTGTACATTCCATATTGAAATAAGACCATAATTGTTGAGTTGACTAATTATATATTTATTTATAATATTTTTGTTCCAGGTGCAGTGAGGAATTCTCATCAGAGATGACGCATTTCAAATAAATGTGAAAGCTTGGCTGGCTACAATTCGCAAAAACACGTTACTTGTAGGGTTATGTAGTAGATCGAGATGTCGATATTTAAGCTACACATTCAATTCATTGATTATTTTGTTTCAGGTACCTGATAAGGCCAAACAGATTTTTATTTTAAATATGACATTTCAATATGAGTACTTATTTGTTTTTTGGGATATTGTAATTGAAGGTTTCAATATAATTTTTTTGTCTTTTTGATCTCCAAGATTTAAATGGACATTCAAATTAATAGGTATAATTTCAGAAGATTTTTTGGGTTGTCACTGCTTGTTTCTAAAAACTAGGAAATGATGAATCTGATTTCCATAGAGGACACATCAATACTGAATGATCTGTCTCCCACGAAGATTGTATTCATTTTCTATCAATATTAGTAGCAAGTAGTGAAAATCCAAAAATTCTTCAGTAGCGAACAAACCTACTGGAACGTAATTTATGAAATCTTACTGTTATGTTATGGAAAGGAATAGACAAGATTGGTGGTAAGTTGCTGCTATATAAAAATATTGAATATGTTATTTTCCACTAATTTATATTCTAAGTTGCGGTAACCTTGCTGCAATTACTAATTATGAAAGATTACATCCATCAATCCATTTCAGTAGTTGCTGCAACATTGTCATAAGACGTCATTTTTAATATTACATTTGCAATTTTCCTGTATATTATATGCAATATTGCAGAAACCTTGCTGGAATAATTGATAATGGCATATACCATTTGTAATATTGCTGAACGTCCGTTTCAGTAGTTGCTGAACCTTTGCAGTAAGGTAGCAGAAAACTCTGATGTAACATTACACGAAGTGGTCGAGGTGTTAGAGCGTTTGGCTTCCACCCAGATGGTCCGGGATCGATCCCCGGTCGTGTATCACTGAGCTGAAGTGGTTCGGATTCCACTTTTAGTTAAACTGTAGGTCCCGGATCTCCCTTGCTCGCACAAGCTCTGCTTTTGAGGGGTTTTCTCCGAAAACCTGGGAGTTTCGTAAAAACAAATTTTACAAAATTCTACATTACCATGAAAGGTTACTGAAATATTGAATGAATGTTACTTTGCTTAGTGGGATGAATACCCTACTTCTTCTCCTTCTTAGAAATTCAAGAATACAACGACATTAGGACAACAGGTGAAAGATAATCAACTAAGGTTAATGATAATATAACTTATGACAGAATCTGGTGTTATTTTTGCGATAAAAAAATGCCTAGTATGTTTTTCCCGATTGTTTACTTTTCATTTGGTCGTAGTTGGCCGTGGAAAATGGATATACAAAGGTTACGTAAACATAAAGGTAGGTATTTCCGAGTACTACAACTTGAGTCAAAGAAAATTTCGAATTATTTCATGCTCAACGAAATATGATGGTGTGGCTGCTCAAAGTGGGACACACTGTATATTTTTCTCAATAAAAGCGATTTCAAACTCAATAAAGATGTTCACAATATTGATACCCGGAAAAAGGAATTTATACATACTTCTGCTGACAAGTACAAAACAACTCAAAATTCTCCAGATTTCATGGGCCCTAGAGTATTCAATAGTTTGCCAAGTTATATAAAATCTGTCAATAAACTGACGGACTTCAAGAAATTGTTTTTATTGAATAAATGTTTTTATACACTAAATGAATATTTTAGCCTAAACTGAGTAGTTATTTTAAAGTGTTTGTGAATTTCATTGCACTTTTTTGTGTTTTTAGTCTTTACATTTTGTTTCGTCCGTTGATTTTATTTTTATGACTATTCCTATACAAATCCTTTTTTGTCATTTTAAGGAAAATAAAGAATTTGAATTTTAAGATGGAAGGTGTCCAATTGTCTGTTTGTACCTCTAAAACATACTTTAACTTCGTCTACGTATCTGTTCCAATACAAAAACTGTTTTTAGAGTGGTTGTTTGTGGATTGTATTTTCTAGGAAATTTCTGAAAGTAAAGGATTCCTCATGATCAAACCTCCAGATGATGAAAATAATGATTATATGTTATCATCAAACTGAAAACAATTTTATTCAAGACATATGGACAGAAGGTCCAATATCTCCTGTTTGGTAACCGAATTGACTCGATTATTGTTTTAAAAAAACTTCGACTATGGGTATGGTATTTCGGGAAGGTATACTAGGGAAAAATATTCTGGACATCAAATTGAATTAATTTCTAATTAAATAGAACTACAGTAATATCCTTAATTTCATATATCAAATTTTAAATATTTTCAACACGCTACTTTGTGAACGTCATCTTTTAACACTCTCACGAACCATCAAAAATGCAACTTTTAATGACAGTTATTCGAAAAATAATAATGCCCTTACGCAAAAGTTATTTTAAGTGAGTTATACGAGCCAGAGTGTGAACAAAAAAATAGTCTTGCATGCGAAAGTATTTTTAAGAGCACTTCATAAATTATTTTCATCATACTTATCTGAAAACACAGTATTTATATGCTTATTTGCTTATTTGGCATACTGAAAACGGTTTTTTTTCCGTGCGCCCGCACGGAAAAATTTTCCGTGCGCTGGTGTCATTCATATATTTACATGTCAAAATTGAATAATATGTTGATGACAGTTCTCTAGAAATTGCAAATTGTTTGAAAATTTCCTTACCCACAGGGTCAATAACCAAAAATATTTCAATTGATAATATAATAATATTTTTGTTCTTCCATCATTGAACATAAATGTTTCTTAACAATCTGTGGTTTCAGGTAGATATAATGAAAAATATCGTTCAATACTCGTTCATAAATGCTTTTTCTGAATTCCATGAAAATATTGACAACGAAAGTAAATGAGTTTTTTTCTGTTTTTTATCACCTCTCTGATAACATGTTACTGAGGATATTATGCGTTTTTATAGGATTATTTAAGTTCATGTAGTAGATGAATTATATTGACGTTATTATAGCATACCGTACTCAAGTTAATTTGAAAGAAACAGAATTGACGTGAAATCACAAATGCTCAAGGGCAGCATTATGCCATATCAAACTAGTATTCTACATGCTAATTTCTGAGCGGGCCCAACATTTTTCGGAGCGGTTCCACCAGAAGACAATGGATTTCAATGCCGAATTAATGCTAATCCTATTTCGACCTAAATGTACGAATGTTGAATCCAATCCGGAAAACCGCCTAGAAGCACTGTATATTATTCTAGGATCAACAACTTTGAGCAAACGTGAATCCCCATAGTAGATTCACACACAATTAAGCGGTTGTTACGCCTGAAATTACTATCCTAATTTAGACACGTTCCAGATGATTCCTGCTACGGAGTGCTCAGATAGTTCCGTCTGGATTATACTGTGAGGGATTAGATGGAGTGGTAAATCAATGGGTAGCAGTGCATTAGTGTCTCCATGGAGCACTATTTCTTTAGAATCGTGGTCAAAATTACAATTCACTTAGTCCAGAGTTTATATCCACATTGTTGGTTAACAAATGTGCTCATGAAAAATCTTTTATTTCTATCTATTAGTCACCAGGCCCTGGCCCCTTTCATTTGATGATTACCACATACGTCTGTTCTTGACGAGTTCGACATCTTTCTCTTCTGTCATTTTCCCCGATTCGACAGCTTTTTCGCTCGGAAAACTCCGAAACATGGCGATTTCCCGGGATCTTGTGAATTTGTTATCACATTTTTTTTCCAATCATAAAAGAGGAAATTTGTTTTAGATGAAGTGGGTAACCTTGTCCGACAAAAATGTGGCTGCTATTGTCGAGTCCAACAACTCAAACTTACCAAAATACCGGGGTATTAAAAATCAATGATCACAATGCTAATTTATACAGAATTGTTTAACAAAAATTAATGAAAATGAAGGGTCACATTGTCCGACAAATTCTTGACCTCGTTTTTCCAATCCTACAACTGAAAGTCGGAAAACCGGCAGGGTATTGTTTATTGGACAAAAATGGGAGATGATGAGACACCATTTTTTATAATAAAAAATCGTGTTGTCCGACAAAAATACATCCTCGTACCGTCAGTCCGACAAGAAAATAAGTTTTTCTTTTTTAGCTGCAAATAAAGTTGCAATAATTCATAAACAAATTTAACGTAGGTATATTTTTGACGTAATATGTTTTCAATGAAATAACCCTTGTAGATGGTACAGCATAAAGAAAATGAGAAATTTTTTATTCTTCTTTGAATGACAAAATAAAACACTTTTTGTCTATTTCCCACGATAATTATATATTTGTGTACTAGTTTCGGTCATTACACTATTTTCAAAACTAACTAGATTACATCCAAATCTAAGTATTTATACCTACATTGCCTAATACCTAGGATATTCCCTAATTAGTAGCAGTATATCGTTTCTCAGAATCAATACCAGTGATAAATAAACATAACAAATAATTTGATAAATGCAGGTTTTGGAAACTAGGTTATAGGTTCAGGAGAGGGCTATGGTTTAAATCAAGTTGTTAGTTGAGGATAACAGAATTGGGATTTTTCAAATTTCAAATTCATAATTTTCACTTTTTCGCATGTGTGGAGGATTTTCGAATTATCTTTATCTATTTTATGTTCCGAATTTTGAAGATGATTGATTGATGATTTTTTGTCCGAAATGACAGGTTCATGGTACCTTATATCAAAATTTCTACCCAGTTTGACCTGTACATATGGTGGGGCATTAGCCACATTCTAGTCGATATACACCAGATCTCTTCATTTTGTCTAATTCAGGTTTGGCATTAAATAATCTGTTTCCTAAATTCCCGTTGGTTGTGTAGGATATTTGTTGATTGAATTTTGACACACATCCTACACAACCAACAGGAATTTAGGATACAGAATATTCAATGCCAAACCTAAATCAAACAAAATGAAGAGATCTGGTATTCATTGTGAATAGCACCCTCGATTTGTCAATACTCTTTTAGATTCTGGTTCAAATTCTGAAATCAGCCGTGCAGCACCTTCGTAGTTTCTTTTGAATATTGGTGAAAGACGGCAATTTTATTGCATATTATGAAGATTTTAATAATATGAATCCATAATAAGATCACTTTAATATGCAATGGAATTGCCGTTTTTCATCAATATTGAAGGAAAACTATAAGTGTGCTGTATCGCTGATTTCAAAATTTCATGCAGAATCCAAAAAAAGGAATGTAAAATCCTGGGTGCTATTCAAAATGAATAACGTCGGTGTTGCGATGACCTAACGGATTACTCTTAGTGATCAATCATTATAGGGTATGTGTGAGATACGTGGACGACCAGTATTCTGTTTTGGAAACCAAACAGGTCGATAAGACAGATTCGTGTCACAATTAAACAACCTGTATTTAACCATATCAATAACGTACCTATGGAACTGACAAACGACAGTTACCATCCTCAGATCAATCAATCAATTTATTCTTCACACAAACATACATCCTTATTCAATAAACGAATGCATCTTCATCGGATAAGACAAAAATTGAATAAAAGTATTCAACACAATTGAATTAAATAGAAATACACTTCAAAAGTTGAGATATTTTTCTAACTCCAGAATAATTCTATTACTTTTGTTATACATTTCCACAAAGAGGAAAATAGATAGAAAACAAGTACTTTCCGTTTCGATCATTGAGTTAAATCATTTGTGCAACGTTCCTGTTGCAAAAGGTAATTGTATATTGAAACATTTGATATTATCCTTGATGCTTCTGGAAATGAGTGGCGATTTTCATATGCCAATTAATTTAAAAAACGAGTCGCTAGTACTAATATTACTTTCCGTTGGAAGACAAATTCTCAAAAAAATTACTCGAATCACGATAATTTCTCATAAAGTCGACATATTACTTTATTCCGAAGCTTCACTTTCAGATTAATAAAACGCCTCATTGCAATTTTACCAGAATCGCCCAACATTTCCAGATATAGTCTTAACGGTAATTCCATCACGGAAGTACCCATTTCGTCACTTTAGCGTCGGAATTGTTTTGTGAAAAAGCGTTTCACAAGTTTTCTCATCCTTCGACAGTACTGAATGAGGTTTTAAAGCTTCCTCCGACACCCAAAAATTCCCTTACTCTTTCTGGATATCTATTGTTGAGAACAAATATGACATTTCGCTGGAATTGCCATAGCCTTCAACACAACTTGATACTATCCAGTCAAATATTATTTCCTGCAACATGGGTTTATCCTTTTCCAATGTCTCGTAAAACTCCTGTGTACCAAGAATGAGATCTACATTGCGAGGACTACAAAAATTTTTATCAGTAAGTAAAAATTCTGTGGATTGTCCATTAGCTCTCTATTCACATGAGGGATCTGCATTTGATCTGGAATAATTGGCAAAATGAGACATGTGACAGATTGATTCGACAGATTGATTCGAACCGAACACTATATTTGAATTCTGTATTTCCCAGAACTGACACATTCACTCTCCGCCTGATCAAACCCAGTATTTTACAAGTTGTTTTGATGACAGAATAATTTTATGTTCTCGAATCAAGTGAGACTCTGATTTAATATGAGTTTCCCAAATCATCATAAGCAATGACAACTGCAGTGGATAAAAACAATCCTCAACCACGCAAAAACTAACAAATGGTAGAGTTTTCATGGTTTATTTCACTTCTTGCGATCGTTTTAGATCGTTATATCACTCGGACTTTTCGTAAAATTTTCATATTCTCCTCGATATCGTATGATACCTCATACCAAAGTTCTTACATGGTCTCGAATAACAATCATTACTCATATGACTTGGTTTTATACAGTTTAGACATAGCTTGGTATCTTTGCAATGTTCCACTCGTTTGTTCACAGAATATAATTTCAAAAATTCTGACCAATTCAATAAGAATCATTTATTGCTGCAATCTGCAAAGGATTCGTTAATTAACTATCACATCAATGAAAATGTTTTTGAGAAAAATTGTAAAATTGTCGTTTTACCAGTCAAAAAACCCACGCGCAAGTGATGCTCAGCTATCTTGATTACTCAACAATACGTTTTCTAGAATTCGACTTTGATTGGCACCAACCCAGGTGGTCGGTGCGCATTCCAACCAAGCCTAGACTTCGGGATTGTCATCTAGGCAACCAATATCACACTTGCTTTGAAACTGGGCATATGGTACAGATACCGATATACTCAAAAAAAAATCATCGACACTCCGTGATCGAACTGACTCAATGCTAGCAGATGTTTCAACAGCCGACACCTTGGCCGCTAAGCCGCCAGCATAATGACTCAAAATGGAAAGAAAAAGATTTTTCTTTATGAGAATGTCAAATTTTCTGCCATCAAATATTGAACAGTAATTACACAGTCAATTGTTGTATTTGAAAATTCAAGAAGAAACAAACTCTCGTCATGTACAAAACCGCTGTAGCAGCAATAAAATTTCTTCCATCCCTGGATACAGATTTTATGACAAGATTTATTACACATCGTGCTCATAATATGATGACTATCATGTGATAATTAGTACTTACGTAATTATCAGCTATATTTACAAGCGCTGTATTTGACATTTAATCGTTTCAGCCATAGGAATTATTAACACAATGCAAAATTGTATAATATCACGTGAAGACCTATTTGAAATATGAGAGAAAGTTACTACAATAGGAAAAAGAGTTTTATAACTAGATCGAGGATTATGGTCATTTCATTCAAGATTGTAAGTGAATCATGTCAGACAGAAATTTCAGCAAGCTTCTAACGGACACTATTGAGAATGGTCCTTATGAACAAAAAGCAAAGCTTATGTTTCAATTGGTGTAGTGACCACCTGCAACTGCTGTGATAGGTTAGATAACATTGGAAATATAGGTGCCAAGAAATTAAGCATTCTGAACAAACAGAGATACGATGATGGATCAGAATATCGTGGATCTGGCATATCCAAAATTATCGTGTGGGATTGGTGAGCTGAAGAAGAGTTATAGGAATCATGTCGAAGACGATATTTAGATCCAGCGAAGTCAAAATTTTGATGTGTTATGACCATCTTCCACGATTGAATATGAGGACTGCGGGATGTTACTTCCATCGAACCTCACAGTGCAGCTATGTAGATTTCAAGTATCGGTACACTCCAAGGATGACATTTTGGGACGAAATGTCTATAAGGAGGGGGCAATGTAACGAGCTAAAACCGGCCCTGTTTCTGCTGTGAATCCAGCGTATTAAAAGCATGGAGAATGTATATCCATTATCCCGAGATCTTCCTCGTCTACTGTGGAGCGTCGCGATGGATCCAGAAGAAAACGTAAATATGAATACAGTGATAACAAAGAATTTGACAAAGAGAGAATTAGAGAAGATCATCCACCGTTATCTGAGATGAGAAGTGTGTTGCATATAAATCAGCGCTATTCCACTAAGGGCCGGTCTTTTCACCTATAGATAAGTCCCAGATAACTTAATCTATCAGATAAGGATATGTAAACCTGTGAAGTTTATCCGATAGATAGTTATCAGAGACTTTATTGTGAGGTGAAAAGACCGGCCCTAAGTAGTACAGAATTGAATGATTTAAAATGTTAAGATTATTTCAATGAGAGTATTTTCTGTTAAATGCATATTTGCTAAATAAATATCATTGAGAGAGGAGTGCTAGTAATACTAGTATCCACCACTGAACATGTTGGCGATGATCACCAATATAGTGTAGGCAGAAAAATGCATTTAAAATTGTGGAGACGACTTTGCGTTTTACTGATTTGTATATCCATACCACTCCACTTTGAGATATAATGGACTTCTACAACAGGATAACAGAAGTGGTTACATGGATCAGTGTTGCTAAATTGATATGCACCATGCACTAAATATTCATCTGTCTGTATTTAGGGCAACAGAACTTTTTTTGTGAAAACGTTATTTCACTATCTGTTGCAAAATATCTTTTCTTGCATATATCAGTTCATTGCCTGCCAAATCAGAATGTACTCAAATTCAAGGAATACGAACTAGTGCCCAAAAAAGTCGTATACTTTCAGAACAGTGGAATGTGTTGAATATTGTGAATCTTTATCTATTAAATCTCAACGTTGGAAGATGCAAAGTCTTGAGTTATACCAGAAGAACCACTACAATAGTGCATTCTTATAGGGTTGACAATACTGAATTGGAATTTTATAGTGTAATTTTCTACAAAGAACTGAATTTCATCGAGAACACTATATCAAAAATCTCACAAATCATACGGTTTTATAATGAGAAATTGTAAACATTTAACCAACATCAAGGCATTGAAACTACTGTACTTTCCCAACGTACGATCAAAACTAGTATATGCCAGTATTGTCTGGTACCCTTTTTATGAATGTCATAAAGTAGCCATGGCGGGCGTTCAAAAAAGATTTTTGAAATTCCTCAGATTCAAAATAGATGGTACGTATCCTGAAAGAAGAACAAGCAATCAGGATTCATGCTGAGGCTCGATTTCGACAGCTTGGAGTGCAGAAGAATTTGTGCCTTTATCATTTTTTTGTATAAAGTTCTGAATGGCCTCGTTGACTCTTCCAGATTAATTTCAATATCCCTTCATACTTTTCCAAAAATTGAACTGATATTGTAATATTTCACACATAAATTATCATTCTCCAATAAAGGTTTAACACCACAAGTTTTGTCATTCAATAATATTATTCTGTAAATGGGAAACTGTTGGACAATAAAAGCTATTATTATAACAATTATTATCATGCTTGTTGCAACAAAGTTTTCCTAACACATCCATGCACATTTTTATAATTGACTGTCAACGGCATTCGTGTGCATCAAACTTTCCGAACTATGTAGAAAAATATTCATTGTCTTACTCCTATTTCGCGCACTGTGTAAGATATCTCGTCATATTTCATTGAACACTTTCTGAGTCAGACCGATTCTATTCATTTCGGTTAACAAGACGACGTCATGTTTAATGGGCCCATTATACGAAAATCTGATTCGAGAACACAGTGAATACATTAACGTGGACAGTTGTTCCATTCATGTACAGTTGATGCACTTAGGTGTAAGAAATTTCGTGGTGGATAGCTGACGCAATAACGGTTCTGTTGGGAACAATAGCGAGAAGAGTCAATGAGTTTTGATATGTATCAGTTATGGATCTAGATGTCTGTTGAGGGATTTGACTGGTGAACAATCATCCACTGGATGTGAACCTCAAATAAAAACAAATTATTCATATTTCATGAAATTATGTTGGTGAATCCAATTTGAATCCTCATGATATTGAGTCTGCAATTCTTTTCATTGCGTACACCTCGTACAATTGTATAGTGTTAGTGTTTGTCTTACAAGTCAGAAGTGAGATTACCCAGGTGATAGCCCAGATGAATTATATAGTGTGAAAACGAAAAACAATCTCGCCATGCCGAAGCAAAAATCAGAAAGCAAGCGGTGTGTCTCAGCTCATCATTTAGCAGGACGTCATCATCAGAGTAGTCGCCCTCCTCTCAAGTAAGACGGTTAAAAAAAAGTTACAAGCAAATGAGAAAAAAGAAAGTTTGCTGGCAAAAACGTGAGTAGAAACATTTATAATAATTTGAGTGTGGACTTATCAAATTGCTGAGTTCGATCTTTCAAAACGGGTACTCAGTTCGTTGAATTGTACAGCAAAGGTGGATAAACTAAAAGTGTTTAAGATTGAGACAATTTGTTAGCTGTTAAATTAGCCACTAGTAGTAGGGGAATACAGCCGGTTCTGGGCCTCACCCCACCCACTAGTTGGTTACGAGGAAGTGCTCGCATATCGTACGATTTTTTGAGAATCATATCTAGTTGTGGGATGATATTGAGTCGATGTAAATCGAAACATTTTCATATGCTATACAATTTGTAAAATTGTTGGTAGAAGTTGTAAATTATTCGCATGAAAGGTAATAAAAATTGAGTGACTATTATTCTGATCGGCATTATCGAGAACAATGTACTTTTACAAAAACAAACCAAAAAGTGAAAACGTTAATTCCACACATTCAAATAGCGACAAATCATATTTAAACCGACTTAACTTAATGGAAATGAAGTTGAAAATTGCCTCATTGAAACTGGTATTTCTAGCACTAATTTGAAAAAATTTATGATTTAATAGGTGAATATCGAAAAAATTAATAAGGGTCGCAATGTTTTATGGGTAATGTTGTGATGTGTTATACTTCGATTAGTGTCGAGATGAACATATACAGGGTGATTCCTAAAGTGAATGTCAAAATAGTAGACAATGATTATTTGTTATAATCTTATTGTCGGGTGTGACTATTTGATCATTGAAAAAAGTAATAATAAACAATTCTATAGTGTTGAAACAAATTACGAAATTATACGCTATACAGGGTGGTTGCTAAAGTGAATGTCGAAATGATAGAAGATGATTTGTTATATTATCTTTTTGTCTGGTGCGACTATTCGAACGAATCTGACATTCCCATTGTAAAAATAAACAACTCTATAGTATTGAAACAAATTACGCTATCAGACTGTTGTTAAATTATAACGACTTCTTCCATGTCCATATTAGATTTCAGTGCCATACAATCTGGTGACCTGAGTCATTCTGAAAAGTTGCTCTGTTTGGAACCGTTGAACAGTTGAGCAGATAGAAAGCATTTATCTTTAAAAATCTTGGTAAATCTAACATGGTTGAAATATTGAAAGTGTTGGAAAGTGTTGGAAGAAACATAAATTCTTGGTGCTATAGTACAAGGCTGGACAGGATTATGAGGGAGTCTAGCTCCAAAGAGATTAAACGTTATCTAACTAGGAGAGTCTAATCCCCATAAGACAATGGTGACACTAATAGAAAGAGATGAAAGAACTTTTGTGACGAAATGTGACGTAGTTGAACATGTCATGGTCGCCGTTCTCTATAGACAGTGACAGACTAGCGCACTCCGCACTCTTTGCATATGAAAGTTACAGGTGACGATTTTGTTACTTGGTTCGACTCTGTACTCATGTCCAAGTACGTCACAATGACGCGTTGATGCTACAAGATTTCGACTGGATAGAGCTTATCAAACCTTTCTGTCAGTTCACTCTCTTTGACCTAGCTCGGCTTATGCTAGTCCAGTTCTGCTGGTGAAGAAAAAGACGGTCGACTTCAGACTTTGTGTGGATTATATGAGTCTGAACTTGATCACTCTGATAGATCACCAGGTCGGCTTTTTGAGCAGAAGTCAATATTTTGCCGCCCTGGATGTGGCCTCTGGTTTTTATCACATACTTATGGCGGAGGATTAGAGTGACAAAACTGTCTTTTTGGTGCACTTCTCGAATAATGAGTTTTTGAGAATGGCATTTGACCTTGCCAACACTCCAGCAGGTTATAAAAACTTGTAAATACCATATTGAAACTCAATAAATCAGAATGTGCTATAAAGATGTCCTGAAAATATCATCGTTTAGCATAAAAAAGGGTTGAGAAAGGTTGAAGAAGTATAACATGCCTCACCAGCAGGCAACAATACCCTGAAGTTGAGTAAGTACAGTGTCTTCCAGACCAATAAATCCGTTTAGGTCAGAAAATCAGCTTCGACGGAGTAAAATCATGAAGTGCCGCAGTGCTAGATTTGTTTAATCATATTATTGTGAAGAATTTTTGACAGATTTTGGGGCTCTCTGAATACTTCAGGAAGTCTATAAAATCGGCCTGACAACTAGACCAGTTTCATAAATATATAACCCTGTTCTACACAGATGCAAGTTGTCTGGAATTTTAAGCCATGCTGATGCAAGTGGTAGATGGTGATTGCAAAGTAGTTGCCTACTGTAACAGGCAAGTCAGGGACAAAATTCACATCACCTCTACGAGTTAGAAACGTAACCTGTTCTTTGAGCATTACAGAAGTTCAGGGCCTACGTGCAAAGCTATCTCGTTGAAAATATTCACTGACTGTAGTGCAATAGGAACAATACTCCAGTGAGATGAAAGTGGTTACAGGAATAAGAGTGCGATTCCGAAGTTGTCTATAGACTAGGTTCTAAATAGGAGCAAGTTGATGATCTCAGTCGAGCTCTCGTTGAGAGATACGTTGATATCACAAGTGTTGATATTACTGAAGATGATTGGGTGCTAGCCGCTCAGCTTCAAGACGAACAAATGAGAATTATTTGAAATTTTCTTCAAGAAGAAACTCTTAATAGAGACACTATACAATGTTTTGGCAAGTTTGAGATGAATTATAATATTTACAGATAGTTCAAAGATTGAAAATGTTTATTGAAAATGTTTGTTGGTAGTTCCTAAACATGCACGTTGGCAAATCTGATAATGGTAGACATTTTGGTTTCTGAAAGAATTTGAATACTACTCAAAACTACTATGCTCCAAACTATGCAGTAGTGTGTAGATGCTTGTTTGAACTGTTACAAACAGAAGAGTGTTAAGAAGGAAGTTACGTTACTCATAGAGTATGATTTTGAGGATGACTCCGAGTAGAGATTTTGATGAATACTCAATACTATTGGTTTACTAGCATGTGTCAAATTATGAACAAGTGTGTTGAAGCTTGATTGAACTGTTGAAATTAATGGCAGGCGATTGGTAAGAAGGAAGTTACGTTACACAGAGTATGACTTTGAGTATGACTTAGAGTAGAGACTGATGACTACTCAAAACTATTGGTTTACTAGTATGTGCCAGATTATGAAGAAGTGAGTAGAAGCTTGTTTGAACCGTTTATATTACGAACAGGCGAGTGTAAAGGAGTAAGGTACGTTACATAGAGTATTTGATCGTGGATCAGCCTTCAACGTACTACTGCTGCTGGAACCGAAAAAAAAAGTAAATGGAACACAAAGTGTTCCGAGTTCAATCTCTAACAAGGTTATTGGTGTGTTGCCACTGTAGGTTTTAAATGGATGTGGAAGTGAAAAGTATCGCTGAAGGAAAGAAATTTAGTAAGACCTAGAAGTTGATTTATAAGAATTGAAAGGGAAGATTCTAGAAAAGTTAACAAGAAATCAGAAAGAGAGGTTTTATCCCAATGAAGCTGAATATAAGGCTAAAGCTAAAGTTAAGGCTAAAGTGAAAGCTGAAGTTAAAGCTAAAGCTGAAGTTGAATATAGAGCTAAAGCAAAATATATTTTCTGATGGAGACGTAGTGACGGTACCAGTAACAGATGTACCTAACACAGGCAAGAGTAGTAAGTTTTTGAGGTTTAAAGAGCTATTGATAGTGAGCAATGGCCGACAAGAAGGTGAAGCAAGACCTGAAGGAGGATTATATGAGCAACAAAACAGTGGTTGTTGTTGAAGATGAAATTATGGATTGTTTTGAGTAATGAGATATTTGAAAGTTTAAAGGGCTTTTGAATTTTGAAAGTTAGCAAGTATTATTCAATGTTCGATAATAAGTTCAGGACCCGAATGAGTAGTATGGGAGCAATAAAACAGTTTTTGCTGTTGATGAATTGAAAGTGAGATATTTCCCCAATGGTAACTGACTAGAGTAGCTCTCGATGTCAGACTTGTTGAGATTTTGTGACTGTTGAGATGGGTACCTACATCGTAGTTGTATCAGGCTCAATCACAAAAAACAAATTGTGACTGTTGAGATAGGTACCTAGTTGGTATCAGACTCACAAAGATGTTGTGACTGTTGGGATGGGTACCTACTTCGTAGTTGTATCAGGCTCAATCACATAAAAAAAATGTGACTGTTGAGATAGATACCTACTTGGTAGTTGGTATCAGGCTCAATCACAAAGATGTTTTGACTATTGGGATGGATACCTACTTCGTAGTTGTATCAGGCTCAATCACATAGAAAATGTGACTGTTGAGATGGGTACCTACTTAGTAGTTGGTATAAGGCTCAATCATAGATACGTTGTGACTGTTGGGATGGGTACCTACTTCGTAGATGTATCAGGCTCAATCATATAGAAAATGTGACTGTTGAGATAGGTACCTGCTTAGTAGTTGGTATCAGGCTCAATCACAGCGATGACTGCGATGTTGTGACTGTTGAGATGGGTGTCTACTTCGTAGATGTATCGGGCTCAATCACAGAAAAAATGTGACTGTTGAGATAGGTACTTACTTAGTAGTTGGTATCAGGCTCAATCACAGCAAGAGAGTAACTAAAACAAAGTACTGATGTGAGTTCTTTTTTCAGATAAGGCAGTTCTTAGCCGCCTGAGGTCAGGCGTTGTAGCAGGATGGCCGAATGTTAGACTGAGCCACCCTCTAGCCGGAATGAATGACTCTTCATGTTCGGGAGAAGATAAACAAATGCGATCATCGCTGACTGAGGCGATATGGAACGTGCCGATAGCGAGATTGATGAAGAGATTCACCTAGAGGCCCTCGAGCATCACGCACTTATTCGTAGGCGTTGGTCGTCTGAATATTTGGTTATACATATCTATTGATAATTAAAGTATTATTATTTGGATATCAATATACAAGTTGTGAATGAGTGTTAGTGTTTGTCTTACAATAGATTTCCTTGAATTTTCATACTGCGGAAGTTTAAAATTCCCAATGAGCCATGTCAAAAAAGGTTGCTGTTCAAAATATGATATTTTGTTTGCCATCTAGCATCGTAGACTATTTTAAATAAATTGACGGATTTAGCCGTTGCTATCTGATATGAGATCGTCACGAATAATGAAAAATAACGCCTTGATATATTATACCACTTCTGCTTCAAATAAAGAAATCTGCATTGTTCACAATGACCGCTTGTCAAGAAAGAAACAAGATGTCTTGCCCTACCAGGACGGTGCTCATTGCCATAATCCTATACAATAAAAAAAATTGGGTCGAAAATCCATAAAAAAACAACAACTTTCCTGGCTGATACCAAGACGAACGTTCAGTTACATTCAATATATTTCCGTGCAGAGTTCCTACAAGGCTATCTCTGCAATTGCTATTCGCATGGAGATGATGATTTAAACATTTGGACCACCTATAGATCGATTTCGGAGTGTTGCCCCTCATCAGTATAGGGTAGGTCTCTGCAGACAATAACTAATGTCCCTTATCCTTAAATACCCTTAAATCAATCCGGAACATGTCATCAGTGACTAATGGTCAATTACGACTTCTACCTGAACTCTGTTTACGAGCAACAATGGGAGTGGGCTGCGTTGGTCTATTCACCGGCTTTTAACGCAGCTTACCCACATTGTCGCACGTGATCAGGATTCAGGTGAAAGTAAGTCATCCGGGACCCTAAGTCATTAATGACAGACCTAGGATAAATTTAATCATATTTAAGGATAGTTATTCATTGAATCATCACAAACTATTCATTTAATTGTGTCCGTATTTGATGGAACTGCAGTTACGAATAAACATCATATAAAAATAATAAAAAGATTCATTTTCAATTTTTCGTAATTACAACTTTCCTGTTTTATTGTGGTTTGTGTGTTTTATGTAAAAATCTCTCATTTCATAATAGGAATATTCCACAGTATTTCATAAATTTCTAATTCTTCAGAAAATTGACTTCTCCACTTTTTATTGCTCAAATGTTATTGATAAACACATTACTTGGTCTTGGCGTTGCAAAGCGTTCGTAAGGCACATGCTGTAGGAAGATGTTTGCCTATGTGTCCTTGTAGGAAAAAGGCTACTATCGCAAATATACTTGCATCTGTTGCCGAAGAAAAAAATCTTCAAAGTTTAGGTGAATCAGGATGAGACTGGAAGTGATAGCTGAATTATGGGCCGAGGTGGTAGAGCGTTCGCCTTTGGAGAGAAAGGTCGAGGGGTTCAAAGCCTTCCGAGGGTTGCGCGTAGGGGTGCAATTGTTTGACGGAAATATCAATTTTTCATAACAATTTTTCAATTTTTTATAACAATTCAACTCCTTGAATGATTTTTCGGACTCTGAGTCGGATTGAAATTCAACAACCCTTTGTAAATGTATCATTAGTGATTCAAATAGTTCAGCAAAGTTCGAACTAGATTGGCGGCCTTGCAATTACTTGACATTCATTGGATATTTTGATTGAGCAATATCTCTGATCCATTCAATTATGGATAGATGTGGTTTGACACAATCCCACATGGCGAGGTGTCCAATGTAAACAAATTTCTTCAGGAGTTAATATTTATCCAGTTCGATTTTCAAACTAGCATTCCTACGTCGTTGAATTCTTTTTTAAACTTCGAGAGGTATTCATGTAAATTCGAAAAATAGATGATTAAATCATCCATATACACAAGACAACATTCGTTTTGGATGCCAAGAAAAATAATTTACATAACTCGTTGGAAAGTTGATGGAGCGCGTTTTAGGCCGAATGGCATACGTACAAATTGATTGTGTTCATTCTCTACAGCTGTTTTGTTTACATCTTTCGATTCTATCTGGTAAAATTCCAATTCAAGATTCAGGGTCGTGAAATACTGGCACTTTCTGAGTTGATCCAGTAGATCAGAAATATTCGGAAGTGGGTACTATTCTTCAACTGAGAGAAATATCTGAGGATATTCATTTTTGAGATTGTTTGCCCATCAATGGTGATATAGATTTCTTTTATGTGGTTATTGAAGGTTTCTTTATCTACTTGTAGTTTTTGTATAGCCGATTTCACATTCTTGATTACGGATGTAGTAACAGATATTTGATTTTTCAAAAGATATTCGATTTCATGTACATCTTGTGAAATTTTGGTCATACAATTTGACCGGTTATTGCTCTACAGGAAATACCTTATTCCGTCGACTAGTAATCGTTTCTGTGATTTATGGTCATTTTCAATGTCAGCAGATATTACTAGATGCTACAGGTCAAGTGAATTTGATACCTGAAATAGGAAACTGATGTGTCCAAAATTATGTCAATGTTTTCCAATGTGAATTTTATGTGATTGAAGACCTTATTGAAAGCTGGGTCCATTTTCATTTCAACTTCTCATAGTTCTTTCTTCATGGGGGAATATGCCTACAGTACTGGTCAATGGTTGATTGGTTATTGAGCTGCGGAAGATAGCAAGGTAGTGCGGAAAAAATATCAATTGGGCGAATTTCGAGAATTTTATTTGAAAATTCGCCAATTATCTTAGATGAACAATTTTGATGGAGCATCGGCCCTTCTATTCATTTTTCACCAGGTTCACTCGTTTTTTTCTGAGGCCACCAACGTGCCAGCCTACTACCTGGAGCCATAAGAGGGGTTCATGGAATGTGAATGATTTGAACTTCGTCAGGCAAATGCTATAGGGAGATCTCCTCCCATGGGTGCTTGTGATAGAAAGGCTCCCATTAATATAATATAATAATAATAATATTTATTTGCATGATAAGAATACAATATATAACATCAAGTATAACAGGTACAAGATATTGTTTAAAATTTATCACAGTTAATTATTTCAATTTAGATTTAGACTATTGGCATATAAATCGATATCCACAAAGTCAAAGACTGTCTGTGGAGACAAAAATTTTCAAAACAATGGTTTTCAATAGAATTTAATTTTTAATACTAGAAAATTTTTATATTTAAATTTATACTAACCTATGACTGAATATTATGTTCAACAAGATTATGAACTTCAAGCCTATTTGAGTTAGGTAAGCAGTTTTTTCAATTTTTTGTTGAATTGATGATATGCTTTTATTTCTCGTATTTCTGAAGGGATGAAGCTGAAGAAACTTGGAACTAAATAGGAGTAACATCGCTGTCCCATGGACTTTGACGTTAATGGTGTTCTATAGTAATTAATTTTTCTTCTTATGTTGTAATCATGGTCTAGTTTCTGGAGATTCGATTTCTGTTTGAAATCAAAGGAAACTGCTTTAATAAAATAGTGCTGTCGAATATCGAGGACCCTCGATTCAAGGAATAGTGAGTCTGAAGGATATCGGTATGGTTTTTTAAGAATTATTTTCAAGAATTTTTTTGGAAGAACCTCTAGATTCTTAATGTGATCTTTGAGTGCAGAGTCTTATCCTATTATGTCATAAATAATTCTAGATTCCACTAGCGAATGATACATCATTTTCATGTGTTTTTCATCCAGAAAATTTGTAAGGAATTCAATTCTGTATAGGATGCTCCTCAGTGTGTTGCATAGTTTTGATATGTGCAAGTTCTATTTAAGATGTTTATCTATTGTTATTTCTAAATATTTAATTTATTCGCTCTCCTTTATTTCTGGATCTTTTCCAATTTTAAGGGCCGTATAGGGGGGGTTGTTGTTCTCATAGCAAGAGAAGGTTACATAAAAAGTTTTTTCAAAGTTGATGGTGAGCACTTTATGATCAAATCAATTCTTAATAGTTTTCATATCTTTTTGTATAACTTCTTTCAATTTGTCCCAGCTATCAGATTAAAAAATTATAGCAGTATCGTCTGCAAAGCTGTTTACTTCTCCCGACACGTTTATATAGAGTAGCTCGTTGATATATAATATAAACAGCATAGGACCCAGCACGGTGCCCCGAGGTACACCATACTCTACAGTTCGTTCTTCACTTATACAACCATTTACTATTGCCTGCTGTTTACGATTTTCCAAATAGCTTTCCATCAACCGTCTTACTACGCCTCGAAACCCTAACAGCCGTATGCATAGTCAATTTCAGCGACCCGCCAGAGTTTCGCCGCTCGCTACACAAGACCAATAATGTACAGTCAAGCTCCAAAAAACTGGTTCATCGCCAGCGTTTCACAAAAATGTGACTTATCGAGCTCCAAAAAAGTGGTACATCGCCAGCGTTTCGCAAAAATGTGACTTATCGCGTAGTTGTTACTTTTTTGAAGCTCGACTGTGCATTATAATCCTTGTGTGGCGAACGGCGAAACTCTGGCGAGTCGCTGGCGATTGACTATGCATACGGCTGTTAGTCATCCAAAACGTCAAACAGTTGAGAGTGACTCACTGCGTCAAAAGCTTTGGCGGGATCCAAAAATACACAGATTGATTTTTTTCCACTGTCTAAGTTTTTTGATATTTTTGATGTTAAGTATGCGATAGCATGCTGACTTGATTTATTACTTTGGAATCCATATTGCCTATCAATGATCAAGTTGTATTTTGTAATGTAGGAGGTGTTTCTATTTTTAATGGCTTTTTCAAATATTTTAGCAATGTTGGTTATAATCGAAATTGGTCTATAGTTTTTACTTATTTTTTTCAATCCTGATTTATAAATTGGTTTGATTGAAGCTGTTTTGAATTGCGGGGGACAAACATCATTGCAAATGCACTTGCGGAAGAAACGATTTTACAAAGTTTGGCTGGATCAGAATGGGACTGAATGCCAGCAATGATTTCAATAACACTGATGCTCTTTCGAATTCTGATTAAAATTGAACAGATTTCAAGATATTCTAGCCAAGTTCGAAATGAAGCGACAGTAATTACCTGCTAAGACTAAAACTGATTCAATATATTTTGCATTATTTGGTTTATGAAAATATCTGACGCAATGAATTCTAGATGGTTTAACACTATCTCCCGTGATGATATGTTCAACGTATGTCACTTTATTCCTGAATTCGCATTCATCTGGTTGGATCTTCGAATCAGCTCCTTCAGTTGTTCAAATACTCCTGTTATCATTGAGCGGTACTCATGTGAGGTTGGAGATTAGTCGATAATATTATTCATAAACACAAGACAACCTTCGTTTCGGATGCCAAGAAGAATGTTATTCAAAACGTTATGGAACGTTGATGGAGCTCCCTTCAGGCCGAATGGCATACGAACAAATTCATGGTGTCCATTCACCACTAAATAATCTATTCTTCTTTCGAGTCAATCTCTATTTGGTAGAAAACAAATGCGGATTCGAGAATCGTAAAATACTGTCACAGTCCAAGTTGGTCCAGTCCATTGAAATTATTCGGTAGTGGGCACAAAGCTGAATTCATCTCATCGGGGAGGTTTTAAGAGTATAAAGAAGGGAAGAACAACAAACAGCACTTTTATGTACAGCACTATCATGAATCACCCAGTATTATTCAAATTCTTTCTGAAAGAAGTCTATTCAATGTCAAAAATAAATCAACCTTTTCGAGAAATTCTAATTGATCTACAAACCAAATTTGATTCCACACTGCATATTCAGTCAACGATTAAAATCTCATATCCTCTAATGAAATACTATCAATATATTGAGGTACCTATTCCACATAATATCAGATTCAGCTCTAATTTGAAACACTGAAAACATTCCGAAGAAATAATAGTCGCCTCTAGATTGAAAGCTGAAAACATCAGAATACATTAGCGTAAAAAAGAACAAATTTAACGATTCCAAATTGATGCAGCAGCTGTCGACAATTCCGTATTCTTAGTAGGAGATTTCCATTCATCAAGTCGTCAACCGAAGACGAAAGATCCGCGTCCCTGGAAACGAAGTAATGGCTCTTATCCCGTGGGATTTTCATATCGGGCGCAAGATTGATGCCAACCGACTCCACTCGCGTCAATTCATCAAGCTTTGGTATTCATTCCGGGCTAAGAACTGGAAGCGATTGTTCCCCAACTTTGCATATCATTGCCATATATTGTTCCTTGTGGAGAACCACACGTCAGAGTGGTGTATTGTTCTCCAAATGGTTGTTGGTTACATGGATAAATGAACGAGGTTGGTGGGAAAGGCAACACGGTCACTAGTAAATCATCGATAGTGATATAGATGTCTTGAAATACACCGAGAAAAAGAATAAATAAACAAAGAGAAGAGCAGCAAATTCACTTTCAACGATGACATTTCGTATATTAAAATAATCTAAGCCAAGATGAAAAAATGTAGAATTATTCCGCACATTGCAAGACATCAAAACCTCATGAGAAGTGATTCAAATACGTATTCAATTGTAGGAAAGCATTGTAAATTTTTGAAGAGTTGATTATTTACTGAACAATATATTTGAAGGCTCTGCCAAAATCCTCCTTTCTTGATTAAATCTGTGGTCTTCTAAATTCCTAGGCAATCTACGCACTCCCTTGGACCTATGAAGTGTCTGGGTGTTGACTTGATCTGGTTTATCAGGAACTACTTGATCATCTTGCTGAACAGGTTGCTCTGTTGTAAGGTTTGATGAATTAACGAAAGTTCCATTTATAACATGCTCGTTGTTAAATTCCTAGATAACGCTCTTGTGTAAAATTGAAGAGTCAATGAGAATATTCATAGGAAGTTTTACTGAACGGAGTTGATTAGCATGTGATCTCATAAGTTTACCTTGTCTATCTATTCCTAGAATGGCATTAAACATCACGTTGCTAATTTTCTCTATAATTTACCTGAAAGCCATAGGTGTATGTTTTCTTTTCTGTAAACTTAAGCGCAAATCAAATCTTTCGTTGAGTATCTTGATTTTTGCTTTTGCTTTTAGTTGAAGTAAAGATCTTGTCTGTTCCTTGTGCTACCTTCACATATTTCCTGCTTATATATACAGGAGGTTCGATCAGGCAAATTGGATGATTTAGTAGAAGTTTGGCTGGTGATTTTCCTTGTAGTGCACTTAGGTAGAATGATACGTTTACAGAAATAGTATTATGTGATCCTGATTCCTCTTTTGCAGGTATCTACGAAGCACTCTACTTGTTCATTACACATGATTTATGTTTATTTCCATTCAGAATGCAATTTTCATGACAAAGGTACTCTGATTGGGGATTTCGCAGTGAGTAAGCAATTTCTGCATTTACTAATGTAGTGTTCGAAAACAATCTGCCCTATGATGTATCACTTTCGTTACGTTTAACGGTCAGACGTTATCTCAACTTAACGGCAATTTGCCATTGAGTTGGGATAACGTCTGATCGCTAAACGTAACAGAAGTGATACAGCATAGGGCTATTTATCAATTCCAGGCCATATTTTGTCATTTCCTTTCCTGGATCACCCTCATGGAGTTTTTTAAGTGCTTATTCATGGAAAAATTATGGAATTAATTCTCTTTTCATTGAGTTTGCTGGAATACTAACATTTATAAATTTGATGATCAATTATAGTAACTTCTTGGAACGAAAATTGCAATTTACCTGTTTTCAAAATCAGAATGTGCCAGATACCATCAAGTAACAATAGTAGTAGTTTTTTGGAGAGGCCGCAACCGCAGCCAGGCGAGTACGCCCTCATGGACCCTTTTTGCCATCCTCTGTTCCCCACTCATCTACATTCATCCTCCTAGTTTTCCTTTTCGAACCTTTGTGACCTCCTACTGAAGGTCAGTATGTCCGACTACTCCAAGTCGATTAGTTTCTCTTGTTGGAGTTCCTCAACTTCGAAGGTACCAAATCTTAGTGAGATGGAGTTTCTTCGTCTTCTTCGCATTTGCGGCAAGTGGCGCTGTCTTCTATACCTATAAGTGATAGGTGTCTGCCTAACTTGTTAAGTCCTGTTAGTGTTCATATAAGGAGGCGTAGTGCTTGGCGGTTTATGCCTAAGAGCCATGTCGTCCTTGACTTATTGGAGCCGGCCACGAAGTCTTTCGACTGCCTGCAGCCGGTGTTATCCATCCAAAGTTTATTCAGCTCTTCCTCTGCCCACTCGTCAATTGCTGAAGAGGGTTGGCTTCTTGCGATGCTTAGTACAGGCTCCGGCCCACAGAACGGCGATGCAGATATGGATCTGGCAAATCCGTCTTCCATCTCGTTTCCGTGCACCCCTCTGTGATCCGGGACTCATACCAGCTGAACTTCCTTCGTTCCAGCTAGCTGCTCGGGCGCATCTCCGCATTCCTGTACAAGCGCTGAGCTTGGTTTAGGATGGCGGATGGCTCTGAGCGCTGCCTGACTATCCGAACAGATATAAATTCTCTGTTCAGACCCTTCTTTCACCTCTTGCCTCGTAGCTACCGATAGGATGGCGAACACTTCAGCTTGAAAAACTGTTCTATATTTGCCCAAAGCGTGGGCTCTCTCGTACTTCTCTTCCCTCCAGGTAGATTCCGGCAACCAAAGCCTGTTTGTCAGTCAGACGTGAACCATCCGTATAACATATTAAGCTTCCTGTGTTAAACTCCACCGTGTTTCCTTCCCACTGTTCTCTGCTCGGAACAGTAAGAGTAAACTTTTTCACTCTGAAGAGATCGGTATCTTCTGCTCCGCCCACTTCGCGATTTCCGCATGACTATCATCGCTCCTTCGTTTGCTCAGACTCTCGAGTCCAGCATCCTCAAATGAGCTGCCATTGCGTCCTTCTTGATCCAGACTGGAAGCGGTGGTAGCCTCAACAGTACCTCCAACACTGCGGTTGGAGTCGTTCTTATTGAGCCCTTCATTACCAAATAGGCCAACCTCTGAACCTTGCTAAGTTTTCAGCCTATTGTGCTGCTTTGTGCGCCAGGCCACCACGGCTGACCCATGATGGATCTTTGATCTTACGACTGCCGTGTACAGCCAGCGCATGATCTCTGGATTGGTGCCCAAACTGCTTCCAACAATTCTCCGCAGTTGCCATAGGATCGCTACCGACTTTTGAATAACCCTATCTACGTGCGGCCTCCATGAAAGTTTGATACTATCAAAATAAAGTTGCCTTACGCCCTTATATGTATCTGGCGTTATTACAATCTCTCTATTATCGAAAAGAATCATTTACGAGAATATTCGTCTGCCTCGAACGCTCCAGAACTGGGCTTTTTTCACCTCGAATGGATACTCCGTTTATAGTTCTTTCATCGGAATATTTGTTTTCAAGTCTAGGTATTGAAACTGTTAACTCCTTGAAATATGAAAATGATTATACGGGGTGATATACATATGATAAATTGGAAAAACTCAATCATAATAATTAATTCTTATACTCTAATAATATGATAACACTTATCAAGATGGAAATAAAATATTCCGCTACCACAATAAATGTGCATTTTTAGAGTTATAATGGAAGGAAACAAGATTTCAACTACATGTTACTTGAATGTGCCATCAGTCACTATTACGATCACAACATGTATGATTCCATCACGTTCGGAAAAAAGAGAAGTAACGCGTCTCATTGGCCAAGTTATAGGAGTCGTATTATCATTTTCGGAAGTGATCAGATGGACCATATCTATTTATTTCATGGAGATATTCCTGGGATAATATGGTCCAAAAATCTTGTTGTATTCGCTGAAACAACTTCCAGTGAGTAGAAAGATTTAGAGAAGAACTAGCACTAGAAAGTCATCTTCTGTAAGAACTTGATGCGTATGGTTTACGACTAATCTGGTTTTGATTTTATTTCACTCGGTACCGTTGATTTCTCATGTTTGAGCAGGATATGTTCCATTCCCCAGGCTCTATTTTGTTGCGAAGCTCTAGATGTAGTTTGAAAATTGTTTTGTCCACTCCTAGAGCAGCTGACTCTGTGTGCTGTGGACCCGTTCTCAAAGAGAGGATGCGAATAGATACGAATATCCCTAGCTGATTTGAAGGCACGCTTTATTTGCAAAAACGCTTGTATGATGTTGGTTTCCCGACAGTGGCTTAGGAATGCCACTATTGCAAGTAGATGTGCCTTGCGCTTCCTACTTTAGGAAGAAATTCCAAAGACGGACGGCATCTAATCCCGAAAAAGAATACACTGTATCTAGTTCGTTGATGTTCTTTGTGCTCCAGTAAAATTGTGAATTCAAAATTATAACGTATAAGAATTTCAGATGATCTCACTAAATATCATTTGAAGTCAATCTGCTGAAAAAATAGACGTGATTACTCTTCTTGAAATATTGTAAAGTTAAACAGTATATCACAAGAAAAACAAAGTTCTCCATTTAAGTTTCACAATGCTTGTACCAATCTTGGTCTTCAATATGGAATGAGTTTTATCAACAAATTGAGGCTCTGCCTTGGGAAATGTCTTTCTGCTTCTATTTATTTCTCAGCGACGAAATTAATTCTAAATCACCTAGTAGATATTTCCCAAGAGTATCCTATCTACAAGATGTGTGAAGTGAAATATAAAAGACATTATGATTTTAACTTAATTAATATTGAAATTTTTGTTGGCAGAACATGAGCTCGCCCGGAATTTTTAATACAGTTGTCAGAATCACGACAAGAAGTCCACGTGATTCCACAATTAACAATTCGCCTACAGTTTTTAGCATTAGCTTGGTTTGCTTCAAATGAATTACTATATCAGGTATTGGTAGTTTTAAAAATTTCATGTTTATGTTCTGAGGAGAATAGAGGAGTATATGAGATAGAGGTAACAATAATTGAGGATACAATATTCAAAAATTATTTCACACCCACAGATTCATTGCGCATGCAGAACAACTATATATTGGATGCCCTGATTGGTGTTCTTTAGAAAATGTGGTACTTCGAGACATGTCATTATAAGACATTTGTCTCTTGGTTTAGGGCTATTGTAGGACTTTGACTTACTATCGCAATATTCATATCTAATGGCAGATGAAATTGACCAAACTAATCTCCAATGAAAAATATTCCTTTAGTTTCATGAATTCTAAATAAAAAACTGGAAAGCTATGGAATATATTGATGTGCAAGAGATAAGGGTTCCTTCCATGCGGCCGCCGCGCACGGCGGCCGCAGTGTGGTGGCCGCAACCTACTGCTGCACATGTTTTTTATTGTACATGTTTCCTTCCAAGCGGCGGCCGGACACGTCAGCCGTGAACTACTGCGATCGTTGCGACGGTACTGCTCCAGAAGCAGTGCAGTCGCAGCAGCAAGGGAGTTTTCGTATTCCTCTGGGGTTATTACGTACCAAACTCGGTTGTATGACTCTGATTTTACATAATCTTTCATCAAGTTGAAGATGTACTCAAACTGCACCTTGTTCAATTTGAAATATTCCCTAAATCTGACTTCATTCCCGAGTAGATGTCGATTATTTAACGTAACAGAACACCCTCTTCACGCATTTTTTTTAATATTGGATTTATATCCGCAATGCTCTTTTCCAAGTCGATTAACTGCAGGATATCCTCATCGTCATTTTCTTCTAATAACAAATAAAGTCGAAAAGATCATCCATCTTCACTTCAACTACTTTGAACTAGTAGTACTAGCACTATCGGCGGAAAACCGGCTCCGACTGCCGTACACGACATCCGCATGGAAGAAACCATGAGATCGACCGACTGACGCATCCGGTCGACGCACTGCGGCCGCCGTGCACGACTGACAACAAAATGCGTGTACTTGGGCATCGGAATTTGGATGTTTCGCCTCATCCGGCTAGCTCTACACCACAAGTACAGCTTCGTCGCAGTTGTCCAGCAACTCCGGAACTCTTCTTTGGATTAAGGCAGTCAGGAACAGCATCGTAGGAGTTGTTACGTTGTTACGAATTCTTTTGTATAGTGTTGGTGTTCCCAACGAGGTTCCATACACTATACCAGGCTTGTAGATTCCTCAAGTCCAAGGCCAGAAATACTTTTACCAACTATAGGTAATTGTGTGAGCCACCCGGGCTACCACACTTGAGAAGTACTCTCAAAACAACAACTGAGCACTTCAGTGGCTCCCGGATGACTGGTTATTCCAGCCAAAACGGGCTTCTTAAATACAAAATGTGTACATTTGTTCCGGCCAATGCCGAAGCAAAGACACTGGTGGGCGGAGCCTAACTAAGCTCCACACTTGGATATACTCCAACTTTGAAATTTTTATTTTGTATTTCTGGCCGAAGATAACACGTCCCCCCTTCAAGGAATCGCTTGGTATATTGATGGAACCTCGTTGGGTTGTCCTGAAAAGGACCTATTATTTTTTTCCGTACATGGGCCTTGGGCCTTTATTGGTTTCTACAAGTACCTGAAAGAAATAAAATTATTACTGCTCCTGGCTGTCTATCTTGCAGGTCTTCTTGCTTCCAACTTATCGTAGGGATTCCAGGATACTCCTTTACGAGACTTTTATGTAACTGGAATGTTACATATTTCCACATACGCTCGTTACCCAGCTTCTAAAGAGATACCTCATACCTCTTCGCCCTTGCCCACTGGCTAAGGACAACCAACCGTTGGCGAGGCAGCTTCCACTGTGTCGAATTACCCCAGCCTCCTGGCATGGGAACAACTGGTTGGTTGCGGGAATAGTACGATACCATTCCAACCCACGAAGGATATGGGTACTCAGTTCCACTGGCATAACTCGCTTCAGAATCGTCTCGAAAGTGCATCCAAGAAAACTTTCCGATAAGTACAAGTCCGGGTTACTGGAGTTTTTCGGGGCCCTGCCTCCCACTGGAGTGCAACACAAATGTATCTACAAATGCTGAGCCCCACGTTGGGCGCCATGACAACAAAATGCGTGTACTTGGGCATCGGAATTTGGATGTTTCGCCTCATCCGGCTAGCTCTACACCACAAGTACAGCTTCGTCGCAGTTGTCCAGCAACTCCGGAACTCTTCTTTGGATTAAGGCAGTCAGGAACAGCATCGTAGGAGTTGTTACGTTGTTACGAATTCTTTTGTATAGTGTTGGTGTTCCCAACGAGGTTCCATACACTATACCAGGCTTGTAGATTCCTCAAGTCCAAGGCCAGAAATACTTTTACCAACTATAGGTAATTGTGTGAGCCACCCGGGCTACCACACTTGAGAAGTACTCTCAAAACAACAACTGAGCACTTCAGTGGCTCCCGGATGACTGGTTATTCCAGCCAAAACGGGCTTCTTAAATACAAAATGTGTACATTTGTTCCGGCCAATGCCGAAGCAAAGACACTGGTGGGCGGAGCCTAACTAAGCTCCACACTTGGATATACTCCAACTTTGAAATTTTTATTTTGTATTTCTGGCCGAAGATAACACGACGGCCGCATGGAAGGAACCGTACCTATAGCTCGACGACTGATGAACAAACAAAACAATTGTTCGAGAGGATAGCTCGAACGGAGAGCACCAGGTAACCGATACCTGAAGCCTAGCAACGCTTGGTGAGGTCGGGCTTTGGGTGACCAACGTACCTCTTTTCAAGATTCTCCTCGTGCTAGGAATAGCACGTGAAAACGTGAGACCTCGTCAATCCTAAGCTCTCCCAAGTTTGGATTCAATTCTTTAAATTTGAAGGTTGCATTAAAACTCAGTTCATATTTTCGCTGGAAAGCCAATAATTCAAAATTTCAAACAAAATCACACCTTACCGAACAGTTGAAGATAGAAATTCATGAAAAAATCTTGGGGAAAGCAAGAAACAATATATTAGGAAAAATGAACCCAATTGATTGGAAAATGTGTTACAACATAAAGAAGGTGATGTAAACGATGTATCTTCAGGTGAAGAGCATGCTGGTGATACTTTCACGAAGGTTAAACGAGAAAATGGAAAAACTCAGGTAAGGGAAATATTTTATCGATCGAAATCAGGAATTTGCAGTAGGAAAACTAATGGTTTGGTTATACATATACAGAGTGAAAAGAAGTGCAACAGATTAGGTGATCGAAAAATACATAGAAAGAACGGCTTCCAGAATGAGCAAGTAGAAGTTAAAGGGCTACCAACAGATTAAAGCCAACTGAAAGCCTTTGTTGTAAAAGAACGTCTTATTAGTGAATATGAATTATTCCATTCTGCTTTTTGGCCTAGTAGTATAGAAATCCGCTGGATTGACTTTAACCAAAATCGCGATTTCCTGAAGACTGGAGGAGACTTTGTATACTTAAACCTCGACAATTGTCACCCACAGATGAAAAATTAATATCAAATCAACCAGGAGACAAATGCTTTCAATGAAATGACACCTATTTATCAGAATATTCTGTCTATTGGTGAATCTATAAATAGATTAGAACGATATCTGGAAGAGTTTCCAGACTGCATGTTCTTTTGTGTACTTGAACACTGGAAAAACGAAGACCATCAGTTGAAAAAATACCGTTTGAAGGACTTCAATCTTTCTGAAGTATTATGAAAATATCAATAGACTGAAGAACGTCAAGTTTTTTCAGTTTCAGTTCAAGAGTTCATTTCAAATATTCCATTTTCATTTCTTCAAAATATTTTTTTTATTTGAATTTTCAAGTGATTTAGTCATACCAATATTTGTCTTCGTACTTGAACGAATGTCTTGTCAATACTGCAAATTGTTAAATTGGAACAACATATTTATAAGTCTCATTAGGATTACCTTACTCCAGTTTTTCCACGATTTACCAGTAGCTCTCATACTGATCAAATTAGTGGATATATCCACTATGCTTTCGCGTCTCTTTGCGTGATGCTGTGTGTGAATCCTCCACTACTCAATTGAGGATGAGATTCAATTCAATATACTGAATTAATATATTTTTTGTCTTTCACTATTATTTGAATATTTTTTCTTGATCATTTCAGGCATGGTGATGATAACATAGATAAATGTATTTTGTAATTCGTATTCATATACCATAGACCATAAAAATCCAGGAATATTGCAATGATGCAAACTTCCATTTTCGCTATTTTTTTTTTTTTTCATTAGCCACGTGTTCTGGATAGGCCTTGTTACTAACTCCATGCGCTACCTTAGGAGCAGCACTGTTAATTGGAACGCAACAGTGAATCGTGCAGGACTCACCCCAGTCCAGCCACAAGATTTGAATAATTTAATCGGTCAAATTGAATTAAAAAATCCCAGCCGCAGCTGGGGCTCGAACTCCGGACCTTTCGACCCAAAGTCAGACGCTCTAACCACTGCGTTACGCCCCGACATACGTGTTTCTTTAAAATTGTTTTGCTTATAAAATGAAAACTAATAGAGCAATTTGTTATAAGATGAAATAATGGTGTCAAAAATAAATTGATCGTGAAGCATTTGTTTTGGCAAAATCGATAAATAAATTACACAGGGTTTCTAAATTCAATACAAATATTTCAAAGGCGTATTCCTGGGGTCAAAACAAGATTTTTTTTCCACAAACATGTGTTCTAAAATTCACCCCCTCCAATCCACAGACATCGGAAGTAGCCGTAAAAAAATCGTAAATTTTGAATGGCGTCTACAATTGTGCATCAAATGTTCGGAAAATTCACAAACTCTTGTTTTTTTTGGCGCTTTATTTATTTCTTGCTTCAAAAATGAGATAACTCTGCTTTGAGGTGAATGAGTGTTACCTATAGATTTTATTGCCAAATTTTTTTATTTCCGCCCAATTCAAATTCAAATATCACCATTTTGTTGTCCATGAAATAACCTAAAGTTTTGGCATCTTGTATTTTTTTGAATCAGCTAATAATTTCCTAGAAAATCGCTAGTACCCAAATGAAAGGGGAATAAGTAACAAACTAATATACTTAGTGGGCTATGATGTTCGCCTAAGAAAGTGTTTGGAAACGAATGGTAAACATTTTGAACATTTATTGAAATGATTCAGAACTGCTTAATCTTTCTAGATTTATTAATACACATGTTAGACTTTGATACTTTTAGCTTTTCATGATGATACAAACATTTTGAAATTTTTACTCAATCTAATAAATTTTCTCGAATTCATTCGAGGTAAATCAGCATACTTTTCATTAAACTCTCTGTATGTTCTGCTGACATTCTTGTTACATTGACCATAAATGATGAATAAATCCACCAAAACCACATTCGAGTAATTATTTTTTTGAACTTGAATAAAGGATGACAATGAAGGAATAATATGTTAGTTCTCTGTCAGAATGAAGTGCATAGCCTACTATCTAAATCACTATCCAATATTTATTTTATTGAAGACGAATTCATAACATAAGTGATCATAACTAACAAACTGTACGAGATAGGTATGAGGAAAGTGTACTCAATTAAATTGAAAAATGTTACAGCTTTTCAAATAAGTAATAATATACAAGGTGTTTCATTTGAAAAAACGGAGTTTCAGTCATTTTTATGAGTCTCCGGAAGGAACTCACTTGTGAGCCTCCCTGTATGCTGAAACTGAGATCCAGTTCATCAACAGAATACTCAATGGTCTTATGCAGCTATAACCCAAATTGCAATATTTTGTAAATTTGCATTGGGAAAAAATTGAAATTTTTCAATGGTCAGGTTTTGCACAAAGATTGGACTAAATAATTTTTATCTCGAAAATCGTCATAGATAGGTATAGGAAATTATGTAAGAAAGTTGTGAGGAATCTTATAAGGATTCCAAAAATGATATAATATACGAGGTGTTCTATTTGAAATAACAAAATAGCTACTACTTTCTGATACAAGTGGCAACACTGTATTAATGAAAATATTTTGGACGGATAGAACAAGTTTGATTATCAACGCCCACAAATTTTCGAAATGATCTGTCTTTCTGTTCTCCAGATACTTCTAATGTTCCATCCACTGTGAAACACCCGGTATGTAGTGACTCTCTGAGCTACCTGCAGGCACTGAAAAACCCCTTTACTAAAGACCCTAAGCTGAACATTATTTTGTCAAGACTCAACTGGCTGAAAATCCAAAATAAAATAACAAGATTTCTGTTGGATTCCCAATCACCAAGGAATTGCAGGGAATAAAATGGTTAGCCAGTCAGCTAGAAAGGCTGCTCCACAAGAAAACCTAGATGTGAACAATGTGTACACACGTTTACAGTACCTACAACATATAAGACAATGCCCTTATTACGACTTGATGAGACAACAAACGGGAATCCTAGCAGAAATATAACACTGCCTGAAAGAAACCGAGATACAGAAGGAAGACCAATACAATTTCTAAAAGAAGTGAATTTACAAAATCAGATATAAAATCTTAGTGGAAAAATAATGTAGTAAAAAAAGTATCAGACTAATAGGTTAGGCTAATGACATAGTCGTCAATACCTATTCAAAAAAAGAAAAAAAATAGGTGCACCAGGCAACGAAAGAGACACACAATTTTTTATGATAGTGCTTGTCGACGTCTCTAACGACCGACAAAATTGAACAAACAATCATTTCTTGTTCAATGACAACAAATTCGTTTACTTGGAGATCTGAAAATTGAAGGATTCCTCCTCAACTGTCTAGCTCCTTCTCCAAGCACAGCTCAGTTGCAAATACCCAGCAACTCCGGAACCCTTCTTCAGGATCAGTAAGGATCAGTAAGGAAAAGTACACTTTCTGGGCTCTTCCATGGCACCTTAATGACTAAATTTCGAAGACAACTTTGTGTCATCCTCGGCCAGAAATACTAAAATAAAATTTTACTCTAAGAGTATATCTGGGAGCGGAGCTCCAATAGGCTCCGCCCACCAGCGACTTTGCTTCGGCAATGGCCGAAGTAAATGTCCAGTTTGTCTATTAAAGAAACAAATTTGACTCCTGAATTCAGTCATCCGGGAGCCACAGACCAGAGTGTAGCAGTCCTACCGAGTGGTAGCCTGGGTGGCTCACTTCTATATATTATTTTTAAGATGTATATAAATAGTAATGAAGTATTTCTGGCTCCTCCTGAATATGTACGGCTTGGCCTAGATAGATGAAACGTCGTTGGTTAACACCAACGACATTAAGAAAGAATTCGTACTGTTCCTGACTGATCCTGAAAGAAGAGTTCCGGAGTTGCTGGATATTTGCGACGATGCTACACTTGGAGATGCTTGAGCTACCCGGATGAGGCAATTGTTCTCCGATTTCCGTTATCCAAGTGCAAGCATTTGTTGACATGGAGCCCAAAATGTGGCTCAGAAAACAAGGAGTTTGTGTTGTACTTCAGTGGAAGGCAGGGCCCCGAAAATTCCAGTAACCCGGACAAGGAGGAACTTAACAAAAAGTTTTCTTAGATGCACTTTCGAGATTATTCTGAAGCAAGTTACGCCAGTGGAACCCAGTGCCCATGTTCTTCGTGGGTTCGAGTGGTAATGTACCATTCCCGCAGCCAGCCGTTTGTTCCCATGCCAGGAGGCTGGGGTGATTTGACATAGCGGAAGCTACCTCACCAACGGTTGGTTGTCCTTAGCCAGTGGGCAAGGGCGATGTGATTATGTGGTATCTCCGTAGAAGCTGGATAACGAGCGTATGTGGAAATATGTAACACTTCGTTACATAAAAGTCTCGTAAAGGAGTATCCTGGAATACCTACGACAAGTTGGAAGCTTGAACAACATCGACAAGTTTGGACAGCCATGAGCAGTACCGAACGATTTGAGTGTATTAACCATGCCTCTTCTTTTCAGGTTCTTTGCAGCATTGTACATATAGAAAATAAAGGCCAAGAGCCCGAAAAAAATGAATATCCTTTCCAGGACAAACCAACGACGTTTCATCCCTATGCCAAGCGATTCCTTGAAGGGGGGAGTGTCATCCTCGGCCAGAAATACTAAAATAGAATTTTACTCTAAGAGTATATCTGGGAGCGGAGGTCCAATAGGCTCCGCCCACCAGCGACTTTGCTTCGGCATTGGCCGAAGTAAATGTCCAGTTTGTCTATTGAAGATACCAATTCGGCTCCTGAATTCAGTCATCCGGGAGCTACAGACCAGAGTGTAGCAGTCCTACCGAGTGGTAGCCCGGGTGGCTCACTTGTACATATTATTTTCAAGATGTACATAAATAGTAATAAAGTATTTCTGGCCAGGTCATAGCTCCTCCTGGAAAACTACGGCCTGGCCTAGATAGATGAAACGTCGTTGGTTAACACCAACGACATTAAGAAAGAATTCGTACTGAATATTTGCGACGATGCTGCACTTGGAGATGCTTGAGCTAGCCGGATGAGGTAATTGTTCACCGATTTCCGTTATCCAAGTGCAAGTATTTGTTAACATTTGCTTCTCAAATAGAAGATCTCGACATTTGCTCTCGCCAATGCCGGAGCAAAGTAGCTGGTGGGAGGAGCCTATTAGAGATCCGCTCCCAGATATACACTCGAACATCAAATTCAATTTTCGTATTTCTGGCTAAGGATGACACGGAGCAAAGCCGCTGGTGGGCGGAGCCTATTTGAGCTCCGCTCCCAGATTTATTCTCCAACATGAATTAAATTTTTCGTATTTCTGGCCAAGGATGACATCGACCCTATATCGTACAAGCAATTCTCTGCTAAAAGATCAAACAATCCAAAATTATTTTTTCTCTTTCCTCTTCCCTTGTGATGAGTAATTCGAGTAGAATGTGAAAATAACTCCGTTGATTCAATAAGCCGGAGGCGTGATTGGACAATCAAATGAAAAGATTTTGTTTGTCTTCTCTTCTGGAACTCTGATTACTTCTCAAGTCCTTGTTTGTACCTAATCGATGTAATTTGTCACATTCATATCCGAAGCTTTATCACGAGGGTCCTTTGAGAATGAAATCTGGGAACTGCAATTAGCTAAACTTCATTTTGTCTGCAAGACAAATGACGTCAAGTTTAAACAGGGTTTAACAGAGTGCGGCTGGAACTTCGGCATAAATCGAGTCAAGTGATGGCCAGAATCGCAGACTGGGTGACGGTGATGTATTATGGACGCATTAATTGTTTTTGTCGATTCAACTTTGAGCTTGTTGGCGACTCACTTCGTCTTGTTGACAGTCATTAGTGAGTGGTGGAGTTTGAGTGATATTAAAGTTTTGCATGGAAATTTGAACGTATTCAGCTAATGACCATATTTCTGGGTGCTTAGTTTGCCTTTGTCTATGTTGACTCGTTTGTGCAATAAACTACTGATAGTTCATGGACTATTTGAGTTATTCAAGCAACCAAATTTGTTTAACTGAATCGTTAACTATTCTAAGGATAAATTATTTCCACCGATAAAATGAGAAGAAGACAAAAGATAATCTTTATTGAAAATTGAGAAATATAACATTAACAGTAGGTAAGTTCATCAACATCATGAGTGTGCATGAATAATCAAAACTATGTTAAAAATATATAGTAGTATATATAGTGGTATAGTAGTATAGTAGTATATATAGTAGTATAGAGCATTTCTTAAGTATGTGTAAAAAATGTGAGAGCATGTTGTTGACCTTGAAATAATGCGAAAAATTTCCATAAACATATGTCTGCAAGTTATTCGATTGTGAGATACAGAGTGTCAAAGTGCTTATGTTTATTTTTCTTATTTCAAAATTCTCAGTCGTTAAATTCAGTTCTTCTGTCTCAATATGACATTCTGAATACAAACATGTACTTATTCATCACTTGTCACATTTGCTCTGCATACGTGCAAATCACTTGTTTTAGTCCTAAAATTTTGGGAGGAATAAAACTTCAAAGTTTTCGGTCCAAACGTAGGTATGTGCTATGTAAAATTCAACATTACTAATTTTTTTCAAGTAGCAACATGGTGGCTCGTCGGGTTAGGACGAAAGATACCGCACTCAAATAGGTTTTAGAGAAACATCCGGTAAAAACTTGTTGAATTACGTTAGATCTTTTTCAAAGAAAAACATATTTTGGTCATGAATTGAGATTTGAATGCATTGAGTAACCTGTGACCACATATCTAATGAAACAAAATCATTATGGAGGTCAACATCTTATTGTTGTGTTCGTTATTGTTCAAAAAACATGTTTTCAAACAGCTTTTGTATAAATGTTTTTTTTTTATCAGTTTTGTTGGTTACAGATCTGGTTTTACGCATCTATATCTTATTTTATTGAAGAAACTTCATTCTGAGAAATATACAGTGTGTCTCACTTCTCATGGAAACACCCCCGTATCTTCCGTACTAATTGAGGTTGAATGATGAAACTCTTAGGACTGATGAAAATTCTCAAAATGCACCTACCACCTGAATGGGGTTGGCCTACGTTATATACACTGCCGCCAATCGCGATGGAACAACACATTTTTACGGTAAAACATACTAGGGGGCAAAATAGGCTAAAAATTCATTCAGATTTTTGATCAGGACCACCAACTTACTACAGATACACTTTTTGTCTGAAAAAATTTCAGTCCTGAAAAATCCAAATTTGTCTCACTTCTCATGGAAACATCCCTCGTATTTTCCGTAATTTCAAACGTGGAACCTTGAAATTTGCAGGATCGATAGATACACTAGAAATGGACTCACTGCACAAAACGGGTCATCCTACATGATGTGCACTGCACGCCAGCAGCGATGGAAAAATGGGTGGTTCCTTCGCTGCTGGCGTGTAGTGTATATTACGTAGATTGACCATTTCCGTGCAGTGAATTCATTCCTAGTGTATCTATTGATCCTGTAAATTTCATGGTTCTACGTAAAAAATTACGGAAGAAACGGGGGTGTTTCCATGAGAAGTGAGACAAATTCGGATTTTTCAGGACTGACATTTTTTCAGGGAAAATGTGTCTCTGTAGTTAGTGGTCCTGATCACAAGTTTGTAGGAATTTTGAGCCAATTCTGCCCACTAGTATGTTTTACCGTAAAGATGGTTTGTTCCATCGTGAGTGGCGGGCAGTGTATATCACTTAGGCTAACCCCATTCAGGTGGTAAGTGCATTTTGAGCATTTTCATCAGTCCTGAAAGTTTCATCATTTTACCTCTATTGTTACGGAAGATACGGGGGTGTTTCCATGAGAAGTGAGACACACTGTATAATGTAATTGAATTGAAAAGCTGAATACACTTGCGAAGAATAAATAAAGAGGTTTTTTTTGTATAAAGTGTATAATTTCGTCATCTTCAGTGCTTCCTGAAAGTAAATACTCTGGTTGTGAGGGATTCTTGAAATTGAATTTATTGTACTCACCAGTCAGGTAACAGGAAGAATTACAATTTTTTAAGTCATCTTATATGTATTTTATAAAATTTACCCTTGAAATTGAAACTGATAATAAATAAAAAAATTTAGATTTACCAATTACCAAAAATGACAATAAGTTATAATTCTCCATTTATAGAAAACCCACCCAGATTGACCATGTCATCCCTTTCAACTCTAACCATCCCTTACAACATGAAATGGCTGCATTTAACTGTTATGTTAATAGATTACTGAATATCCCTTTAACACCTGTCAAATACAAAGATGAAGTAAATATAATCAAACAGATTGCTGCCAACAATGGCTATCAACCTTCCATTATAGACAAATTATTCCTTAAATTCAAATATAGAAGAGACAGAAGACTTGCATTCAATGCTACCCCTGATATTTCTCCTTCATTTAAATATTTTTCTATGCCTTTTTTGGATCACAAATTGTGCAATGATATTTCCAAATTCATACTAGAAACCATACCTGATACAAAAATCTCCCTTAAATCATGCAACAAGTTAAGCAACATGTTAGTGAATTCTAAAGATAAAATCAACAAATTAAATAAAAGTGGCGTTTATAGGCTTAACTGTTCTGATTGCCCCGCTTCTTACATAGGTCGAACTTGCAGACCTCTCATAACACGTATCAACGAACACTTGAAGAAACCTGATAAGTCAGCATCTGGAAACCATTTAAAAATCAATAATCATAACTTTAGCCATGATAGAAATTCAAAAATTTTACACCAAATTGACAATAAGAATTGTTTGAGACTTGATTTGTTCGAAGAACTGGAAATTTCAAAAGAAGTTTCGAATAATGATTTCTGCTTGAACACTCAAGTGAACTTGTATAGAGATTTCCTTCCACTTCACCAAAGAATTATTCATCAAAATTAAATCAATATTTCCTTTCAGATCAACCTTTTTTCAAAATTAAACCGTCAATTCAATTATGTTGTCAATCCTTTATAACCAAACATTTCAACTTACTACTAACACAAGTTGGTATTATATATTAGTCTTTGACTTTGACAGATGTAGTAATTTTGTCTTTCAAAATACTTGACATACCCACATGGCCTTCAAATTCTAACATGATTTTCGTTGGAATTAAGCCAGAAATTTTATAAAATACATATAAGATGATTGTAATTCTTCCTGTTACCTGACTTGTAAGTACTCATCTAACTTTAAAACCTTTTTCCAAATTTCATAACCTACAAATCAATAAATTCAATTTCAAGAATCCCTCACAACCAGAATTAGAATTTAGAAATTATACACTTTATACAAAAAAACCCTCTTTATTTATATAATGTAATGTTTTGAAGTTTTTTAACGTGAGTTTGTTTGAATCAATATAATCCTAATAAAATGCGATTTTTTCCTGAGCCACTATGATGCAACATGAAAAATTAGTAATAGAGAATTTCAAAACTAAATTTCACATAGCATATTTTATATTTCAACCGAAAACAGTAAAGTTGTAATTTTCCCAAAATTTAAGGAATGAAATAAATGATTTGAAGGTTTCCATGGCCCTCCAAAATATAAAATAAGTTTGGTTACAAAAAGTGGTACATAATTGGATTCAGTATTTCGTATGGAAACAAGAGAAGTGAAAATTTACTGGGTGTCCAATATGAAAATCATAAGTTTATGTTACTTCCGGTGAAACCGTAATTTTCTTGGAGCTGAGTAACTTGTCAAAAAATGCAGTTTTTTGTCGTATAGAGATTCTCCAAATCTTATTCTATTGTCTTCAAAAACAAAAAAGCTATAAGGGCGAGCAACTTTCCGCGGACACTCGGTACATTTATGTTTAATCAATTCTAAACTTCAACATGTCTCAATGTTGGAATAATGTAATGTATTGTTTTGTAAATTGTCAATCCAATGTAATAAGGTGTCTGATTGATGAAATTATATTTATCTCTAAGTTACAAACCACAAACAAGGGTAAGATTGGTAAATAATTCGTTCCGTGATTCTATGTATTGAATAGGTGAGTAAACTGATAGCCAAGGATGTTTTTAGTGTCGAAAAGGTCATGATTTTTTCCTAGAATGAAAATATCCAAGAAGTTATTTTAGTTTTGAAAAGTGAAAATTTATTAATTTGTTTCATTTGATCAGGAAGGGTGGTGAATATTTTAGGGCATAGGTAAGTGTGACATCTCTGTCCTAAAGGTTCAAATGTCCTTGCACGGGAAAAAATGGTTTCTAGACTTTTTTTCGATTGGGATAATCAAATTATAACCTATATTTAAAAAAAAATTTGATATCTACCCGGTGATTATTCAACTTTACAATGATAAGTCATATAATGGTTTTCATCAGAGGTCTCATGCGTTATGTTGAATGATCTTAACCGATACGTACTTCAAAAATCGGTCGTACTCATGACTATATATGATATACCAAAATTAAATCATTTCAATTATGTTGCATTTTTGACCAAATTAAACGATCAATACTGCATAATCACGAATGTATCATTTGAATGATGATAACTTTGAGGATTGCATATAAACATATTTTTTATGTACTTTTTCACATATTGTCTCTTCAATAATTGGCAGACATCAAGATAGATATAAAAATATCTTCATCAATATAATCAATAGTAAGACCAAATAACTACCTACGTATTATTGCATTTTTTGCCAGACGTAACTTATGTGCCCCAAAAATAATATATACTTATTGATTGAAATAATCAATAAAAAGTATTATATCATTTATATATCTCTTGAGCGATGGTAATTTTGAAAATCGAATATAAACATATTATTTATATATGTTTCCAAAAGGTTTTTCTGGCAAAAGGAAAAATAATTTTACAAATTTCCCAATATAGTAATGAAAATGTTATATTAGATTAGATACATTTAACGACCAAATAACTATATATTTTTGCATACTTTGCCTGACGTAAATTGAATATCTAAAAAAATTTAATCCATTTATTGATCAAAATAATCGATATAAACAATTATATCATAAATATATCTCTTGAGTGATGGTAATTTTGAAAATCGGATATAAACATATTATTGATGTTTCCAAACATTGTCTAACATTGTCTCTGCAAATTTTTCCTGACGTCAGGCAAAATATGAATATTTTACATATTTCGTAATATGGTAATGAAAATATCATATTTGAATCGATCCACTTTATGAACAAATAACTATGTAACTTTGGGTACTTTTTTGCATACTTTGCCAGACGTGAGTTGAATATCTAAAGAAATATGTTCATTTATTGATCAACATAATCAATATAAACTATTATATCGTTTATATATCTCCTGGGTGATGATCATTTTGAAAATCAAATGTAAACGTTTCATTTATATATGTTTACAAAAATTGTCCCTTCAAAGTTTTCTTGGTATCAGACGAAATGTGCATAATATCATAATATAGTTATGAAAATGATTATTTCAAATTGATTCATTTTACGATCGAGTAATTATGTATTTTTGCATACTTTGCCTTAAAAAATATGTTCAGATATTGATCAATATAATCAATATGAAGTGTTCTACCCAACAACAGGTGTCGCTGCTATTGAAGTTACGAAGCATCATCTCAAACTCAGTAACAACACTATATGAATACTATCAAAAGCTTTTGTGAATTGTCCATTAGTTATTGGATCTCTTGGGTTACCATGATAACATGCACAAAGGGCCTAATAGGCTGCTTGGCTTGTACTTACAATATACCATGATAACCATTTTCAGTCTTTGGACATTCTGCATAATACGTCATTTTGAGAATGAGAATATGATCAATGAAGTATGACGTTGATTCAACGATGAAACTTACGACATTTCGCGTCAGAAAGGACCGTAGTCTTGGAACATGACTTTTTAATCACTTACTTGATATGTGTTATGATATGTACTTTGGACATTGTGCATAATACGTCATTTTGATGATAACAATGAGATCAATGAAATATGACGTTGATACAACGCTGAAAATTGGGACTTATCGCCTCAGAAAATACGTTTAATGGATACATATTGATGATGTTGACCATCATTCATAAGACGTTAAGTTTATGTTCCACATATGTAACAATTTAAAAAATGTTCACCGGGTATGATATCAGGTCGAAATTTTACTAGATCTGGAAAAGTTTATTTTCATATTTATCAACTTTGGGTTTCTAAAAAGTACCTATGTCATAACAATAAAATCTTGTGTCACAGGCATAATACAACAATTTATTTGCAGTAGAACTTGGTGCTCCCACGGAAATGTATCATGTTCACCTACTTGTTGATTTTTGACTAGTTCGAGAGCAATCAGGTATAACCTCCGCACCTCTTAAGGTATTAGGGCGTGTTTTTTGCCAAACCGGCGTCATTCCAACTTTTGGGTTAGAGTTGTCTGAATGTGGTTAATTGTGTGCAGGAATTATGAACTAGTTTCGGGTCTTTTCTTGTATGTTGTTACTGTTGGCACATTTCCACGTCATATCAGAATAATAGGTATTGGCCGATTATATACCAGACTTTGAAGGTCTCATGTTTTATGGGTACTGAAATACCAAAAGAGTTATTATTGACCTAGTTTTGAATATGTATTTTACACGTTGTTGTGTAGAATGTGGACTTTGACCAAACATTCCTGGAATATTACTATTTTATGAATAGTATGATCAGGAATTTTTTTCCAAATACTGAACTACAGCCAAGTCCCTAGTTTTGTTTCATTTCTTTTGAAAAAGTGTTTTGCTAAATGTAAGGTTTTTCCTTTAGATATTTCTAGGTATTATGATTTTTTTATATTTTATGCAGTTCATAAAGAATTTTTGTTTAGTTTCAATCAAAATGTCAAAAATTCACATATTTTTGCTTCCTTTCTTCAACGCCATTTTTTTTTTCAATTTTCAGTACATTTTCCTCCTACTTTGTGTTATACATAACTTGGATTCCTCATACTCATGATCTGGAAAGTCATCAGCTTGCTCGCTCCTTCATTCATTTTGGACGAGGTTGTACTGGGTGATCCAGTGAGGGTCGCCAACAGCAACTAGTTTTTTTAAAATGGTGTATACTCCTTTCAGATTAAAGGAAAAATATCCTTACAAAAAAGCCCTCTCTTTTTTCAGTTTGTTCAGAGAGTTTGTTCACAGTATTCGAACAACAAATCAAGTGCCAGAAAACATATCAGTATTCTCCAAAAAACACAAAGAGCGGATAAAAGTGAATGTACGTCTTCGTGCCTTCACCTTCTCACTACGAACAATCGTACTGGATTACTTTAATTAAAATAGCACGATAGCATTTTACATATTCATTTCTCTTTGTAGGTACCAATATACAGGGTGTCAATTTGAAAACTTCCCACCCTTAATATCTTCCTTCCAGTAAACAATATGAGTAATCGAAAAAACAGGTCAATTTTATTGTCAAGGGGGACACTTTCACGGACTATTTGTAGCCTTCGTGGTTCAACCCCCTAGGAGGGGTAGATGTTACCCTTAGAATTTTAAATGGGAAGGGGGGTCAAGTGGCACATCATTTTGATGGGCGTTCAATTCTTGTTCCAATGGTACCCTGACTTATTATTTTGTGATGAGCATTTTCCGAAAAATTGCGTTCTAAACTAACAGAAGTAATTATTAGAACGCCTATACTGAGATGCATTATTGTATTGACTCCCTTTAATAAAAATGGTTAGAAGAGTAGGTGGCACCGCTCCAACCCTTGAATGACAGGAATAAATTTATTACGCATGGGATTTTTTATTTGGTGGTTATTTTCCTTCTACACAATAAAATTTAATTTGCGAGAAAGACATTTCCAACATAAAATCTACTTACGCTTATCTTATTAGCTGTTCGAAATGTTGTCCATTTTGCTCTAAACAGTAATACAGTCTGTTTTCGAACTCCCCTCTAACATTACGGAAAACTTCACTAGGAATTGACTGGCATGCTGCTGTAATTCGTCTTTTAAGTTCGTCAATATCAGAAGGTTGTGTTTTATAAACAACGGATTTAAGATGCCCCCAAAGAAAGAAATCTAAGGGTGTTAAATCCGGTGATCTCGGAGGCTATTCAACTGCTCCCCTTCTGCCAATCCATCTACCCGGAAATCTCTCGTTTAACCACTGTCGGACGGGAAGAAAATAATGAGGTGGAGCACCGTCCTGCTAGTAATGTAACAGATCCTCCTGCAAAAGTTCATTACCTTCTGCATCAATTTGAGTTTCTAACTCGTGAGTTATAAGAGGATCGATAGTCTCTTCAAGCATATCAAGGTACAGATTGCCAGTCAAGTTTTCTTCCAGAAATAATGGACCAAGAATGGCATTTCCAAGAATACCAGCACAAACATTAACTTTTTGTGGGTGTTGTGTATGCCCTTCCCGAAAAATATGTGGGTTTTCGTCACTCCTATAGCGACAATTTTGTCTATTAACATTGCCATTCAGAAAAAATGAACACTCATCGCTGAAACAGATGTTTAACAGAAGATTAGGGATGGTATTGACTCGATGAGACATGATTTCACAAAACTCTATTCTTCTATCATAATCATCCTCGTGGAGCTCTTGAAGAATCTGCATTTTATATGGATGAAATTTATGCATTTTCAATGCTTTTCTTATAGTCTCGCGTGACATTCCCGTCTGTTCTGATACTGATCGTAAGGAGCTCGTGGGCTCTGCAGCAAATGTTCCCAAAACTTCAATTTGAGCTGCTTCATTTAGTACTCTGGGGTAATTTCTTTTTTTATTTGTCACTGAACCAGTTTCGTAAAACTTATTCACCAAATCAAGCACATACCGGTGACTTACATTACAATTTGGATGTCTTTCGTTAAAAAGACATGCCGCCCTTCGTGCGCACTTTCCAACTTCGCCATAAATTACAATCATTTCAATTCTGTCTTGAAGAATGTAAACCATTTTTACACTTTTATACACTTATTAAAGTAATTCCTAAACAGCCCAACAGGTACAACGGTATTCACAATACTACCACATAGCTCAAATTTGCTAACCAATTTTTTGCCGGAAAACAGAAACTTTTTACAGCAGAAGTAGCAAAAAAGGAAGGCTATCTGTACAATTTCTGCGATGACACTTAAAAATTCAGCATTTGATAAACACAACTTTACTACCATCTACGTTTTACTATTAGAATACTTTTTTATGTAAAGTGTTTGGAGCTAATGGCTAATGTTACCCCTAATACAGGGTTGGAACGGTACCACCTAATATTCTAACCAGTTCTGGCCAAACCATGCATCTCAGTATAGGCGTTCTCATAATTACTTCTGTTAGTTTAGAACGCAATTTTTCGGAAAATGCTCATCAAAAAATAATAAGTCAGGGTACCATTGGAACAAGAATTGAACGCCCATCAAAATGATGTGCCACTTGACCCCCCTTCCCATTTAAAATTCTAAGGGTAACATCTACCCCTCCTAGGGGGTTGAACCACGAGGGCTACAAATAGTCCTTGAAAGTGTCCCCCTTGACAATAAAATTGACCTGTTTTTTCGATTACTCATATTGTTTACTGGAAGGAAGATATTAAGGGTGGGAAGTTTTCAAATTGACATCCTGTATACAAGTTTTGAGATGAATGCTTACATAAGAGATTTTGATCTGTTTGAGATCAACACATTAGAGTCAGAGAGTATTGAATTTGCAAACTCTCGACTGATTAAGGGTGGTACAAACTTTTTGATTTTTCATACTAACACAAGAACGAAAACAAATTCATATCTAACAAAAAAAATTCAATTGGTCAGATTCCAATCCTCTTACAATATTATAAACGAATTTATTTTCTTCATATTTTTTCATTTTTTCCAAATCGCGAATTCGATTCGAACACGGAAACATATGCAATTATTTATGATGCAAGAAAACAAAGTCATCGAAATGTCAACCAACATCTAGATTTGTAGACAAGCTTAATGCTTTGCGAACCTGTTTTTTTTTTCCATTATTTCTATAATTGATATAACTATTATACTATGTATTTTCACCTTTTATATATTTATTCGAGAGCAAGGAAATATCCAAATGTAAGCTCACCATTTTTATTTTTGTGAGTAAATATTATTATTATTATTATTATTATTATTTAAACAATGTTAGTAGTTATCAAACTGAGTACTAATTGCGAATAGAAAAAAATTTGAGGGCAAAAAATTAAAAGTCTGCTTTGAATGAAGCGTACAATATCGTTAGGTTACAAATGGATCAAATGATACTGGGTTCATGTACATGATAATGGATCAGAGGATACTGGCTCAGTGAAACTTCCTAAATGTTTTTCCTTATTCCAGGTAGCACATCATATTGGCTGAATTTTGGTGTCATATTGGGCCAATATAGATATGTAAATGAAAAAATAATGTTGGTCTAATATGGGTGACTCTGGTGTCACCTTAATCAACTGAAAGAAATTTAATAATTCACCAAGGCATATTCACATCCACCTATATGTTCAAATGATATTGTACCAATATCGATGAATGTTTTGAGGCCATCATTACTTCAAGAATAATTAAAAAATAATATTCTTGAAATGTTTAAACAATGTTTGATCAATATCGTAAAATGTTTACATTTTTCTTCTCGACAATATAACGTTTGAATATGTTGCCAATATTTTCAAAATATTGTACCAGCGATATTGTACCAATATTTTGAGGCCAATACTGCTCCTAGAATATTTCGCCAATAACATTCAAATAATATTGGACCAATAACGCCGATTTTGCGTTTCAAATATTTTGCCAATATGTTCACAATATTGTACCAATTTTGATTTCATTGAAAATATGAATAGGATGTTCATAAAGTCAGTTGTGGAATCATCTGCGACTGAAAGTTGGAATTTAGTCGCTGTTTTCCATCGTACAAGATAACCTCTCTTGGAAGGGATTCATGTTTTAAAGAGAAACATTCTCAATTACAGTGTGAAATTGCTTCTGAAGAGTATGTTTTCCAATTCTTCCGACCTCCCTGATGATCTTAGAAGAGTGAAATAGATTTTTGTCGACCAAAATGTATTGGAGGCCTAGCGAAAGTGATGCAATCCACGCGTCAATGAAATGAGCGTTTTTCTGTGAGTGATACCTCTGAATAACATTCTCCCTTATCTCATTCATAGATAAGAATCTCCAATGGAAACTGGACATTTAATAAATAGTCAACTATCTGAATGAAAATGCAAATTTTCATTTTCAGATTTTTCTCTCAAGTTATATAGGGACTTTCTCAATATCTATCAGATGTAGTTCGATGTCCAGCGTGGCTTTCGCCGAGGAAGTAGTCGTTTTCTGTTAGATATTACAAAAAAGTAACTTCAATTTTATCGTAGGGTTTTTTCCATTTCCAGAGGAGTCATGTATTGATTCAATTTTCAATTGAGAATGTTTCTCTTTAAAAAATTGTACCAATATTCTACCAATATAGATGAGCTACTTGGGATTGCGTTTTAAATGGAAGAGCTCAGAAGGAGTTACTGTAGTGTATCAACCGGTCCTACCGTAGCGCGTGTTAAAAACGTGCTTAGGCAACTCCTTGGTAGTTATGTAGGTCGAAACTTTGGAATCAAGAGGACACTGGCTCAAATTGGAAAACGATTTTATGTGGTGAATTATCGTCAAAATATTTCAAAATGTGATTATGTTCTTCAACACAACAATTGAAGGCTTTTCCCATGACTGCAGAGAAAACATGTTATGACTGTGCAATTGGCCAGTAGTTATTGGGTGTTTTTCTACCTACTTCCAAAATTAATTTTAGTATATTTATTTTCCTGGTGAATGTAAATTACCAAAAATTGCATTATAGTTGAATTTTTTTCCATACGAATAGTGGAAAACAGTTGTATGTTTCAGTGTGTCAATCAGAATGGATTGAGGAAAGGAAGCTAGGTTTAACAATCAACGCGTCCAAGTCAAATGTTACACATATCACACTTAATGGTGATACACTGCCAATTCGAGAGTCCTGTAAGAATCTTGGTTTGATAATTGATACAGATCTCAGATTCTCATCCCATGTATCCATGATAATTCGTAGAGGCTTTAACAATCTAAGAATAATATATTCGAATAAAAAAATGCTTATCAAAAACTCCAGAATGTTACTTTGCAATGCTTTGGTTCTGTCGCACCTCAATTACGGTGATGTTATTTACGGTCCGAGAATTCGTCAAATAGACTCAGCACGCTTACAAAAGATTCAAAACTCGTGTGCTCGACTGGTATGCGGGGTCAGAAGGAGAGAACGTATTTCCAACCATATTCGGAGCATTGGTTGGTTAACAACAAAACAACGCCGAACACTCAATGCATGTAGTCTTTTTCACTCCATCATAACGTCTCATAAACCTCCCATTTCTACAATCACATCCGTTTCAGAACCGACATACATAATCTCAATATACGTCACAAAAATAAAATAATAATTCCAAGACACAGAACGCATGCATTCCATGGTTCTTTTTGTATAACCTGGGCAAACTGTACAATTGGATTCCTGAGAATTATAAATCTATGAGCAAATACCGATTTATCAGAGAACTGAAAAACGATTTATACAGAGGTGTTCTAACTCTCCCTGAATAGTTGGTTCATGAAATACTTTGTTTTTCACGCCATTTTGTTAAAATTAATATTAAGTATTAGTAATTATTGATGTATTTTCTTTTATTTTAGTCTTTTAATGGATAAAAAAATATTATTTTATAAGTGTGATGATTTGTATTCATCACCATATGAGATTGAGTGGAAAGCAGGCTATTTGGAGGTCACTTCGTGTCCTCTAACTAGACTGAACTCTGCCTTTTGACCAGTCTCTTTGAATTTATATATAATATATGAGTCTTTGTAAATTTGGATAACTGTCAATAAAAACGATTATTATTATTAATAAATACATGGCCAAAATAATTTTTCCGGTCGTTCAGGGCCGGTTCACTTCAGCAATATTCCTCAACTTCCTTATTATGTACTCTACCATTATCATAATCTAGGAAAGTTTTCAGGATAGAGTGCGGAAAAAAAAACACATTGTCAATTTAATTTTTCCAGGCGTCCAGGGCCGGTTCCACTCCAGCAATATTCCACTACTACATAAGGATAGAGTGCGGGTCAGAATAATTTTTCCGGGGATCCAGGGCCGGTTTCACTCCAGCAATATTCCTCAACGTCCTTATTATGGACTCTGCCATCATTACAATTCCGGAAAGTTTTCATGATAGGGTGCGAAAAAAAAACACAAGTTCAAATTGATTTTTCCAGGCGTCCAGGGCCTATTTCACTCCTACAATCATCATGATCTTGGAAAGTTTTCAGAATTGGGTGCGGAAATAAACACATGTTCAAATTAATTATTCCTGGCGTCTAGGGCCGGTTTCACTAATTACGCCTTATTATGGACTCTGTCATTCTTTCCTAAAAACTTTCCTAGATTATGATGATGGCAGAGTACATAATAAGGTAGTTGAGGAATATTGCTGTAGTGAAACTGGCCCTGGAAAAATCATTTTGACCATGTGGTTTTTTTCCGCAGCGTATCCTGAAAAGCTTCCTATATTATGATAATGGCGGGGTCCATAATAAGAGAGTTGAGGAATTTTGCCGAAGTGAAACCGGCCTTGGACGCCCGAAAAAATAATTCTGGCCATGCGGTTTTCTTCCGCACTCTATTTTGAAAACTTTCCAAAATTATGATGATGGCAGAGTCCATAATAAGGAAGTTGAGAATTATTGCTGGAGTGAAACCGGCCCTGGACGCCCGGAAAAATTAATTAGACCATGTGGTTATCTTTCACACTCTTTCCTAAAAACTTTCACTGAATATGATGTTAACAGAGTCGATAATGAGGAAGTTGAGGAATATCGCTGGAGTGAAACCAGCCCTGAAAGCCTGGAAAAATTATTTCGACCAAGTGGTTTTTTTTCCGCACTCTATCCTGAAAACTTTCCTAGATTATGATAATGGCAGATTCGAAGAATATTGCTGGAGTGAAACCGGCCCTGGATACCTGGAAAAATCATTTTGGCAATGTGGTTCATTTCCTCAATCCATTCTGATTGATATACAGAAATATACAGGCCGTTTTTTTAGCTGATCCCACTATTGCTATCTCGGAAACGAAGAGACCTACAAGGTCGGTTAAATGGGAAAAAAGTTTCCTATTTTGGGGAGCAATAATAAGTTTTTTTCAGATCTCAAATATCAATTATTGTTTTTGAGATATTCGCCAAAAACTAAATTAGTCGAATTTCGTTTTTTGGCTCTACCGCCTCCATTTCGAATGATATAAGAAAAAGTCAGGAGAACTTTCAATAATGTTTAATATTTCTTATAATCTGATATGAACCAATTTTCAATGCGACGTTGCGTTCATTAGATTCCATCATCAACTTTATTTTTGTAAATACGGACCTCTAGTTTTTTTCATCGATTTTTGTAGCCACTTTCATAACAAATTCAGCTATGTATTACAATATATGTGTTTCTCGACGTATTACTCCGAAAAAACATCATCAATATTTGGTCATACAATTCCCGTCAGTGTAGTCTCAAAAAAAAGTCAGAGGAACTTTTAATACTGTTTCATATTTGTTTTAATCTTATATGAACCAATTTCCAATGCGACGTTTCGTTCATTAAATTCCATAGTCAACTTTATTGTTTTAAATATGGGCCTCAAGTTTTTTTCATCAATTTTAGAAGCCACTGTTTTAACAAATTCAGCTATTAATTATAATACATGTATTTTTCGACGTTTTTCTCATGATCAGTGTATAGTCAGACAATTCCCGGTCAGATGAGCTACCTCAAAAAAGTAAGTACCAATATTTTTTGGGTCTAGAACTCAAAGATATACATAAACTCCAATATCAAAAGCAAATGTAATATACCAAGTAACAAACAGTCAACGTCGTTCACGATATTTCATTAAATGTTCGAATTGCCGTCCATCGTTTCTTAAACACATAGTCGCTCTTGCTATAGTATGTGTATGGCAATTTTTCAGCATTAGTGGAGTTACAGCCATGCAAGCCCACCTTATTGTTTCTTTCAATTGGTCAATATTGCCAAAAGTTGATCCGAATACCTTGTCTTTAATGAAACCCCACAATGAAAAGTCCAAAAGGGTCAAGTCAGTTGAACGTGGTGGTGGCCATTTGATAGGACCATTGTTTCCTATCCATCGTCCTTGCATAGTCGTATTGAGGAAATCTCTGCAAATATTTCTGCGATATGGCGGAGCTCCATCATGTTGGAAAAACTGATATTTTCGAAGAATATTCAAAGGCAAATCTTCCAACAACTTAACTAGAGTCTCCGACAAGAATTCTAAATATAATTCCCCCCTCAACGATGCCTCAAAAAACTAGGGACCGATAATCTTGGTGTCTAGAACACCAAGCCAAACATTAACTCCAAATCTCTCTTTGAAATTTGTAGCTCTATGTAGAAAGGAGTTTTCTTGTCGCCAGTGATAATGTATATTTCTGTTAAACCATCCGTTATTTGTGAATCTACTCTCATGACACCATAAAATTTTATTACAGATTTCATTGTCCCGACGATGTTGTCTGAGTAGTCATCTACAAAATGTGTTTCTCTTATCATAGTCCGTTAAATGCAAATGGTGGATTTTTCTGACTTTGTATGGTCTGAATTTATTTCTTCTTAAAATTTTTCGAATATAGCATTATTATGTGCAATCTCTCTCAATGATACTTCTTTGACCTCAATTTTTCGGTATTCCACAAGTCCTGAATCAAATAAATATCACTTTATTACTATCGAAAATGTCTTCTGAACTTACCCAAAACGCCAATTTCAGTATCGCCACCTCTGTTAGTTACTGTACAACTCTTACTCGAGGGTTTTTCAAATGATACATAATTCCGTGAACTCCTCTCAATGAGTTGAAAATAGCTTTCGGATGTCTGATGCCTCTCAGGGTACAATACCCCATACATAGCTAGAGATCTAGTAGCATTTCTCAAACATTTCGCGTATACGAAAAGCATATCAACTTTCTCGTCATTAGAAATATCCATGGTTTTCACCTCACAAATTCACACGAATCAAATTATTATTGATGTACTTGTCAATAGATTGGACATTTTATTATTCTGTCAATTCATGGCTCACTTTGAAAAAGTCAATTAATTTCAGTGCTCTCCGAATTTTTTCTCCAAGATTTCTGTTTGCCAGAAAACATCAGAAACAAACATTTATGTTCCATAAAAATTGACTTTTGAACAGTTCTTCCATATTCATACAAACACCCTGGAATGCATAGGCATTCACGTCTACTTGCAAATTTTCAAAAGATGTGTGGAGGTGTATTTTTGAGTTCTAATATTTTGATTTCTACCTTTTTCAGACTGCACTAACGGAAATTGTTTGACCAAATATTGATGATGTTTTGTCTGAGAAAAACGTCGAAAAATACATTTAATGTATTGTAATTATTATTATTATTTTTTATTATTAAATAGCTGAATTTGTTAAAACAGTGGCTACTAAAATTGATGAAAAAAACTTGAGGCCCATATTTAAAACAATAAAGTTGACTATGGAATTTAAGATTTATATAAGATTATAACAAATATGAAACAGTATTGAAAGTTCCTCTGACTTTTTTTGAGACTACACTGACGCGAATTGTATGACCAAATATTGATGATGTTTTTTCGGGGAAAAAAGTCGAGAAACAAATGTATTGTAATACATAGCTGAATTTGTTATGAAAGTGGCTACAAAAATCGATGAAAAAAACTAGAGGTCCGTATTTACAAAGATAAAGTTGATGATGGAATCTAATGAAAGAAACGTCGCATTGAAAATTGGTTAATATCAGATTATGAAAAATATGAAACACTATTGAAAGTTACCCTGACTTTTTCTTATATCATTCGAAATGGAGGCGGTAGAGCCAAAAACGAAATTCGACTAATTTAGTTTTTGGCGAATAACTCAAAAACTACCATTGATATTTAACATCTGAAAGAAGCTTATTATTGCTCCCCAAAATAGGAAACTTTTTCCCCATTTAACCGACCTTGTAGGTCTCTCCGTTTCCGAGATAGCAATAGTGGGATCAGCTAAAAAAAACGGCCTGTATAATTATTTACCACTATTCATATGAAAAAAAAATGCAAATATTGCTGAACTTGGTTGCTAAAGTAACTAGGCCTAATGAATTACGTCTGATAGAACGTTGGTGGAAGGTGAATTCAGGCATATAATTATACTACTGATTTCATTGAACTCAGAGTAGAGCTTCAATCAAATATATAGGCAATATTTATTGAATGATTACATCACGTAGTAACTCGTTTTAATACGACATTTTTATGACATTCATTCTACAAAAATATATCTGAGAAGTTTAAGATTGAGCTGTACCGGCAAAATGTCTACGCAGACCACTCACGTCTCATTTGATGCCTTTCAAGACGGATAAGCAGAGGCAATAAAGTGCGCTAGATCCAAACGTGGTCTATAAACTGAGCGGAAGAAAATCAAGGTTCAACAATTGTTGTTATTTCAAGTGATTCTAGTGTGAGTTTTATACTGGCATGACTAGATAAAGTTATCGTTAGGAATATTTTTTGGAAATTGAATATAAACCTCCTAGTAAATCGTTGATAGTGTGGAAATTTAATAATATACAGGGCAATTCAAATTCGACCCCCACCATTGGGATCTCCTAAACTACAGGAGATACGTCGAAGCTTAAATTGGGGCAAAGTTGCGTATTCTGGTGTTTAACAAAATACTGTTTTGAAACTTGGAAAATTCCGAGTATTTCCGGAAATATCGGGAATAACTGAAAATCGGAATTTTCGTTTTTATTTTTTTTCTATCGTTATTTGACAACATAGCTCAAAACCAAAACTACATTTTCATTGAAACATTTTTTCAGCTACACGTTTACATGTTCAGATTCACTCATATCAATACTCATATCAATACTTCGATTCTGAATGGTCCTTTGACAAATGCCAAAATCAATAAGAAGAATATTACAGTGGTTATTTTAGACATTAGTGAAGCATATGATAACATCGGCCATGATCATTTTAATAAAACTCTCGTTTCATCTTCATTACCTGAAAAATAACAAAAAGTTTTGATAAACTTTCAGTATGGAAACTCAACTCAGGTTGAAACATCCGAAGGAAAAACCAAACGGATCTTCTTGAGAAGAGGAGTAATGCAAGGAGCACCGCTTTCACTTGCCTTATACAGTTAGCCACAGATTTCATCCTGGACGAACTTTATGAATTTTCAACTGCGAACACTTGCGGCTACTGTATGCATGAAGACATCCCACCAGCAACAGTTTTAGGATTCGCTGATGATACTGTCATAATTGGTAACGATGAAAAAAGTGCCCTATCTCTTCTAGAACTGGCAAAGACAAAATTTTTAGAATTAGGTCTCAAATTAAATACACAAAAAACAAAAATTATAAATGTTAAGAACGGGAAACTGAATCCAGTTGCACTGTTTTATTCGGAATCCATTCAATCAATATCGAAAAATGAGAAAATAAAATATTTGGGAGTGTCTTTCAGAGATGAGATAACTTTGGATTCTAGGAAAGTTATTGATGATTTGAAAACAAATTTAGAAAAATAAATCAAATCTTCTTTATTAAAATGCCAATAAAAGTTTTAAGTGCTCAACTTTTCCATATGACCCTCATTAGTGTACTCCTTTCAATCTACTCCTCTTGACAAATTACCAATGAAATTCCTAACAGACATTGATAAATTAATAAAATCGTCCATCAAGAAAATTTTCGATTTACCATCCGATATTCCAGATAGTATGCTATATTCCTCTCTGAAAGTTAAAGGCCTTGGTCTTTTTCGTGCTTCTTGGGAAGCTTTTTTTACAAAGTTTCAACATTTGTAAAAAGCTGAGAATACAGGAAAATATTTATTTGGAGAGAGTGAGGTCTTTTGAGAAAGAAGCTGATTTTTGCATACAAAAATTAAAAATTGTTTTGGAAAATGACAAGTGGACTTACTCTGGTCGTAAGTTACGAGAAATACTGAGGAAAGAGGAATACTCCAAATGGAAGAATTTTAAATAAAAGGGAAGAGGGGGAGAACTTTATAATCAATACACACCTGCAAATTCATGGAACAGAATACAAGAAGGTTTGACAACATCTGAGTGGAAAGAAGCCATTAAAATGACAGGATACGTGGTCAACTTGAGAGGTGTACCAGGCAGATCTCATGACGGTAACCAGTGCAGATACTGTTCTGAGATTGAAACCCTTCCTCACGTCTTGGGATCTTGTCAACATGGTAATCTCTTGAGAAATAAAAGACACAATACAATTCGCCATTTAATAGCAACTGAACTTTCCAAAAATTTTGAAGTTCATGAAGAAATCAAATGTACAGCTACCAAAGACAGTCTTCGAAGGATTGATATCATAGCCATCGACAGGAAGAAAAACGTTGCTTACATATTGGACCCAACAATAAAATTCGAATCAGATGAATCCCAACCATTTGATGTTGATTTGGAGAAAAGGCATATTATGAACCCAAGATCCCTTTCTTCAAGGAAAAATCTAAAATAGCTGGTGAAATAAAAATTATCGGTTTAATCATTGGTGCTCGAGGAACCATCACTAAGTTCTTTGTAGATTTTGCTAAAAAATTCAATTCACCTATGGAAACTGTTAAATTTAGAGCACCTGAAGTTCTGAAAATTTCTATAAGAATAATGAGAGCAGATATTTATTGTCAATGACAGAAAACATCTCTTCAAATAGTCTTAGGATATTTTTAGTTCATTATTTATAATTGTATTCTTATACGTTTTTATAGTATTCCTTTTTATTTTTACAGACCACATATGTTGGTAGGATGTTATTATTTTTTATAATAAATATATGTATTCGAAGATATCATTATATGTCGATTCTTTCGAATTCGAATTTGGTCCTGAATCATGATTCATTTATATTGATGTAGTTTTCCAATATCTCTTCAAGAAATAATCCAGTTAGGAAATGGCTGAACGGTTTGACAGATAATGCCTAAATCGTTCAGTCTGGCAGTGTCGATGAATTTGTTTACATTACCGAAGCGATTTCGTTCAGTTATTTATTGACAGTTGCCTATAGTGAACATCGAAATGCACTCTTCCAGACTGCGTCTTGACTGCAAGTTGTGTTCCCATTCAATAATTCTATCGGGGCTATAAATAATGTGGTGGAACGGAAGCAGTGCGAAATGAAAACTAGGGTAGGGAGTAAACGGTAGTTGTATATTATTCAGGGAGAACTCCTTCTCCTACACTAAAACCAAGTTTGGAATAATGCATTAGACTGTCTATGCGGAAATTTATTGGTTCTGGTTTCCGAAGACCACAATGTTCGTGTGCAGGCTGTGCTTATATAAGGAGTGTTCGTTATTTTGGGAACAGTTTGGAGATGCAAAGAAGAAAATGGTGTTTTGTATTTAAGTATAACGATAGTCTTGAAAAATATTCTCAAACTGAATTGTATTGTATTTAAAATGACAGAATTTGTTTTGAAGGAACAAAATCCTAATATTGTTGTAAAGAGAAACATATTCAATTGAAAATTGAACCAATACATGACTCCTTTGGAAATGGAAAACCCTACGATAAAATTGAACTTTTTTGTAATATCTAATAGAAAACAACTACTTCCCCGGCTAAAGCCACGCTGGACATTGGACTACATCTGATTGATATTGAGAAAGACCCTATATAACTTGAGAGAAAAAGTCAGAAAGTGAAAATTTTCATTTTCATTCAGATAGTTGATTATTTTTCAAATGTCCAGTTTCTATTGGATATTCTTATCTATAAATGAGATAAGGGAGAATGCTATTCAGAAGTATCACTCATTTCATTGATACGTGAATTGCATCTCTTTCGCTAGGCCTCCAATACATTTTGGTCGACAAAAATCTATTTCATTCTTCTAAGATCATCAGGGAGGTCGGAAGAATTGGAAAACATACTCTTCAGAAGCAATTGCACATTGTAATGAAGGAATTGTTGGACTATTTCTTATGCGGTGAAACTTTGAAAATATTTTTCTAACATAAAACCTGTCATGGGTATGGCATGTTGATTTTATTGAAAATATGAACAGGATGTTCATAAAGTCAGTTGTGGAATCATCTGTGACTGAAACTTGGAATTTAGTCGCTATTTTCCGTCGTACAAGATAGCCTCTCTTGGAAGGGATTCATGTTGTAAAGAGAAACATGAAAAACAAAATTTATAGCTTTTTCCTCAACTGCCAAAGATCAACCTAATTTTCAGTCTATTCAAATCCACAATTCCAACTGGCACATGCCCACGAAATGTAAATGCCCAACTGTAAAAATAACCCAGTCGATCAAGTATCTAGAAGTTATGATAGATCAACATCTGCGCTGGAATGAGCATATTTCATATACCACAAAAAGGTTGCATAAATTGATTTACAAATTTTATCAGCTCAGAAATATCCTGGATAGACTCAATTTTAATGATATAAAGTGCTCTGGCTGAATCTGTCATTCGCTATTGTATGGGGCGGTGAATTCAAAACTACAGTGTTTAATGTGGAGAAGTCCAAAATACCCTGCTTAAAATCTTTCTGAAAAAAGTAGAATTTTTTTCCTCCGCATTACTATACGAAGAAGCAGTTGTCTTCAATGTGATAAAACTCTATACTCCTATCATTGTGTCATGTGGGTCATAAGTACACCCTTGACCTATGAAACTCACCCGACAGAACGTTAATTTGGATATTGAGGTCCCTTTTGTTAGAATTCGTCACAATCAGAGATTCGTCACTTATATAGGACCAAAACTGTTCAATCAATTGCCTTCTGAATTGAAAAATATCTCCAGTATCGAAATAATGAAACAGAAACTTAAAAACTTTGTAAAGAATAATTTTGACCGCCTGAAAGCTACACAGATTTGATCCAATTCAATTTATTTGCTGTACTCATATTTGCTCGCGAACATGAGTCATTTCGTCTGTACTTCCTTTCCACTTGTTTTCAGCTGAACTTTTTAATAAAAAACGGTGATGCTGCAACACAAGCTCGCTTAGGTGACATCTCTAATACAAATCTGAATATACAGGGAGGGCCAATGGAAACTTTCCACCCTAATTTGTAGGATTTTAAATCAAAATTTTGAAAAACGCTCTAACACGTCGATATTTGATTTGAGGGGGAAGTAATTTTCAGTTTTTTTTCACCCCCGTAACTTGAACCCTGTAGCGGGGGGGTGAACAACCCTCAAAATTTGAATAGGGAAAAGGGGTCGTGCCATACCTCTTTTTGAAGGTCTCATTGAGTTCTTCATGACCCTATAATTTTGCCTTATTATTGTCATCTATAACGAAATGACAGGTTGTCAAACTCTTGGAAATAGACTACTTATTTTCTGAATAAAACTACCAAATAATTAGAGGTGGACACGTCAAATTTAAATTCCGAACTGTTCACCCCGGTTTTCTTAGGCGTGACATTAGGGAACAGACAATAATTAAAAATAATCTCCGCCGCAGGAATTTTAGTATTTGCCTATTGACATAAAAACTAACAGAAACATCCGATTTTTTGGCCGTTGAAGAAAAAAGTATGTTTGTACAAACTTTATTTCTACTAGACATGGTCGCACCATCATTTACATAGCGTTAGTTATAAACTCTCGATTATAACGAAATTTGATAAGTATGGTTTACACTGTAGCTGAGCGGGTCGAATTGGTGTCTATTTATTTCAAAAACAATGACTGTGCAAGACAAACAGCACGACTATTTAATGAAAGACATCGGGATAAAAATGTGTCACATACTTACGTTAGACAACTGATGGAGAAGTTTTTGGAAACTGGAACAGTGCAGAACCAAAAGGATAATCCGGTTCGTGTCGTTAGGAATGAAGCCGTGCAAATCGCAGTTTTAGGGCACATTACAATGGATCACACATTGAGTACGAGGCAATTGGCCGAAGTTTCTGGTGTTTCACGAACAAGCGTTAGAAGAATTTTGAAGGCCCACAAATTTTACCACTACAAGATAAAACTGCTTCACGAAATTAATGAGGATGATTATGATCGACGGTTACAATTTGTAGAAGAAATGAGTGAACGCTGTATTGGCGATCCAAATTTCCTGTATAATATCTGCTTTTCAGATGAATGTTCCTTTTTTCTAAATGGATTGGTCAATCGACACAATTGTCGATACTGGAGCGATTCAAACCCACATTTATTTAGAGAGAGCCATACTCAACATCCTGAAAAGTTGAATGTCTGGGCAGGTATTTTAGGAAAGCACATCATTGGGCCATTCTTTTTGCAAGGCAATCTGACGGGGCAGCTGTATCTTACTTTGCTTCAAGAAACTATTTTTTCTAGAATAAGGGAGGTCATTGCCGAAGATAACAACTTGACACACAATAATTTTTTTTCCAACTAGATGGAGCTCCACCACATTTTGCAGCACCCGTTCGGAACTTTCTAGACGAAAATTTTCGAGGACATTGGATTGGCCGTAGAGGATCTATTGAGTGGCCTGCAAGGTCTCCTGATTTTTCTCCTCTTGACTTCTTTCTCTGGGGCCATTTGAAGTTTACTGTTTATAAAACACAGCCGGCTTCTCTTCAAGTTCTGCAAGAACGCATAACTGTAGAGTGTTAAAGAATAACTGCTGATATGTTGCAGAATGTTGGAGACGCGATAGAGGCTCGATTTTATTATTGCATGAATGTTAATGGCGGACATTTCGAACAGTTTGTACGATAACTTTGACGTGTACACCTGATTATTAAACTTGAAACTCTAATTATTTGGTATTTTTATTACGAAAACAATAGTCTCATACCAAGATTTTGACAACCTGTCATTTCGTTATCGATGAAAATAATAAGGCAAAATTATAGGGTCATGAAGAACTCAATGAGACCTTCAAAAAGAGGTATGGCACGACCCCTTTTCCCTATTCAAATTTTGAGGGTTGTTCTCCCCCCAGCTACAGGGTTATATCTACGGGGGTGACAACCACTGAAAATTAGTTCCCCCTCAAATCAAGTATCGACGTGTTCAAGCGTTTTCTACAATTGTGATTTTCAATCCTACAAATTAGGGTGGAAAGTTTTCATTGGCCCACCCTGTAGAATGACCAGTTATTGAATATAAGTGTATAGGAAATATACGTTAGGGTGGAAAGTTTCCATTGGCCCACCCTGTAGAATGTCCAGTTATTGAATATAAGTGTATAGGAAATAAACGTATACCTATTCTATGTTCTCATGTTTCATTATAAGATTATTGTTATCAGCGTAATAGGTTTATATTTTCATTTGTACTTTTTAGTGTATTCTGTAAACACATTACTTACTAAATAAACTGCATATTGAGATTACCTTGACAGAGGTCTGGAGAGTCTCTAACCCATAATTATGGGTTGCAAGATGATGGAATAGGAATACCAAGAAAATGAATCTAAAACTACGCAAAGAGGTATCACGAATAATAACTAACATTATTTCATTTTGTAGGTTGCATTGATTTTTGGAGTGGCGGGTGCATTGAGAAAGGATACTCCATCCGTAGGGGCTCAAAATTTCTATTTACATTGAAAGCTGCTGAGACTCCTACAAACAGAATTTTCACCTGGTTTATAATGAACAACACACCCTTCTTAATTTGCTTAAGCGACATATTTCGTTGGGACCAGTCCACACACGAAACAAAGGGTCCTTCATTTATTATAGAAAGTGTTCAGTACAGTAATTTGGCCTTAACATATTTGCTAAAATGCCTTCAGTGATGGTGACCTTCCTTGAATTAGAACAACCACACTTCTACACTGGACATTGTTTCCGGCATTCTTCTGCCTCGGTTGTTTCTGATAGTGGTGCTAATTTTTCAAGACTTGGTGGTTGAAAATTCACTGCTGTTGCTGAACAATAGATTGAGAATTTCCTGCAGAATGAAGTGTCCTACAAAAACAAAACACCTTTGGATAGCTTTCCGCGTCTTTTCTCTTCATTTTTTTCCCGTTGAGTGGTCAGTAATGTCGTATAGTAATCTCCAGTTATTGTTCTACCCTTATCCAAAAAATCAATCATAATTACTCCATGGCAATCCCAAATAATTGGAGCAAGATCTTTTCCAGCAGATTTTTGGACACGAAACTTCTTAGGTCTTGGAGAACCGGAGTGTCGCCATTCCATCGATTGTTGCTTTGTTTCTGGATCGTAGAAATGTACCCAAGTCTCATACATAGTAACAAATTGGTTCAAGAAGTCTACATCGTTTTCAAATCGAGCACAGATCGAACGCGATGCTACTACCTTTGCACGCTTTTGGACAACATTCAAACATTTGGGGATCCATTTTGCAGCAATTTTTCTCATGTCCAAATTGACGTGAACTATGTGATGAACGCGTTCGTATGAAATATTCTGTTCTTCAGATATCCGATATTTTCGGGGACTGACACAGAAACTGGCCTACCCAATCGGTCATCATCATCAATGGAAAATTTACCTCTTTTGAAGCTTGCAGTCCAATTTTTCACGGTCGCATACGAAGGACATTGATCACCAAGGGTATTAAGCATATCTTCGTAAATCTGATTACCTCTTTACCCTTTTAAATACAGGTACTTGATGATGGCTCGATACTCCAATTTTTCGATTTTCACAATTTTGGTGGTTATATTTTTTCTTTCAATTCATTGCGTAACTCTCTCTTTTTTGACGTTAAACTTTACACTGACACTTATAATGAGTTATTGTTCGTTGCTATGGTAACGCAATATTTTGTTTATGCAGGGAACTGGTCTAGGCTAACTAGATATCAATACATCCTCCTAATTAACTGCTGACTGCTGGAATGTTCCCTTCCTAAATCTTGGAATTCGGAAAGGAATTTTGCGTTATTGCTATTCTTTCAGTTTTATCCAAAATCTTAATAAAATGAACAATTCTAAATAATAGTAGATAATTTTGAATAGTTTCAGGAAAGCAAAAACTTTTTCTGGTACTAATTTAAAAGGTGAAGAGTGAAAGAGTAAAATGAAAAGTGTATGATTGGTTCGTTTGGAAAACTATGAAGAAAAAGCGAAGTTTGGTTTCTTAGGAAGGACAAAAACAAGTTGAAAAAGAATTACAAAAATTTAAATTTGATCATGAAAAATCGAAGATTATTAAAAAAATCGACCAGAAACGTATCGAATACAAAGAAATCACCAAAGTACATGAATTGCAACAAAGATTTGAATAGAGCGGACATTCCAAGTCGAGATATTTTACCAGAATCGTCATTGAGTCAGTCCAGGAAACTGATTTCCAGCTCTACTTTGTATACGGAAGCCTTTCATTGAGATATTTGAAGACATGCTATGAAGGACCAAAGTACTCACTGATTTCATCCATTGAAAGAATCAGTTGGAACCATATTTCTGAAAATCCACCTCCAATTTATAAAGGAATTTCCCAGTTCCAACAAGAAATAGACTTCCAATAAACTTTTTGAATCTATTCGCGTCCAAGTGTTAAAGAAACTGACTCTATATTTATTCGATACCAAAACTCCCTCTTAAGACTATTTATTACTATCGAGTGCAACTGAAGTAGCACATTCTAGCGATTTAAAATTGTTCATTGTTATCAGAGAAAAATATTAGAAGATAAGATAGTTGTCGTACAGTAGACATTTTTAGGCAATACTTGATGTTCTGACCACGCTTCCTTGACACCATTTTGATTTTTGGACTTCTTGAACAAATAACAGTGTGAAATATCGAAATCAAAATTTATTTCTTTTCAAAGGACCCCGCAAAATTCTTATGGAAAATGGCTCTCGGCTAAATTCGCTGAAACTTTGCAGAAAGATAGTATTCGGTATGCTGATCAGAAGTCTCAATGGGCACAACCCTCCATTTTCAACCCCAGGCCCCCAATGTACACTTTCCGGTGTGTTAATGCATAAGTTTCAATTCATCTTCAAAGCGTTACTTTTCACTGCTCACCCCTTTCTCCGACCGAATCCTACATACTACCCTCACCACACCTCGCCCCCACCCCTGCTCCACTACCCAACCCTTAATTAACGCCCCATTACTCACTTTAAAGGTTAAAGATTCTTCAATTGTTTTATTTCAATCTTTTGAAGCTTACATTACACGACATCCCTCCCTCACCCTCACAAGGATTTTGCGGGGTCCTTTACAAAGGACACCTCAAACTACGTATGGAATTTGGGTCACGGTGGATTTTTTTGAACTTTTGTTATGATGTAGTCCATGTAATTTTCAATCAATGTTACTGTTGCGCCAACCCAAAAAAATTACCAGTTTTGCAGTTTTTCACATGTTTCATTGCTGCTAATGTTGCACAATATTGTGCTATTTTATAAAAAAAATTATTACCCCCTTCCTTTTTTCCCCCAACTCCTATTACGAAACGCAAAAAAATATATTTCGAGTGCCTTCAAATGAATCGTCGAACGTTTAAATATGGCTAAATAAGGGCAATAGCAATTTTTTAAGATTTTTCCCCACCCCCAAATTACACAAAACGATTTGTGTCATTTGAGGGGTGGGGGGATAATAACCAAAAACTGTTATTTCCCTTATTTAGGCATATTTAAACATTCGACGATACATTTGAAGGCACTCGAGAAATATTTTTTTGCGTTTCGTAATAGGAGTTGGGGGAAAAAGGGGAGGGGGTAAGAATTTAAAAAAAAAAACAACACAATATTGTGCAACGTTAGCAACAATGAAACAAGTGAAAATATTGTTTTGGTTGGTTTCCGGTTTTTTCCGTGGTCTTCTTTGGTTTAAATCTCCAAACTTTTCAACTGCAACTGCGGCAGTCATCTTCAGTGGCGTGGTCGAAGTACTCTTCTAGACGTGTCAACTGAAACTGAAGCTTTCGAGTTTGCGATGTTATTTATAGTGATGTTTTTGCGCGCACTTTCTGTAATGGCGGGTTCGCGCGCACTTTCCGTGCGATTCGGGTGACATGGCTTTGTTTTGGCTCCTCTCAATGGAAAATATTGTTACCGGGTTCAAACATAAATAGTCTAATCTGCGCAATGGATGATTTCAACGCCCCCTAGCAGCAAAACTGTTAATTTTTTTGGGTTGGCGCAATGGTAACATTGGTTGAGAATTACATGGACTGCATCATACCAAAAATTCAAAAAATCCACCGGTACCCTGTTACGGGTTTATTTTGCCAGATGCAGGAAAAATGATTTTTATTGACTACCTACCTTTCTTTTGTCTTTATTCTATAATAATTAAAACTTCAGGGCGCCTTTATTTTATTTCACTCAGTATATACAACTCCACCGTCAAAAATAACAAATTCCTTCTCAGCTCTAGTTGGCAAAGCCTGGTGTTCGTCAACCTTCTTTGGTTCTCGAACCAGGTATCGATTCATCGTACTCCTTGATATTTCGTCTAGTATTACATTGAACTATTTCATCCAAAATCTTCAGCTTCCAGGGCAATAGTTGCCTGGAAAATAAGTTAATGTTAAATCACCCCAAAACTTCATTTCATGTTTTCATCACATACCGAAAGAATATATTTCAGAATGGTTAACCTTTGTTTGTCTTCATCGTAGAGATTAGCTGGATTCGTTGTTCGTGATGAATGTTAGTGTTATTAGTTTTCTAGAGAGGTCAAATATCAGTTGGTTGGACCTGCAAGAATGGAACAAATTATTAAAGATTGCTGAATAAACATTTCAAAATATAACCTACCAAACTTCATCTGCCAGATTCTGTCAGATCATGATCAATGACTTGTCATCCTAGACATTTGACACCAAGGCCGAAAAATATGCGGGAAATTGGATAGATAAAAACAAAAAAAGTCTTAGTTGTCCATTTCGACTTCGCTTTTCTGCGGATTTTTATGATATTTGTTGAGAAAAAACTTAAGAAGATTTGTAGTTGATGCTCATTGAAGAGACACACTTGTGTGGATTGAACTTCCTATTTTTTCCAACATTTCATCTCACCGATATCTTTGAGGCCATCCAATATCTGCATATCTGCATACCAATAACATTGCTCTTGCATGACTCCTGTGCTTTTAGCTTGCTTGGAGTCAACAGTATTTCAGTAACCTGCCTTAACCATACTAGTCCGTAAGCCTTCTCTGCTTTGCTGTCGTCAGAACCTTTTATTAACCAGTTAATAGCTTGTGAACTTTGAGTATATATACTGAAGGGGATAAAAAGGATTAATCTTGTTAAATAATAGTTCCGTTGCATTTTCAATTATATTACTAATTTCGGCAATAATAATTGCAATTACAATAACAAACAATTTCGACATTGACAGTCGAACTGACGTATGACACAAAACGTTCGGAGTCTTCTTCTTCTTCTTTTGGCAACGGCTAGATATTAAGGTGCGTTTCATTGCTGGCACTAGATAGAGTAACAAAACCGAACCGTGTACAAGTACGCAATACACCACTTTCCTTGTTCTGAAGACAATATTTTATTTACCCACTCCCTTCTCCTCTGAGCAAGGGTATGTATAAGTGCAACTAGTGCATAATAAGGATTTTGTCCGTTTTCCTTCTTGTTCCTCCAATAACATTGGATGCGGAAGAAGGAAGCGTAACAACCCAAATTCCATAAGGAGTTTGCGGGGTCCTTTCATTACAAAATTATTACATTTATTACAATTCCGAGGAATTCTCCTATGAAGAAAAAATAGTCTATCATGTTCACAGGAGCACCAACTGAGCTGGAGCTATAAACTACAGGTGGAAGATAAGTTCTGGAGCCAAGCAAATTTCAATAACAAAATTTGAAAATTTTTATTTTCTATAATCTAATTTTTCTACGGTTATAATATAATATCAATTTCAAAACACCATAAAATAACAATGTATAACATGGGAAACTCATACTTTTTGTCCCAAAGAGGTCGAAGTAAATTGACGAAACGTTGACTGTAAATAAATAAAGTTTTCATTAATTTAAGACCTCAAATCCCTCCCCTCCAAAAAAAAACGAAAACGAAATAAAGTATAATTCTCATTTATTTCCCCAGCAGACATTACTTCATAGTCACCGTATCGATATATTCGAGAATGAGGCTATTCATTACCTGTATCAGATTTTTCTATCTATGAGAAAGTGGTGTAAGTCATATTCTTTATCTTTATTTCGTTTCTCTTTGTTGAATATCTGTGATTTCTACTCTGTTATTTCTTCAGTTATGTAGAATATAAAAGGACACATACCATCAGTATTAACTGCCTGTCAGCCCTTTTTTGCAAGCCTCGCTCACTGAGCACTTGATTTTCTTGAAAAATGTTTGTAACTTTTTAAGAAATGCCATCGAATGTCTATTGTTATTATCATTATGAATAAATATTTTCCAGTCAAGAATACCTTCATTTTATCAAGAGTGAGGTTGGTGGAAAAATATTGTGATCAATTCCTATACTAAAATGCGATTAATGTTCTCGAGTATTGACATTAAAATATCTCATCATCTCGTTATCAATTAATTGCCTTAATTGATACACTAGTTGATCAAATAATTAATTCCACACCATACCCACCATTTATTCCACTCTAACTTGATTCTAAATTTTTCTTCAGTTTCGTGAACCTGGCTGAGTAGTCCATTACAAGAAATGAAAATCATTGAGAAAACCTAAGTTGTTCAATAGTAAACCCTGACGTGATCGCTTTCCTTCAATCTAATCCAACTTAATACATTCTTAAAAGTTTCAGATCTGTCTGGGATTTTCTGATTAGTATTGCTATCGTTCACAATGTCTGGGAAACTAATGACTAGCTCCCAATTAACTGAGTTGCCAACTAAAGATTTCCCAAACTTGCATCGCAGGGTTCAAATCCTCATCAAAGGGGATATTTATGAACCTAGATAGGAGCATGGGATCGGCTTTAGACGTTTTAATCCGATTAATCGAGTAAGAAATGGTGTTAAATTGATACGTTCACTTATTTGAAGGGAACGTTCAGCAATTAGAGTTTGAAGCAAGTTTTCCCCTGTTTATTATTTCCTCATCTTTTTACCTCTCGCTAATTTTGTCCGACCACAAGAATGTCGTAAAATATACATTTCCTTTGAAATTGGACGACACCAAGAATTGAACTGTAGGAAATAAGGAAAACAACTGACGAAAAACAAGACAGTAGATGTGAAAATGTGAATTTAATGAGGAAAAAATAAAAAAGTGTCGATCGTCGTTGATTTGGAGTGGTGGAAGATGGAATAGGTTATCCTGGTAGGGGCCTTGCTAGACGAACGGTAGGTAGGGCATCCAGTTGGAATACGAGGATGTTTCAAACGTAGGCCAATCAGTAGATGATTTTATCGCAACAAAAATTCTAGTAGGAGACCGTCTTTTCCAACACATAGAAGACAGTCCGTAGTTAAATTCAATTATGTTTTGGACTCGAAACGGTCATTTATTGATTTCTTATAAAGATTTATATGCAAAAAAACTTTTTTTAGTGTTTTGCTTTTAAAATAAAAACTAATACATCAATCTGGTTGCTCCAAGAAATGTTAGATTATTAGAATACGAACTGAATGAGATGTTCAAAGACCCGTTCGAATCATTCGTAATGGAGAAAAACTCATAATCCCGCCATTTTTCGAGTTGTAGGGTTGGCCCTCCCCTCGAAAGTATCGATTCATGTGTACTTTATGTGTAAACCATCAGTTTTGGCACAATTGCGATTTAATTGTTTTTGCACTATCTTGCAGTGTGTCTGCATGCTTTAGTGATGGTCTGATTTCGATTTGTCAGATAGAATTCGCAAGTTTAAAATTGTTACAATTACATGGTGGTTCTTCGGGTTGTAAGACCGACGTATGCTCAGAGAACAGGCAGAAGAAATTCGCACAGAATGTACATAAATACTACGTGAGGCTAAACCACCTAAGAGTAATTTGTCGAAAACCGAAGTGCTGGCCGTCAGGGAATTGAACAGAGATGAGAAAATTCTGATTCTATCGGCTGACAAAGTTAATGCAACCGTTGTCATAAATAAACGAAGAGGACTATTTGAATAAGATAGATGTTTTACTGGAACCTTTGATATACAAAGAACTGAAACGGGACCCAACACAAGCAACCGTCCAAATTGTAAATCGCTCTATCAAATATTCTTCATCGGATGACAATACCAAAAAACGACTGTGTAGAAGTGAGGCTCTCATTCCTAGTCTGTATGGTCTACCAAAACTTCACAAAACCAACGTGCCGCTCCGACCAATAGTCAACACCATTGGATCACCAACCTATGAACTTGCGAAATATTTGTCCACGCTACTACAGCCACACATTGGTAATACATCTTTCTATGTAAGAGATTCCACACATTTCATTGAAAAGATCAAAGTGATTATCATAGATCCAAATGACGTTCTAGTCAGCTTTGATGTAGTATCCCTGTTCACAAAGGCCCCGTTAGATGAAGCAATGAGGGAAATTGAACTCCTTTTCCCAAGTGATATATCCAATCTATCAAAATATGCTTAACATCATCATATTTCATTTTCAATAACAAAATATATGAGTAGTTAGATGGCGTTTCAATGGGAAGCACACTTAGCCCAGTTATTGCTAATTTCTTCATGTAAAAACTAGAAGAAAAGGCAATTGAAACTGCAAATTTGAAATCCAAGGTATGGTTAAGATATGTAGACGATACGTTTATAATTTTGAGCCATAGACCAGAAAAACTCAATGAATTCCTTAATCATATCAATGACATAGTATATATAGTAATAATAATAATAATAATAATAATAATAGGACTTTATTCAATCAACTACAATATAACAATATAAACATACTTATATGATTGAATAGGCGGAGTGTCACTGCCAAGCAGTGTAGTAGGTACTACAAAAATTTTCAATACAATTCAAATGTTTACTAAGCACCCTTGATTGAAATTTACAATTATTTGGTGTTCTCTAAGTGCCAAGGATTTGATGAGCTGCTATTCGAAACCAACATCTTTACTTGTTTCAATAGCAAATTAACATATCAAAGATTTCTTCTTTGACGCAACATCATTATATCTTTGCACAAAGAATTGCATCCTTCAGTTCTTACTTTAGATTTTGTAGTTACCTTGTCTCAAAGTATGAATTGTTATGAGGTGAATAGTTGTCATGAGAGAAATGTAAAGTATTTGTGGAGTGGTTGTACTTCACCAATACTGTGGTTGTTCTTCACCAATATCTTAACTACCTCAGACCGATAGCTACTTTAACATCGTCAATTTCATCATGGGAGAACTTTTCAGATGCAGATTGTTTCGACACTATTGTAACCAATAGGACAAACAATTTTCCACACATAAAAACCTCTAATAACTAACAACAGCACATATTAAAACATTACAATGACCGACAGACAACAAAAAAAAAATCCAAAAACGATTTTTAAAATAAAATACTACAAAAGACTTTACTACAAGATAACACTAATTCTAAAACACACTGTATAACAAGTTTTGAAAATGAGACTTAAAAAAATACTAACAATGACAGATTGAGACAGGCAGATATACAACTGAATAGAAAAAATCAAAGAATTATTAATGAAACTAAAAGCATTATCAATCACAGAAAAACCAAAATAAAACTCATTAGGAGAAGGGAATAGGTTGTAAGGAAATCATAGATGTTAGAATTTATGAAAATTGAAAGTAAGGTAGTGATCGTTGAAAAGTAGTGAAATCGCGAGTGAAAAGGAATTCGGTTGTCAGAACGACGCCGACGCGACGGGAGAAAAATAACGACGGAAGAAAAAAGAAGAAAAGAAAGATATTGGAAATGTAATTACAAAATTATATGAAACAAAAGGAAAGCAGATTTGACATTTCATAAAAAAGTAATAGTTTAGAATGAATGAAATTGGGAAATTTGAATACAATTTTATTTGATCCTTTCTTTCGTTGTCAACAAAAATTTCAAATCAAGAAACAGCACAAAACTTCACTGGAACCACCCTGCAGAGGAGGAGTAGATCATGTTCATTGGCGATCCGATATGAGCTAGAAAAGGATAGAAAAAGTAAGAAATACAGGTAAGAGGTGAAACTATTTGGGCATATAAAATTTCAAAATTTCCATTGACATCAAAAACATTTTATATTTGCATTTCTGTCGAGACAGCTATCTACTTCATCTCAGCAGTAGGTATATATTTGTTGCAAGAAGTATAGACTTCTTCGTGTGTTCTGGTTCAAAAACCTGTATTATCTAGTATGAAAGAATTAATGCTTTGTGTACGGAGTGACCCAAATACTATGCTCACCATTGGGATCCCAGAAACCATATATCATACAGCAAAATTCAAATTATAGCAAAGTTGCATAATATGGAGCTTGAGTTAATGCTGGTGAGAAATTAAGAAAATTTGCACTGCTTCCGGAGAGATCTGTTAAAGTTTTTGTGACGTTATATACTTATAAACATATTGAAAAACGAGGAAGACCCTACAGTCACTCTTTCACGATGCATTGAAATGTAGTTTGAAGGACGTTTAAGTTTTCATGTATCATCATCAGATCAATAATTGTAAATACGGGCCCACTTCGGAATTCTCTCAATCTCTTCTCATCATCATTTACTTAAGCGTGGCATTACGTAACTTTGTCACAATTTAGCCGCTGCTGAATCTTTTATAGTTTCCGAGATCGTATATATTGTGTATTGTGTGTAATGGTGAGCATCAAATATTTTAATGAAATTCTTAGAAAGGGAATGAAGAAACTGAACTGAGGTAAGATGAATGCTTCATTCATTACATACATTGGATGGATATATAGGAACTCGAATGTTTCAAACATAAACGTGTTGTGGAGTAAAATTAACTAGAAGAGTAATACTATATGATTGATACAAGCTTCTTTGCCAACCTATATTGGTAACAAACATAATCAATCTCTTCTCATCATCATCAACTTAAGCGTGGCATTACGTAACTTTGTCACAATTTAGCCGCTGCTGAATCTTTTATAGTTTCCGAAATCCCAATGGTGAGCATCAAATATTTTAATGAAATTCTTAGAAAGGGAATGAAGAAACTGAACTGAGGTAAGATGAATGCTTCATTCATCACATACATTGGATGGATATATAGGAACTCGAATGTTTCAAACATAAACGTGATGTGGAGTAAAATTAACTAGAAGAGTAATACTATATGATTGGTACAAGCTTCTTGGCCTACCTATATTGTAACAATCATAATCAACTGTCAATAGCGAAATAGAGCCAACTGAGCTGAACTAAATACAAAAAATATAATAATTAAACAAATTAAGTAAAATAAATATGATTACTTATATACTACATATGAACGTTATATGCTGTGGTTGATTTATTTCTTCCAATGTAAGTATTTATCGAATGTTTCAAAAACAAGCTTTTTCTTGGCTTCCTCCACATCGCCTTAAATCATATGGTCCTGGACGAAAAAGCATCCCAAATTTTTTCGGTGTTTCCAGTTTTTTCCTTTACTGATGTCGAGTCGTAGAACATATGAATTTGTTCGTATTTCAATTTTATAATATATTTTTCATGGGCAACCAGATAACTGCATTATTTTACATTTTATAAGCAGAATACTAGAAATACGTTGTTTTGTATTTGAATGTTTACAACAAAGAAATAACAGATAATCCAAAACATAACAAAATGTAACTGCGGACTGTCTTTCATGTGATGGCACAGTTGGTTTCCTACTTTTATTTTTGTTTAAAAATCACTTATTTTATGCTCCATTGATTGGTGTAACGCAGGACTCAGTCTTCTTGTATCGTGAACTAGTTATCATTCTCATGGAATTTTTCTAGTTTCATAATGATGCACCTTGTATTCACAGCGTACCAAGGATATTTTCATCGAATCAAACCTCGTGGGAACAAGAGAACCTACTTACTCTGTCAAATACATTAAAAAATAAGGCATCATCAGCCCCAATATGGATTTGAACCTTTCATCATTATCTTTCTCTGATTATTCTGTTAGTTGATTGTAATTATCAAAGCAAACCCTTTATCCCTTCAATATTAATTCAATGCTGGCTCAAACTATTGTAAAGGAAACTCCACTCAGAAATAATAGCCTTTTGAACATGTTCCTGGAATTCAGAAATAAGCAGTGACATTCTGACAGGTTGTAATGGGCTGAATTCAATAATAATATGCAAATTTTGGATGTGTTTTGACATAATGCAGTAGGAAATCACCTATTCCACATCGATTTTCAGGAATTGAGTTAACATTTATTGATTTAACGAATTATTACAATTATTCTCCACACCCATTCTAAAAAAGTGGGTTAGTGAAATTCATGATTTCTACATTGCCAAATAATTTACAGACATTTGCGGAAAAAAACTTGCATAATATTCTTGGGAACCTGTAAAGTAAGTGATTAAAGTGTTTAACTGCGATTAAATTTTTGTCCTCCTTATTGGTTTTCGTTTTGTCATTCCTTATCATATCTTAATGCAACAATTGATGCATATTCACAAATGATGACAGAAGCGAGAACAACAAACACCACACAAAACGACATGTTAAAATCTGAAATTGTAAAAACCGTCTTTGATCTCTGATAAGAGTGACACATCTCAGAGACAAGTCTTCCCGATGATGAAAATCAAGGTCATTATAATTACAGAAGCATCATTGTATCAAGTAAATTTCTTTCGAACCCAAAATAGAGAATTCAATTCAATTCATTGCTCGGACATAACAAAACTTCGAATCGTTCTCACGAAGACACTGACTTTTCACAATTGGCAAACGCAGATGTATCGGAACAAGAACTGATTGAAATCACATGGCATGTGGCATGGTGGTAGTAATTCAATGAACCCGTGTCTACAATTAGATCAAGAGCATCACGAACATATGATAAATCATATAAGAATCAAACTAAGACATACTCTTGGATCTAGTAGAGACGTCGAAATGACCAGCACATCAGTAACCAATAGCCACGTTGAAGTTTCTAGCGCAGAAAATAAGACAAATGAAAACGAAAGGTGTTTTTGATAATTGTTATTTCTTTAACACAAATATGTACCAACTAGAATTATTGAATTACATCAATTATTTAAATTGCTTCAAACAATAATCGCATCAACACAATTCGTACTCCAAAATATTTGAGGTTATACATCTCAATTACAAGTCGTGTCCTTTTAACAGAATAAACAATATGGTTGAAAATAAAAAAGTATTGAAGAAAAATAGTGATAGTGAAATATCTAACACACCTCCTGATGTGGCAGAATGTGCGAAAAATGTGACATCGAATCTCCGTCCAGAAAAAATCGAGGCAAAAATATGAATTACAATACTATAAGTTCACAACTCGGTGACAATCGGAGAAGGTTCATAAGTACATATTCAGAAAAAGTCCCGGCTTATTTTGGAGAAAGATCCAAGTCCCCGATGTATACTATCTCCTGCTGAAAGTCTTATGACTACTTTAAGATTTATGCAAAATTCACTTCTTTCTATTTTTTTTTGGTCAATAATTTTTCCTAATTAATGATGAAATACCATTTCCTGTCCAGTTAAGAACAGTTGAACATTTCTTAACTGGTGATGAAGAGTTGGGCGTTATGACATTCGCATCAGTTTTTAAAAGTTTCGCTTCTATATGTCAAAATTAGCAAATAGCTATTTATGATACAAGTTCGTAAAGTAGAACTTTTTTGTATGAGCGGGAAGTTTGTTGAATGAGGCGCAGTCGAGTTCAACAAACAAGCGAGTATAAAAAAACACGTTCGCTACCGAGACCCTAAAATTTTGGATACCCACTGACCAAAAAAAAAAAATTTGTATTTTGGGATAAACTAACATTCATCGTGCTATAAATCAATGTAGTAGATATTTGGATATAGAAAAAAAGCATTTGGAAGGATTTTTGAACCCGACTTATATATGAGACAGTGGTCTATAATATTAATTTTCCTTTCATAGACCGAGTGTCTCATTTATGAGCCACTCCAAAAATAGTAATTTCGATTTTTTTTTTAGTTTTTATTTCTACTGTTACAAAAGAAGTAAATATAATGTTGAAAGGAAATTAGATCATCGATTCATGGTATTCACGAAAACAAGGGTCAACGCAAAGTCCAACTGATTCTCCATATTTGTCCTTACAATCTTCACAGACAAAATACGATTGAGTTCTCTTCTTTATTGAAGAGCAAACGCGACATCTTCTCCTCTTCTCTATCTTCTTAGGAAAATGGGTTTTTGCAAATTTGTCGTTTTTTTGACGTGTGTACGTGTGTTTGTGTTTATTTTTAAATATTGAAATATAAGCAACTCTCTGAAATGTAAATAAGTTATTTTTGTTTTCTGAACTTTGTTATATAAGTATGTGCTATTCCAAATGCAAACATCCAATAAGTGGAAAAACAGTTTCATGTACCAACAAACACTTTTCCGGGGCGTCGTGTAGTACGAAACCATTTGGTCACTCCGATCTATGCCTGCCATATGTTTGTTGTAGTCTTGTATTACATCTGGTTTCTCTAGTTCAACACCTCTCTTATTGGTGACTACTATTTTTTCCTTCAATGATTGGTCAAATATTAATGCAAATATTTCTTCTACAGTACTTGTGGCTGGAAAATCAATTTTTATACCAGCTTGCTCTGTAAATTCAAACAATGTGGGATCAGTGTCGACATCGACCCACTCATCATCGTTCTCATTCGATTCGCCGTCAGGATGGCTCTCAACTTCCTCCTCAACATCTTCCTGCGCAGTTCCTTCATTATTTACACTTTCATCAGACACGTTTGGGTCTTCAGAACTTGAACTATTTGGAAATGAAGGTGCATAGCTACTTCCTGAATCAGAAAAAGGTTGCGGAATTTCCTCAGACATACACGATAAAACGTCATCTTCTTCAGCCCATACTGTATCAACTTCTTCTTGAAGCTGTTTTTCAGTTAAGCCTTTACGCCTTTGCATATTTCAGATAATCTGAAAAAAAGTTTTAATTGTAGCTACTGCCCAAATAAAAAATTTTATCAAAGTTTTTAACCTCACTTTTACACATCATACGTTGGTGATTAGCCATTTCGAATTACGCTACTTTAACAATCGACAAAATGAGTAGTTAGTAAAAAAATAAAGTCACTTACTTGCATATACAGGGTGTCCCAACGAAAACTTTCGACACGGATTTACTGGGAAATGACAAAATATTTTCGGAAACGCTGAAACACGTCGATTTTGATTTCTAGGGGGACACATGTCAGTGATGAATTTAGTCACGCAACTTCATCCCCCTGACAGGGGCGGCTACCCCATTGCGAATCATCATAGGGAACTTGGGTCTAGTGATACATCATCTTGAAGCTCTCGTCATTCTCTATCCAAACGTTTGTATTTTTTCAAAATCGAATGACTGGTAATTGAGATTAGTGTGGTAATAAGTTTAATTTAAATAATCAATATCGTACCTGTTCTTATCGAAATTCAATTTATTACTTGCTCGAAATGTGCCCCTCCTACCTCCATACAATGATAAAGTCTACTTTCGAAACTACACTGGCATGCAAAATTAACCGGACAAACAAAATTTTGTTCAAATTCAATCTTAAATAACTTTTTAACCTTTTCATCAATTTCGATAATTTTTTTGCCAAGTTGTAGGTACTTTCATTGTTATCATTCTCTACTATCGATTTTGCAGAAAGTTCTTAAAGATTTGTCGTTATACAGGTTATGATAAAAGGTGCACTTTACCCCAACATTTCTAAACACCCTGTGGAAAAATGTGATTACTGAATGATAGGTCTTCGTACGAGATTTTAAAGCCTGATCTTTCGTCAACAGTTTTTTTTTTATTCATATCAATAACTGCATTCTTAAAGAAAAAACGCATTTTTAAAGAAAACCATGCGATTCGTAACCATAAACAAGCGATTTTTTTAAGTTGGCTTTGCTTGTTATGACAAGTTTCAGTTAAGCATTTTTTATGGCTTGTCAAAAAGATTTTTGCTAAGCAGTAGTCAACAATTATTCACAGATTTATTTGCTTTATAGTGTATGTTAAGGTGGTTGTGTCTCTAGGTGATTTGTGTTTCGGAGGTATACCGCTAACGAGAAAGTTTTTAAAAAATGAGACCGGAACAAGTAGCGCAAGCTGTAGCTTTACAAGATGATAGTCGTGCCATTCGATATATCGCAGATAGACTTGCTGTTCCACGCAGTACAGTATCCGATGCGATAGAAAGATTCAGAGAAACTGGTTCGTACTTAAGAAGACCTGGGCAGGGAAGACGGAAAGCAACAAACGCAGTTGAAGATCGGTTTTTGAGACTCCAAGTTCTTCGAGAAAGAACAATTCCTGCTACAGCTTTGGCTCGAAGATTGGAAGATGTTCATGGTACCGTAGTTTCACCTGACACAGTACGGCGAAGGTTGAAGGAACAAAACTTATCATCTTTTGTACCTGCTACAGGTCCCCTATTGGATGCAGGTCATCAAAGGCAGCGCTTGGAATTTTCTCGAACTCATGCAGATTGGGATATGGACGATTGGCAAAATGTTCTTTTCACAGACGAGTCTCGTTTTACGAGATATTCACCTGATGGTCGTCAAAGAGTGTGAAGAAGGCCTGGAGAACGCTATGCTCAATGTTGTTTCTCTCCTAGAGTTCAATTTGGTGGTGGAGGAGTGATGATATGGGGCGGTATTTCCTTGGAAGCCCGCACAGATCTTGTTTCGCTACGGGGAGAGAGCCTCAATGCTGACAGATACATCAGGGAGTGTTTGGAACAACATGTAGTCCCTTATATGCCCTTTATAGGAGAAAATGTTCTCCTAATGCAAGATGATGCTCGGCCGCACATAGCCAGAATGACTAGGCAATACCTCAATGATGTTGGTATCCAAGTACTCGACTGGCCGCCAAGGAGTCCGGATCTCAACCCCATAGAGCATATGTGGGACAAATTAGGACGAATGCTTAGGCAGAACTATGGAGAATTTCAAACTGTGGTTGCGTTGGAACAGGCGCTGGTAAACGAGTGGGAGCAAATACCCCAAGACGCAGTTGCTGATTCAATTCAGTCTATGCCAGAAAGGATGAGAGCTGTTATTCAAGCCCGAGGAGGAGACACTCGATTTTGATACCAATTAATTACCATTGTTGTCACTGTTATTTTTTGAATACAATTTTTTTATGGTTACGAATCGCATGGTTTTCTTTAAAAATGCGTTTTTTCTTTAAGAATGCAGTTATTGATATGAATCAAAAAAAGAACTGTTGACGAAAGATCAGGCTTTAAAATTTCGTACGAAGACCTATCATTCAGTAGTCAAATTTTTCCACAGGGTGTTCAGAAATGTTGGGGTAAAGTGCACCTTTTATCATAACCTGTATAACGACAAATCTTTAAAAACTTTCTGCAAAATCGATAGTAGAGAATGATAACAATGAAAGTACCTACAACTTGGCAAAAAAATTATCGAAATTGATGAAAAGGTTTAAAAGTTATTTAAGATTGAATTTGAACAAAATTTTGTTTGTCCGGTTAATTATGCATGCCAGTGTATTACGAACGTTTTCCAATACTTCTGGAGTTATTCTGCCGCACTCGTTTACAATTCGACCACGTAGATCCTCTAGTGACTCTGGCCGAGTGGCAAAAACTTTGCTTTTGAGATGCCCCTATAAAAAATAATCCAACGGGTTGAGGTCCGGTGATCTAGCTGGCCACTCAATTGGTCCTCGTCGCCCTATCCAATGATTGGTATATCGTTCATCCAGAAAGTTTCTAAACGCCACTGCATAGTGAGGTGGTGCTCCATCTTGTTGAAAATGGAGGTTGTCTTCCGAATAATCTCCATCGTTTTCGATAATATCCGTTATCATGGGATCGATGGCATTCTCAAGAAGATGTAAATACATTTGTCCATTCAAATTATCATCTATAAAAAGTGGTCCAATAATATTTTTGCCAAAAATACCACACCAAACATTCAACTTCTGCGGAGTTTGTGTGTGGACCCCACGTATTAACCTGGGATTGGTATCGCTCCAGTAGCGGCAATTGTGACGATTTACTTTTCCATTAACAAAAAATGTACTCTCGTCTGAAAAACAAATATTGAAGGGCAAATTGGGATTTGTTCTCAGACGCTCAGACATTTCCTCACAAAACTGTTGACGTCTGTCAAAATCGTCTCCGTTCAGTTCATGTACAAGTTTTAGTTTGTATGGATGGAATCGATGTGACTTGAGAATTCTCTGAATACTCGATCGCGCTACACCTGACGCGTCAGCCAAGCTTCGAATACTTTGAGTAGGATCCATAGCCACGTGTCCCAAAACCGCTACCTCAACAGCCTCGTTCCTTATCAGACGTTCAGGATAATGTTTCTGGTTTCCCACAGACCCAGTTCTTTCGAATTTCTCAATCAACGTTTGAACATAGGTATGAGATGCATTTTTCCCTGGATGCCTTGTATTGAAAATTCTAGCTACAGCTCTTAGACAATCATCATTTTTGTAGTAAAGTTTCACTAACTCAATTCGTTCTTCTAATGCGTAAACCATTGTCAGGCAGAAACTTAACTCACAGAATACGAATCAAATGATATTTCCATAAGAATCATGCGAACTGTGAATTCATGCTGAGAACATACACGCAGGAGAACCATAAAAAACAGGTATTTTTTGTCTATGAAAAAGTCAACAGAACAAAAACTAAGAAATATGGTTTCCGGGCTTCAGTGCCGTGGTCGGTTCACCTCTGTGGAGGAGGTTTCTTTGGACGTTTCGCTCACAATTGGGGTGGGCATCTTCCGATTGTAATGTTGTATTCGCGAATAGCGACATAAAACTGATACTTGGTTGAAAGATCTTCGCAATTAATAGTCCCAGCCTGGCTACTTACTTTGTTTTGACTAATTTGTTTTCGTTTTTCGTGGGGTGACTGGGTTACCTGACCGGATGGGATGTTGCCATTGTCTATCTGTCCACTCATTGAGTCTTAAAATAATTCATAAATTGAATTTGAATAGGAACAGGTAAGATATTGACTATTTACATTGAACCTGTCAACAACACTAATTTCAATTACCATTCATTCGATTTTGAAATAATTATAGACGTTTGGATAGAGAATAAAGAGAGCTTTAAGATGATGTATCACTCGACCCACGTTCCCTACGATGATTCGCAAGGGGGTAGCCGCCCCCGTCAGGGGGATGAAGTTGCTCGACTAAATCCATTACTAACATGCGTCCCCCTAGAAATTAAAATCGACATGTTTTCGCGTTTCCGAAAATAATTTGTCATTTCCCAGTAAATCCGGGTGGAAAGTTTTCGTTGGGACACCCTGTATAAACAACAGGACAGCAATCACTAAAATGTCGACAAAAAAACAGCATAGCAGCAGAACACGTGTTGTTTGTCGGCCGTTACAAACGAAACTGATTAGTGACTGAGAGACCACCCGACACACTCACGAGCCAGACCTTTCTATAGACTACTGCAAAATATGAATCGTTTACAGTAGACCGATTCGATAAAAATCACATGAAATGGTAATATTGCTAATGGCTCGTATTTGAGACGGTGGTCCAGCAGAAAATCGTGAGTGGCTCATATATGGGACGCTCGGTAGCGAACGAGTTAAGAAAGTTTTCCATACAAAGTTATTTCTTCGACAGTAATTATATTGCCAAATTGTAGCAATTTTATCATTAATTTGACTGTTTAATGATATGAATTGTCGTCGTATTGTGAAATAAAAACTCATATTTGACGCAAAATAATGTATTTTTCAAAAATGCATAAATGTATGAACAGTGTGTAAAAATTTACTTAACGCACAGTTGATGATTTTACGCACAGGTGTTTTTTACGCACTTGTGCGAAAATGTATTACTTTACGCACTGTCATCAGTACGTAAAAGCTCAGTTTACGCACTGTCGTAGAAAAAATATATTCCATTCATCTGTAAGACTGCTAAATTTTTCATTTAAGTCACTCCTAGAGACTTGTAAAATTTTGTTATATCTCAACCGTCCCTGTAAGATTTCAGATACTCCTATACAGACAGCCAAATTTCAATTAACCCATCCCGTACTCTATTTTGCAACGGTTTTCTATACATTGTGTCATTCACTCGAAATGAATTGCGTTCATAAATGGTTCAACTTTTCAATTCCGAATTTCAGTCGACTGGAATTCTGGTTGAATTATCGAATTGCCAATCCATCCTTTCTGTGGAGGAATCCAGAACCCACACTGAAAAAAATTAATCCCGGGAATTTCTGGTTAAATGAATTTCTGTTGGTTAAACGCAACTATTGGCATCATAACAAAAATAAAACGTTCTGAGAACAATCTGTTCTTGAAATCTATCATGCCGATTTCGGTTAAAGTGAGTTGACTCGAATGAATAGGAAAAACGGAATGTATAGCAGTAATTAGGTACTTTTAATTTATAAGGAATATTTCCTGGGTATATATTTACTACTACTTGCAGATGACATTTTAGTTGTTGTATCAGAAAGGAAAATTTGTACTTAAATGAAACATCTAATGTAACAGTGTCCCAGGTTGTAGATTGGTGTGATAATAACTCTCTTTTAATAAATAAAAATAAAACCAATTACACGTTTTTCAAAAACGTCATGGAAGACCAACTTCAAATTAATGTTCTCAACTCCCGAATGGATGAAACAAACTCCTCCAAATTTTTAGGGGTAATGAAAGATAAAGATTTACGTTGGACCGATCAGGTAAAAACAATAATATGTAAATTGTCGACAGCTTATTGTCTTATCAGATACTTCAGGGACCAAATAAGTATTCACAATATCAAAATGTTTTATTTTGCTTATGTACACTCTGTGATTTACCACAGCGTAATCTTCTGGTATCATTCACTAACATCTAATGATATATTCATCTATCAGAAAAAAATCATAAGAACTATGCTTAACCTTAAAAATGACACATCTTGCAGACAGTGGTTCATTAACTTGGGAATTATAACCGTTCATTGTGCCTACATATATAACATTGCCATTTCTGCCAAAAAGTACTTGCAAACATTTCCTACAAATAATCAACAAATAGATAATATGGTGACAAGAGGAAGCAAACTTCTACGCATTCCACTACATAAAACAAGTCAATTTGAGAAGGGTCCGTACTATAATAATTGTATAAAAATATATAATGCTTTGCCTCCTCATTTCAAAAAAATCAATACCATGATTATTTTCAAAAAAACGTTGAAGGAATATTTGACTGTTAATTCCTTTTATTCACTGGACGAATTTTTTAATTTCTGTAAAATGTAATAATGTAATGGATGGCTAATTTTATTTACATGTGGTTTTTTATACAGTCTCATTAATGTATTCTGTAAATGTTCGTATCTGTATTTGTATTCTTGCATGTTAATTCCAAGGATTTGTTACATGGTAAAGAAAAATGTCTCTTGGAATTGTTGATTTTATTTTATTGTTATTCCGAACAAGTAGTGAGACTAGATAATCTGAAAATTCTGAAATTGATTATTCTTAAAGAACAAATTTGTCTGACTCACCTCTCATTCTCTGATATTATTCAATTAGAGTTGTTATGGAATAAAAAAAATTTGAAATTTTACTGGTAATAGTTCAATATTTCCAAAACACTCTGTAATTCAGATGAAAATACTACGTCAATATGAAACATGACTCTTGGCATTCAAAAAAATGCAATAAAAAATACAGGTCCGTATTTGAAAATTAAAAGTTGAGGGTGGCCCAATTTATACGATACCCTGTATATAATTTTTATTCAGATATTTGGAAAGGCTACAAAAAGTTGCTATGGCAAAGTGGCAAAATTTAAAAAAAATCTTCGTAAAATAAAAAGATATAGGCAAAAGAAGAATTTCGAAATTTTCGATTTTTCCTTTATAACTCCAGAACTGAAGAAGCTAGGTCAGATTTTTTTCATCCATATAATTAACCTCTGAAATACGCTACTTTGCCCCCATTTAACCAACCCTCTATCTCTTACCGTTATCGAAATCCCCATGCATAGACTCGAATTTGAATAGCCCTGTATATATATATATATATATATATATATATATATATATATTGTATATATATATATATATATATATATATATATATATATATATATATATAGAATTGAAAATATATTGAGGTTGCAGTCTGATATTGGATTTAAAGAAAACTCTTTGTCATCTTGCCAAGCTTTCGGAAATGTTTATTTCCTTCCTCAGGACAACTACAAAAGGACAATTTAATAAATGGAGAAAAAATATTGAATCTACTTACATAACTTGAGTAAAAATAGAAATTAGCATCAAAAAAAGAATGTTGTATGTAAAAATATTAGACAGATAAAATTTTAAATGAATGTCAATCAACTTCAAATATGATGAGAAACAATCAAGTAACTTGTTTGGGTTGCATCAACTAATCTAAAACTTGTTATTTCTAGAGGAATTGATTGACCGGAAATTTCACGTACGATTAACAAATATTCTTGCTGTCGCTTATATAGGGGGAATTTCCTGTAGAATTCACCAAATTCCTGTTGTATATCCTGCTAAATTTCTTTGAGTGCAATTTAACTCATGTCTCCTTTCCCGCATATCCCTAATCCGCAAGCCATCTGACTCCATTCAAAACCTCAACCTCTTAAGATTATTATTTAGTGTAGCAAAATACTGATTGATTACCGATAATTGACAAACAGGTTTTCGGTAGCATACCTTTGGCCTGTGGAAATATGATTAATGGTGCTGTCAAACTCAGGAAGCCGTGAACCCCAATTAGGAAGGCAAGGGAAACAGAAATCGAAGAGCAAAACGGTCTGGACGAGAAATGATCAATTCGAGAATACATTCCCTTTTGTTTTGTACTTGATGGAGCTGAAACTAAAGAAATGGAAAGCTTTCATAATAAAAAACGGCATGAGAATTCCTACATTCTGAAGAATGAAAGATGGTGCTAGTAGGATATTTCCACATCAAATTTTGCGAATATGAATTTTAAACATTTAATAAATATCTAAACAATTCATATTCAGTTTCTCGATCTGTTCAGTACAAAAAAACAGCATAATCCAATTTTGTACAACCGTCGCAGACATTTAGATTGATGAATTATATAAATTTTTTGGGATCGGAGGTCTAAAATGAAAGAAAACTCTATTTTATTATGGCCTACACTTGAATCTTATCCAAGGCTCTATTGATGCCTCAGTTGAAACACTCAACTTGTTTCTTATGGGCGCCATGTTGGATTTTTGTATCAGTTAAAATTCTTCTATTTTCTGATTACAACAATGTATCTCACGATAAAATTGAATAAATTCCACATGATGATCAAAATTAGGACAAAATCGTTTTTGCGAAGATTGCTTTTTAAAAAAAAGGAACCCTAACAATTTTAAATTGTGAAAGGCGTTCGCTGCCATCGTCACTTACATGATGGTTCTTTGGGTTGTAAGGCCGACGTATGTTCTGAGAAGATCTCGACGCTTCGCCAACACGAGTGGTTATCATTTTCAAGAGTTATTTTACAAATTTCTGCTTTCTTAAGTTGTTGTCAAATGTTTGACATTTGTTATACGTTGTCTCAATAAATACCTCTGATTTGACGTTCTTACATCTGATTGGTCCATAGCGTTAGCAGACATCATAGAATCGTTCGTACCGTTATTTTGTGGGTAGGGAGCTAATTGAGAATTTTTGAGAACTGGAAGCCAAACCTTGTTCAATTGTAGTCCTTCTTCGATTCTGTTGAAGTTGCTGTGGTGTTTCTGGATTTCAATTGCTTTCAGGAAGAGTCTTGGGTAATCGTTGAAGAGAACTTGAGTTTTTTCAAATTTCATTCTATGGTTATCGTTGTTGAGCGGATTTCTGTGTGTGCCCTAACCGACAGCAAGCCTTGTGCTCTTTAATTCTTGTTTTAACGGAGCGTTTCGTGGTTCTGATATAAACGCTGCCACAGGAACATGGAATGCGATAAACCCCAGAAGAGCATAGTGCGTCTCGTTTGTCCTTTGCTGATCTAAAGTGATCTTTCAGTTTTTTTGAAGGTTTATAAACGGTTTTAATCTCATATTTTCGTACAATACGGCCAATACGATCTGTAACTCTGGGAACATATGGTAAGAATGCTTTCATTTTTTCGGTGTCGGTTTGACTACTACTTGGTTCACTGGATGGACAGTCATTTGGTCTACTATTGATTCTTCCGTCTCTGATTTCCCTTCTATTTTTCATACACCTCTCAATATCTCTTTCTTTGTACCCATTAGAAAGAAGAGCGTTTTTAAGATGTTTCAGTTCAGCTTCCAGGTATTCAGGTTCGCAAATTCTTCTAGCTCGATCAACTAATGTCTTGATTGCACCTTGTTTTTGGCACGGATGATGGTTTGAGGTATTGTGGAGATATCGATCAGTGTGTGTTGGTTTTCTATATACGTCTAAGAATGCCAGTTTCTTCTCATTTTCAATTACCATGGTAAATTGAATATTCGGATTTATGTCATTAATATGGTTAAGGAATTCATTGAGTTTTTCTGGTCCATGGCTCCAAATTATAAACGTATCGTCTACATATCTTAACCATACCTTGGGTTTTGAATTTGCAGTTTCAATTGCCTTTTCTTCTAGTTTTTCCATGAAGAAATTAGCAATAACTGGGCTAAGTGCATAACTTATTAATAGTTATTATGATAAAAAGCTCTTCAATGGTTTAAATAACAAATTTCTATTTTCTGCTGTTTCTGCAGATATAGTCGAGAAAGTAATAAATAATATCAAAACTACTGCTATGGGTTCTGATGGTATTGATATAAAAATGATACATTTTGTTATCCCCTATCTGAGCGCACATGTCACTTACATTGTGAATTTATGTCTCTCTACAGGGATATTCCCCCACTCTTGGAAGAATGCAGATGTTATACCGGTCCCTAAAAAATCGACACCAACCTCTGCTACGGACTTCAGGCCGATAAGTATACTTCCCACTTTATCTAAGATTTTGGAAAAAATCGTGTCTCTACAACTTAACTCTTTTCTGAACACTCATCTAATCTTACCCCAGACTCAATCTGGGTTTCGTCAACTTCATAGCACTACTTCGGCACTTCTTAAGGTGACTGATGACATTTTCCGTGCCTCGGATAGTAAACTCAATATGTGTCTCGTGCTTTTAGATTACAGCAAGGCCTTTGACACCCTTGATCATGCTACTCTTTGTATTAAATTAGGTTATTTTGGTTTAGATCCTAATGCTATTTCCTTTTTTTCGAATTATCTATCAAACAGACATCAAAGATTCTCCATGCCTGACAGATTCTCTGAATATGTGACACTGAAAAAGGGGGTTCCTCAAGGCAGTATTTTGGGCCCACTTTCATTTTCATTATATACTGCTGATTTCTGTGGATTTTTAGAGCACTGTACATCCCACCAATATGCTGAAGACACTCAAATTTATTACTCTTTTCATGTGGAAGACAGTACCCTGGCAGCATCGAGGATTAATGCTGATTTACAAAGCATTCTGGAAATATCTAATGCTCATGGTTTGATTCTTAACGGTAACAAAACCGAAATGCTAATATTTGGAAATCAAAGAGAGAGGATATCAAATAATTCATTTTTTATAAAGTTGGATGGTCAGACTATTTCCAGTACGGATTGTTGTAAGAATTTGGGTCTTTGGTGTGATTCCAAACTGCGATTTGCTAGGCACTTGGTTAAGTCTTCGTTCGGGAAATTAAAACTACTTTATCTACATAAAAATATTCTAAGTAGAGAGGTTAAATTGAAATTGTGCGACTCACTCATCATGTCTGGTATATCATACTGTAACATTGTTTATTGACCTGCTCTATTGAGTAAAGACAAGGAATGTCTCCAGAGAATCCAAAACGCTTGTATGAGATACAGTTATGGTCTGAGGAAATATGACCATGTTTCTGTTCCCTTTCAGGATTCTGGTTGGCTCTCTCTAAATGAAAGGTATTTACTACAAATAGCGCGGTTTGTTTATAAATTGAGGGAATATAAAACACCCTCCTATCTGTCATGCAAACTTGTGGAGCGCTATGCCTCTCATGGCCGTGATACAAGGTTTGCGGATCTGTTCAGTGTTCCCAGGCATTCTACTAGTCTGTTTCATCGATCTTTCAGCTGTAATGCGGTCAATATTTTCAATTCCTTACCTATTTCAATCAAGCTACTACCGAGTGTGGGGTCCTTCGGCAAACAATTCAAATTACATTTATTGGCAAAAAGAAGCTAACTATCTTTATGCATTAGAATTAAGATATCTCTTGTCGTATATTTTTTGTTTTCTATCGTACAGAATTCTTAACTATTAACTTAAATAATGAATTGTGTTGCATCTCTTGGGGTGGTTATATGGAAGAGCGTGTAATGCGAATATCACCACCCGTTATCTTTATGTTATTCTTTAATTGTTTTTTCTTAATAAAGGCACATTATTATTATTATTATTATTATTATTATTATTATTATTATTATTATTATTATTATTATTATTATTATTATTATTATTATTATTATTATTATTATTATTATTATTATTATTATTATTATTATTATTATTATTATTATTATTATTATTATTATTATTATTATTATTATTATTATTATTATTATTATTATTATTATTATTATTATTATTATTATTATTTTTTTCCCGTTGGGAATGTACCAGTCAGGCCCTGTCTCCGGTGCTCCGATACATCCGGAGGGCGCGCTGGTGTCGTTAACCCCAATAACCACTCCCTACGTCCGTAGGGTGAGTGACTATTGGGTCCGAGAATCATGTGCCCTGAGTAGACGGAGCGAACCAAGGATGACGGCCTTCTGCATTCGCGCTGCTATGATTTCTGCCATATTACGGCAAGCAGGTATTATCGTCAAGTTGGAGAGCAGTGTGTCCATCATTCCACCAAGGACTCCTATGATCAGAACCACCATTTTGACAGAATGGTCCGGATATAACCTGCGGAGTTCAAAGAGAAGATCTCGATATTTAGTCCGTTTTTCCTCCTCTTTTCGAACGATATTCATTTCGCCTGGAGCGGAAAACTCCATGACGAATATCGTTCTACTTTGGTGGTCGAGGAGGACAACATCAGGCTTATTGGCTTGTATTTGCCTGAGGGTGGGGAATGAGTAGTTCCAATAGATCCGGCACCTCTCATTCTCCACCACGGACTCAATATCCCCCGGAACATAAGGCAACACCGGTGTCTCGTCTATACCGTACGAGTGTCGTAGATGGTAGTATAACACTCGTAGCGCCGCGTTATGCCTGTGGATATAGGCTGAGACCGCATGAGATGGGCATGCTGATAGCAAATGCATTACGGTCTCAGGTGCCCCACGACATGCCCTGCATCGGGTGTCAGGGACGTCTATACCCATCACGCGACTACGGTAGACGAGGGTGTTGAAAACACCATCCTGGCAGGCCAGTATGAATCCCTCGGTCTCCGACTTTAGCTCACTCGACCTGAGGAAGGCAAAGGTCAAGCTTTTGGATAAGCCAAGGTCTTCGATGTTGTGAAAGAAGACACCATGCATTGGCTTATCCATATGTAGCTGTAGCAGGACCTCTGTCTCCGCAGCTTTGATGTGAGCTTTTTGCTGAACGGGTCCCAACTCGGTGACAGAGTTTGGGTTAGCCCGTTCAGTGTCGAATACGAGACCGAGTTCATCGGCCGCACGGGTTGCTGCCTTAAAAAGAAATGCTCCAATCCCTGCTTTTTCATGGTCGCGGACCATGCAGAGAAGGGGATCTGAACTCCTGATGACTTTACAGGCCCCATCCAGAACCATTCTGTTATGCATACACTCCAAACTCAAAAGTCCACGGCCTCCCCGTTGTCTGGGAAAGTATAACCGTGGAACGGACGATTTAGGATGCAAGCACCTATTGAGATGCATCACTTTGCGAGTTTTAACGTCGAGTTGTCGCAGCTCTTCCTTAGTCCACTTCATTACTCCGAAAGAGTAGAGAAGGATCGGAACGGCAAGCATATTGGTTGCAGCAACTTTGTTCTTCCCCGACAGTTCTGATGACCAGATCTGTCGGAGTTTATGCTGAAACTTGCCGCGGAGAGAGTTCTTAACTGTGAATACCTCTTGGGAGTGGCGTTGCTCCACCCCTAGGTAAGTATACGTCTCTCCGGCATCCAGATGATGTAGGATGCTTCCGTCTACGAGCTGGACATCCTCTCCGTATTCCTCGCATCGTCCTCTTTTGAGATGAACCGTGGCACATTTGTCGATCCCAAATTCCATTCCGATAGCATGCGTGTACTCTTCCACCACCCTTAGGGACTGATGTAGGTCCCTTTCTCCAGAGGCATATAATTTGAGGTCATCCATGTAAAACAGATGGGTGACTTTATGCCTCCGGTTGTTGGGGGTGCCGCAGTTGTACCCACGGGTATTCCTGAGTACAACGGACAATGGCAATAGTGAGATGCAGAAGAGAAGAGGGCTGAGGGAGTCTCCCTGAAACACGCCTCTTCTAATGATGACCTGCTCTGTTTGGACTATGTCTCTACCAGATCTTATGGTGAAGCGAGTCCTCCAGAGTGGCATCAGTTGTCCAATGCATCCCACTATTTGATTGGGTACCTCAAGACATCTGAGCAAATGCATGATTAACTCATGCGATGTTGTATCAAATGCCTTGCGGTAATCAATCCAGGCCATCGAAAGGTTACGCTTATACTGCACGGAGTCCTGCGTGATACATCTATCGATGAGCAGGTTCTCCTTGCAGCCGGCGACCCCTTTCTTTGACCCTCTTTGCTCATATATCCGTTCATACACCAGATCAACTGCGGAGAGAATGCGCGTGTATAAGATGCGCGTAAACAACTTATAGCACGCATTCAAGCATGTTATCGGCCTGTAATTCTTTGGATCAGACAAATCTCCGTTCTTGGGGATGAGCACGGTTCGCCCCTCGTCAAACCACTCCGGAATCTGCTGCTCCCCATCTAGCCATGAGTTAAAAACTCTTGCCAGATGGCGGTGGGTTGTTGGAAACTTTTTCCACCAATAATTATTCAACCCATCAGGGCCTGGAGCAGCAAAGTTCTTTGAGCCTTTGAGGGCCCCTCGAACTTCTTCCGTGGTTATCGGATTGCGCAGATCATTGTGCTCAGGCTGCCGAAGCGTCCTGCAGTAAGCTTCGAACTGCGCTAGGGCTGGAGTGTCTACATTGAGTGGTTGCGGAAACTCATAGATGTTCTTCCAGAAGGTTTCTACCCGATCAGCAGCCGGCGGGTTATCGACAACACGTGGAGGCTCTTGGAATAAGCGGGAAGGTTTATCGCGGAACTTTATGTTTTCCGCGATACTTCTCGCCTGCCTCACTAGTGACTTCTTTGCAGCCACTAGCATTCGTAAACAGCACGCCTTGATTCAATGTGTGGTGAGCTCGTCTTAGCCTTGCAGCAATTCGCCGCACTGCCGGCGTGAAAGGCCTATTGGCCGACATGTAGTCCACCACACACTGGATACGAGACGCGTGTTGTCTCGCCGACTTGATCTTAGCTTCCATCTTGTGAACGCGTCGCTCATGCCTCCCAACAAGAGCAGTGGTGTCCCTCCTCTCCGTCTGGGATATTGCACGAGCGGCGTCGTACACGACAGAATTGATCTGCCAGATATTGGCCTCTTCTGGAAGAACATCGCCAATCTCCGCATCCACCCGTGCCAGTTCTTGCGGCTTCAAGGGCTTCATATTGTGAAGCGCCCTGCGGGTTCTGATGTCCTCCATTGGTGGTATGATGCGAGCCTCCTCTGCAGCCAGACCGACACGTGGCATATCTGCCACTTCGTTAACCGGCTGAGGAGGAGCTCTAACATAGCCTCGAGCCCGGAGATAGGATACATAATCCCTGAGATTTTGGGCGGAAACGGCGGCATGCTCTGGGTGTCTCTCACACCAAAGAGCATGCATCCTTGCCATGTATCCTCTCCGGGCGGGCTCACTGCTCTCATAGCAATACAGAAGTCCATCCCTTAATCTATCCGTCCACTCAAAGCGTCCGTTGTCATTGCGGTTGTCGTCATTTGGCAAATCATCGTTGTTGGCCCCACCACCTTGCCTTTGACCCCTAATCCGAGGGGGTCGGTTGTGGGGGCCTCTTCCCCGATTATTTGGAACCGAGTAAAAGGGTTTACTGGGGGGTTAACCCAGTAAACCCACGGCCGACACCAGAGGGAAAGATGCCTTTTCCCTCCCGGATGCGCATGAGCTGCCGGTCCGATTTTGCATCCTTTGCTCGGGTAGGTGGTGTCGCAACTCACCAGGGCCTCAGGTGTTGGTTGACCTCCCTGCCTATTTATTATTATTATTATTATTATTATTATTATTATTATTATTATTATTATTATTATTATTATTATTATTATTATTATTATTATTATTATTATTATTATTATTATTATTATTATTATTATTATTATTATTATTATTATTATTATTATTATTATTATTATTATTATTATTATTATTATTATTATTATATTTTGTTATTGAAAATGAAATATGATGATGTTAAGCATATTTTGAAGAGATTGGATATATCACTTGGGAAAAGTAGTTCAATTTCCCTCATGGCTTCATCTAACGGGACCTTTGTAAACAGGGATACTACATCAAAGCTGACTAGAACGTCATTTGGATCAATGGTAATCTCTTTGATCTTTTCGATGAAATGTGTGGAATCTTTTACATAGGAAGATGTATTACCAATGTGTGGCTGTAGTAGCGTGGACAAATATTTCGCAAGTTCATAGGTTGGTGATCCAATGGTGTTGACAATTGGTCGGAGCGGCACGTTGGTTTTTTTGAATTTTTTGTAGACCATACAGCCTAGGAATGAGAGCCTCACTTCTACACAGTCGTTTTTTGGTGTTGTCATCCAATGAAGAAGATTTGATAGAGCGATTTACAATTTGGACAGTTGCTTGTGTGGGGTCCCGTTTCAGTTCTTTGTATATCAAAGGTTCCAGTAAAACATCTATCTTATTCAAATATTCCTCTTTGTTTAAGACAACGGTTGCATTACCTTTGTCAGCCGGTGGAATCAGAATTTTCTCATCTCTGTTCAATTCCCTGATGGCCTGCACTTCGGTTTTCGACAAATTACTCTTGGGTGGTTTAGGTAGTATTTGTGTACATTCTGTACATTCTGTGCGAATCTCTTCTGCCTGTAATTCGGGAAAGGTTCTAATAGCAGTTTCAATGTTGGCTATTATGTCTTCATTGGGTATTCGCGTTTGTGATATTGCAAAGTTTCCGCCTTTGGAAAGAACGGCGATTTCAGTAGAAGAGAGAGTGCGATCAGATGAGTTGATTACAGTGTGTGACATGTCTACCTTCTGTTGGTTATTAATAAGTACATTGTCAGCTCTTCTAAGTTTCTCGAACTTGCTTTTCTGTCTATCAGTGTTTCTTATGAGTTCATTTTCCATATTCCGATTTTGTCCCAATCATACCTATGCATGTTGTTAGCTAGTTTATAACTGATGTCCAATAATTCTTCGTCTGTTTGGGCTAGTACTTTCCTAGTGTAGTGGATTCGTTCTCGTAATGAGGCTTGCTCTGTTCTGATATATATTCTTCGAACTTGAGTGGATCTGATGTTGTAATTGAGTCTTAAGAATTTGGGGGTCACTTTCTCATCGCGACAACGAGAGAGAAAAGTTAAAGATGTTAGTAGTTGAGCTTTCTTCTTCCTCAGCTGGTCCATTCTTCGATAAAGGGATACTATCTCTTCCCCGTAGAGGCGTCTGATAAATTGTGAAAAGCTTTCGCGGCCATCGTCACTTACATGATCGTTCTTCGGGTTGTAAGGCCGACGCATGTTCTGAGAAGATCTCGACGTTTCGCCAACACGAGTGGTTAGCATTTTCAAGAGTTATTTTACAAATTTCTGCTTTCTTAAGTTGTTGTCAAATGTTTGACATTTGTTATACGTTGTCTCAATAAATACCTGTGATTTGACGTTCTTACATCTTATTGGTCCAAAGCGTTAGCAGGCATCATAGAATCGTTCGTACCGTTATTTTGTGGGTAGGAAGCTAATTGAGAATTTTTGAGAACTGCAAGCCAAACCTTCTTCGATTCTGTTGAAGTTGCTGTGGTGTTTCTGGATTTCAATTGCTTCTCGGAAGAGTCTTGGGTAATAGGTAGATGTTGAAGAGATGACTTGGGTTTCTTCAAATTTCACTCTATGGTTATCGTTGTTGAGAGTATGTTCTGCTACAGCGGATTTCTGTGTGTGCCCTAACCGACAGCAAGCCTTGTGCTCTTTGATTCTTGTTTTAACGGAGCGTTTCGTGGTTCCGATATAAACAGGAACATGGAATGCAATAAACACCAGAAGAGCATAGTGCATCTAGTTTGTCCTTCGCTGATCTAAAGTGATCTTTCAGTTTTTTTGAAGGTTTATAAACGGTTTTAATCTCATATTTTCGTAGAATACGGCCAATACGATCTGTAACTCTGGGAACATATGGTGATAGACCTGCCGGTAACGACACTTTTCTTGAAACGTTTTTTCAACGTACTGCTCGCATGCAGCGGCGGCACCAACCAATTTTGAATTTGCAAAAAAAATTGATATCTCTGAACGATTTTTTAATGTATTTTTCCGACAGTTTGAACTGAAAAACCCACGAAAATTAAAAAGAATACTCTTCTCTCGTGTAGAAGGACACGAAATTATCAACTGAACATGTGAAAAAAATGGTGGTATCTCAAAACGATTTTTTAACGTATGCTTTTTCACAGGAAGACTTTTGGTGTTATATGGATCACGAATTTCAAAAAGCATACAATCGCGGCGTGCACATGCGTTGCAATTGTTTTGTCAATATGCAATTTTTTTGTAATAACTCGGAACGATTTTTTTACACTTAAAACCGGGTTGAATTTAAAGTTCATATGGCCCATTGACAGTATATTCATTTGCATACTGTTCTGGCGTGTAGAACAATTCAAAAGACAATTCAAAAGTTGCAAAAATTTCGGTTATCTTTGAACAATTATTTAACGTATGCTTTTTCACAGGCTGATTTTTGGTGTTATATAGATCACGAAAATTGAAAAGCATACTCTGCTCTCGTGTAGAAGGCCTCGAAATTAACAACTGAAAATGTAAAAAAAAGGCAGTATCTCAAAATGATTTTTTAACGTATGCTTTTTAACAGGCTGACTCTTAGTGTTATATGGATCCCGAAAATTAAAAAGCATACTCTTCTCTCATGCAGAAGGCCCCGAAATTATCTACTGAACATGTAAAAAAAGGTGGTATCTTAAAACGAGTGGTGCCTCATGTACTTTTAATACCTGCGTGCTTGTAGAGTTCGCTCTGTGACACCTGGGCAGGTACTAGGTGAGAAAGGTAAATGAAAATAAGAGTTACTTAACTTAAATGTGTGTGGCTGCATTTGATGTATATTTTGTAGAATATCACTTTGAAGTAATTTCAAAAGTGTCAGACGCTTTCCATGGAACCGAACTTTCGTCAGACACTTTAAAGCACACCATAAAATAAATTGTTGTTGTTAAAAAAAAAATTTAAATTGTTATTTCTATCAACCGATTGTACCCCTACGCGCAACCCTCAGAAATCTCCGAGAGAATTGTGTGAGCTAGGAAAGACGCAGCCCTTACCCTTCAACGTGTGATGCCATGCACGAGACCGTGCGTTCGCTCCAAAGGCAAACGCTTCACCAGCAAGGCCACCACGGCCCATGAACTTAACTTATTTTTAAATGTCTGATTATTAAATATGTTATTAAGACAACTAAAATAAAGTTATAGTCAATCACTCAGACAATTTTTTCAAGAAAAAAAATGTTAGAGACGAGATTTGAACTCGTTGCTTGAGGTGGTTGCTACTGACTCTGTCCACTAACTCACCAGGAGTTACGAAAATATATCTGGCCTTGATTCCCTAATATCTGAAGAATGGTCATCTGATCAAGCTAGCAGGTAGGCATGCGAACATAGTACATATTGACACTACTCAATCATACACATTTCGTTCGTTTAAAAATAAGTAACGTCTGGCGGCCCTGGAATCTTGGACTATTGGCTTTGGCTTGGTTATTTTTATTTGTTGTTTTAGTTTTTTGTTTATTTTATCCATTAACTCAATGAGTAAGAGAGAGAAACTTTTTTTGACGGGTCCATCCCACTCTCTCTCCCACTCATTGAGCTGATGGATAAAATAATTGGCAATATCAACGTAGTCATTAGAGATAACACCATCAAACCTGGTATCGGTGGATTCCTCATGATCATCCCTAACCGATCATGTAATAATATACAGGGTATTCCATTCGTAAATCGAAAATTCATGTCATTTCCCGAAAAACCGGAAGTTGAATTTGTTTTACAAATATGCCAAAAAATGACGTCTAGTGAGCATATTCAATGTTGTAAATTTCAGATATATCGCCAGAGAAACAATGGAGAAAAAGGGGTGTACCATGAATCTGTGTCACACGGTATAACTTCAGGGCTTTCTACACGAGGGAAAAGTATGCTTTTTAATTTCCGTGATCCATATAACATCAAAAATCAGCATGTGAAAAAGCATACGTTAAATAATCGTTCTTAGATACTACCTTGTTTTTACATATTCAGTTGTTATTTTAGGAGCCTTCTACACGGGAGAAGAGTATGCTTTTTAATTCTTGTGATCCATATAACACCAAAAATTAGCCAGTAAAAAAGCATACGTTAAAAAATCATTTTGAGATACTACCTTTTTTTTACATGTTCAGTTGATAATTTCAGGGCCTTCTACACGAGAGAAGAGTATGCTTTTTAATTTTCGTGATCCATATAACATAAAAAATTAGTCTGTGAAAAAGCATACATTAAAAAATTGTTTAACATCACTGGAATTTTTTTGCAATATTATTACTATTCTATTCATTGATGTACATACCAGAATTGTATGCAAATGAATATTCTTCATTATTATCACGTCATTCATCACTATTTCAAAAAGCATACATTAAATAATTGTTCAAATTGCATAAATTATTTTGCAACTTTCTCAGCGTATGCAACCATGTTATACACTTCCGCAATGTGTGCTTTTTGTTTTGGGGGCCCATTTACACAATATCTTTCACATAGTTCAATTGCATACATTAAATAATTGTTTCGAGTTATTACAAAAAATTTGCATATTGACAAAACAATTGCAACGCACGTGCCCGCCGCGATTGTATGCTTTTTGAAATTCGTGATCCATGTAACACCAAAAGTCTTCCTGTGAAGAAGCATACGTTAAAAAATCGTTTTGAGATACCACACCTTTTTTTTACATGTTCAGTTGATAATTTCGGGGCCTTCTACACGAGAGAAGAGTATGCTTTTTAATTTTCGTGGGTTTTTCAGTTCAAACTGTCGGAAAAACCACTTTGCATACATTAAAAAATCGTTCAGAGATATCAATTTTTTTTTGCAAATTCAAAATTGGTTGGTGCCGCCGCTGCATGCGAGCAGTCTTAGATATTTGGTGAGAACATCTATAAATCTATAATAATCATAATTTTAAAAAAGCATACGTTAAAAAAAAGTTTCAAGAAATGTGTCGTTACCGGCCGGTCTATAAGAATGCTTTTCTTTTTTCGGTGTTGGTTTGACTACTACTTGGTTCACTGGATAGACAGTCATTTGGTCTACTATTGATTCTTCCGTCTCTGATTTCCCTTCTATTTTTCATACACCTCTCAATATCTCTTTCTTTGTACCCATTAGAAAGAAGAGCGTTTTTTAGATGTTTCAGTTCAGCTTCCAGGTATTCAGGTTCGCAAATTATTTTAGCTCGATCAACTAATGTCTTGATTACACCTTGTTTTTGGCACGGATGATGATTTGAGGTATTGTGAGTTTTGACAGTTCAATTGGAATTGGATCTGGAACGTTCATATCTCCATCAAGCGTATCTACTCAAAAACTTGAAGTCTGAATTAAGAAGAGATATCAAAACTTTTACAGCCGTATGCACAGTCAATCGCCAGCGACTCGCCAGAGTTTCGCCTTTCGCTAAACAAGGATTATAATGCACAGTCGAGCTCCAAAAGAGTGACAACTACTCGATAAGTCACATTTTGGCAAAACGCTGGCGATGTACCACTTTTTTGGATCTAGACTGTGCATTATAGTTCTTGTGTAGCGAGCGGCGAAACTCTGGCGAGTCGCTGGAATTGACTATGCATATGGCTGTTAGTGATGCAGGTGGCTGAACGGTTAAAATTAGGGTGTAATCTTATAAGGAAAAATCGAGATTTTGACAGATTTTTCCACACAAGCCCTTCGAAACTATGAAAACCTACATCGTCACTATACCGAAAAACAAAATGGCTCTCGTGAAAATATGGGAAACATACTCCTTTTATTGTTCTGGAAATTCGAATTTTCCATATGTTCTCCCCAGAAGCCACTCGTAAGTCTTCTGCAGTCTTCTGCAGTAATGATGTACGTGACAAATCCCTGGAATAGAGATGTTCGGCAAGTTTCAAAATTGACCACAAAGAGATGAGAAGACTGACCACCATGATTCAAGCTCGTTATATCTATAATGGATTTTCACCCCTCAGTAGCTAGAGAAATTGATCACAAAAAATATTTAGCGACATTCTGGCCCATCCGCTTCTGCAATCGCCCTAATAAGAAACTGTACACGTGGAATTATTTCCTTCATAGGTTTATTTATTCATTTTCGTTGGAAGGGACACTCTTAACAAAATCACAACGGAATAAGAAACAAACGCATTACGATCCAATTTCGAAACTTAAATGAAATCTCTGTTGACTGAAGGACGTGCATACTTCTCAATGGTGCTAAAATCTGTAATTTTTCAAGAAAAAATTGTCTTCAATTCGTCTTATTCCCTATCAGATATACTGAGTTAATTCCAGTTCAATAAAAAAATGAGTTTCTCAATATTATCAAAATTTCTAAAAGTTATGTTTTTCGGAAAATGAGTAACATTTGCATGAAGTGTTTCAATGAGATCTTTCTGGGCGCTATTGTATTCAAAGAGCACTGCTAAGTAGTTCTTGTAGAGAAGTTTGCTAATAATCCAACAGATATAATTCCACGGTCGGAAGGGGCAGTAGTCATTTTCTGTTAGAGACTTGCCGACGAATATACCTACTGTTAATATTATTTCGACTATTTATTATTATTTCACCACTTACAGTGCAAGTCTTCAAAGTTACCAGAAAATGATGCTATTTTCTTCACAATTCCTTGAAGAAACCAGTATGTTTTCCATAATTTTTGTAGTGTGGTCATGGTACCGTTATAGAAGAAAAAATGAATCAGTTCATGGTAAACCGAGTATCATTATTGCACAGATTCCTTGTAAGAACGTCGTTAGGAAACGTATCCTTCTTTTGCATTCAGGTTGAAAAAATTAAAATGAAAATTAGAAAAGTTTATTTTGGTTCAATTACTTTTAGGTGATTATTTAGCATTGAAATGAACAACTTTCCCATAATATAACCGACCAGTCAATTTTATAGTAACTGATATTCCCATGGTGGAGCTGTAAAAATGACACTGTGTAAAATAGATACCTTCAACAACACCGTATGCCGAATGCATAGTCAATTCCAGCGACTCGCCAGAGTTTCGCCGCTCGCTACACAAGAACTATGATGCACATTCGAGCTCCAAAAAAGTGGTACATCGCTAGCGTTTTGCCAAAATGTGACTTATCGCTTTTTTGGAGCTCGACTGAGCATTATAATCCTTGTGTAGCGAACGGCGAGTCGCTGGCGATTGACTATGCAAACGGGCCAAACGGCTGCTAGATACGCCAATGCTTCGTTCATGGATGTCCATGCCCGTCCATCTAGTTGTGTATCTGGGCATTAGTCGTTTCTTACACTGAAAGAAAATTCTGAAAATTGGTACGCAACAGTCGTGTAGTTTTTGCAGTTTTTTAGGCCCTGAGTAATAATTATTTACACTGAGAGAAAATATTCTTAAATGTTAACATTTCAATTTGTTAGAGCCATGTATGATTGACAGAAATAAATGATATTCTTCCCAATGATAATTTGTTGATCATGAGTACGTGGAAAAATACGCTCAGCTTCCCTATAAACATTTCATAAGAAAGTATATTTCCAACAAAATTATCTTTGTTACAGACATTCAATATATTCACCAGAAGTATAAGATATATGTAGGCACAGTGATAAATTGTTCAATATTGTTGAAACATATATAATAATATCAAACTAAAAGATTTGTTCTTAATCAATATTTGGTGTTTATTCTTGACAGCAGACCAATATTTATGTCCACAGACCAATATTCATGTCCACAGAATAATAATCAACACAATATATCTAATAAATCGTTGGCAAACGAAGCTGAATCGGAAAGTAACGGTCACGGTCGTAGGGAGCACACGAGTATTTCAGCACAGATATGTTACGACTCCTCTTAGTCCTATCCCATAGTTTTATACAGTTTGTTATAGTTCATTTACGTGGTGTGATTTTGGTGGCAGTCATTAATTTACATAGAAATGAAGGTGAAGTAATAATATTCGTTGTCTTATTATTCTGCAAAGCATTGAGACTTAGAAGAATGGAAGAAACTAGTATTTGAAATCACAAATTTTCTAGGCCTCATATAATACTACTCAGTATCTGACTAAAGTGGAAACGTTGGCGTAACAGGAACCCATTGAGGTAGATATATTGCTGATAAGGTGGGCGCTAGAAGAATATTGTGAAAAATTTCAAGGTTATTTCGAAGAAATGAATAACATAAATTTATTATGCCTGTTTGAAATTTCTTTTTTTTTTAACATTGGCTTACTGGAAGCTATACGGTATTTTGAGTTTGTTTGTGATTATGATATCAGTTTTTACCGAAAATATACATTTTTCATTGCATTGCTCAATTTCGTTCATTTATTGAAATAAATGTATAATTGTTTAGTTCAAACTGAAAAACCTCACATGAAGGAGGGTGTCTCCATTGACTACGCAGTGTAGAGTATACACTCATTTTTTTGGGAGGATAACAGGTTTGTTTTCTTTATTAACAAAGTCTTGAGTTTTTGAATTAAACGTTCGTCTGGCAGGTAATTTTGACGAATAATTTCACTTCATTTATTGGTAGGCTGTGGTAATATTCCAATATTGAAAGTACCGGCCCGTTATAGAAATGACTTAAGATTAAACTTAATTATGGATTATATAATTGAAGAATACATTTTTATTGTTATTAATGTTTTGATGAAAGATATTTTCTGTGGAATTGTTTTATTTTTTGTTATATACTTAATCAATTCTACACTGCAATAATTACCTACTATCAAAACTATCAAGAATATATCTCTTTAGTATTAACAATTTTTTAATCACTATTCAATTAGCTATAAAACATGATCAAAAAAGTAAATAGTGGACACTGATAAATATTCTTAGTCTATAAAATATACGTAATTCACATTAAATCTAAGTAAGTTTGCTACCAATGCTATAAATTTTTATGATAATTGATCACATATTCCAAAAAAGCTTACTCTGTTTTGTTACAAATTGAGATATTCTAAAGATAACAAATATTTCAATATAACATACCTCAAACTTTTTAGAATAAGATTTTATAATTCACTTAACTTTACGTTTATTCACAACCATCTAACAAAAGTTAACAGAAATTAAATAATTTTTGAATTCATGTGTGTATTTCAACTTTTCGTATGTTTTGGCCAAACTTACATAATTTCGGCGCTACTCAAAACAGAGATTTTTTTAATAAAAATTATTTTTTTTTTGAATATAAATAATCTTTTCTCTCAGTGTACGTGACGAAGTACTGGAATAGAGATGTTCGGAAAGTATCAAAAGTGACCACAAAGAGATGAGAAGACTGACCTCTCGTTATACCTATAATGGATTTTCAACCCTCAGTAGCTAGAGAAATTGATCACAAAAAAACTTAGTGACATTCTGTCGCATCCGCTTCCACAATCGTCGTAATAAGAAACTGTACACGTGGAATAATAAGCAATTATATCCTTCATGGGTTATTCATTCATTTTCTTTGAAAGGGACACTCTTATCGGAACAAAATCACAACGGAATAAGAAGCAAACGCATTACGGCCCAATTTCGAAACTTAAATGAAATCTCTGTGGACTGAAGGACGTGCAGCAAATAGAAAAACCGACTATACTTCTCAATGGTGGTTTGTGTTTGTTGTACAAAGAAAGAGACAAAGACCCACTTTTCGTTGATCAGTTCAAAGTTTCGAAACGATGAGGACAAAGCACGAGTTTATTGTTTTGTTATTGTCGGTATAAGATGGTTATTTTCCATGTTGAAGACACCAGTATTTCCTTGATGAGATACAGAATGTACCTATTATTATGTGTAAAAAGCAAACAATTTTTTTAATTCACCTGCATCCTAATCCTAGTCAAATGTACTGAAAACTGTTCGAAATCTTCAAGATCAAAACACTAAAAGCTAAAAAGCGAATTGCTAGTTAACGATGCCAAACATTTAGTTTTATTATATGAAATGTCAAATAAGCCTTCATAATCAACAATACTTGACAACAGGTGCCCATTACCTACTTGATAAGACATTCTAAAGGTACGCAACAAATGAAAAATATCTTCATTTGGGATTTTTTACAAAAAAAAATTGAATAAAATGTTTCGATAAGGTCTTTGTTGGAGCTTATGAGTGAATTTAAGAAAAATTTAATTTTTTCGTGCAATTCCAATCGATTTTATCTTAATTTGTTACAAATTTCGTTTTTCAGGAATTGATTTTCAAACTCCGTTTACTTTTTAGGATGACCTCAGCGATGTTATGAATGTCAGATCCTTCGAAAACTGTCAATTATTTCTTTGCATTTCTGTCAATGCAAACAAAGATCGTGAAAATTTGCTTAACGATAGGCAAAATTTTATAAATATTTTAAGTGGATTCTGCATCTTGTGAGAACTCCGTTAGTTTTTGAAGGAAGTAGTCCATAAATATATATTGTGGAGACGACTTCGAGTTTTACTCAACTTCTCCATTAGTTTTTTTTTCTGGTAATTTTTTCAAATTTAAAAATATAATTAATGTTGACCAAATTCAAATGGCTTCTTTCTCGCGCCATTGCAAATTGTTGTGACGTAACTCACGAGAATTCCGAGCAACCAATAGCATTGTCGTTTCACGTCACAATCAACTTGATTAGAATACGCCCTTTGGGAGATTGGGTTCGGGAGTTTAAGTCAAAAAAGCTTTGAAATTTGACTCAAAAAATATTTGTGTTCATTTATATATGCATTGTGTAATTAAAAGCATATTCATTGAAGCGATATATTTTTCGTGTCCTCGCATATTGGCTGCAAAAAAAGGGATCTCTGCAATTCCGCGCAAATACAGCCAAAATAATGACTTGGCAACTATAATATGATATGGCTATGTAAATTGATATCCTGTAAAACTGAATGGAGAAATCATTCGAAATTCGTTCTGGGTACGAGGATGTATTGATATTTAGTAAGCCTAGACCAGTTCCCTGCATAAACAAAATATTGCGTTACCATAGCAACGAACAATAACTTATTAGGAGTGTCAGTGTAAAGTTTGAGGTAAAAAAGTAAACCATAGTTACGCAATAAATTAAAAAAAAAAATATGTCCACCGAAATTGTCGAAAAATTGGAGTATCGAGCCATCATCAAGTACCTGTATTTAAAAGGGTTAAGAGGTAAGCAGATTTACGAAGATATGATTAATAATAAGAAAAAGAAAAAGAAAAAGAAAAAGAAAAAGGAAAAAGAAAAAGAAAAAGAAAAAGAAAAAGAAAAAGAAAAAGAAAAAGAAAAAGAAAAAGAAAAAGAAAAAGAAAAAGAAAAAGAAAAAGAAAAAGAAAAAGAAAAAGAAAAAGAAAAAGAAAAAGAAAAAGAAAAAGAAAAAGAAAAAGAAAAAGAAAAAGAAAAAGAAAAAGAAAAAGAAAAAGAAAAAGAAAAAGAAAAAGAAAAAGAAAAAGAAAAAGAAAAAGAAAAAGAAAAAGAAAAAGAAAAAGAAAAAGAAAAAGAAAAAGAAAAAGAAAAAGAAAAAGAAAAAGAAAAAGAAAAAGAAAAAGAAAAAGAAAAAGAAAAAGAAAAAGAAAAAGAAAAAGAAAAAGAAAAAGAAAAAGAAAAAGAAAAAGAAAAAGAAAAAGAAAAAGAAAAAGAAAAAGAAAAAGAAAACCAGGTTTTTGAGAGGCACTTCTGGCAAAGGACCTGGCATTGCTATCCCACAAAAGGGAACTGCTGATGGTGATACCCAGCAAAGAAATGGAGGACATCATTGGTATGGATACAGCTTGCCTAATAATGAATGCCATTGTGAAATCGGGCTCTCTGGAAAAATTTTTTTTTTTTAATTTCCACTTATACTTATGCGTTTATTAGTGACCCTTGAATTGTTAAAACTCTTTCGAATGGACCAATAAAATCTATCCATGTATCCATTTTGGGACCTTCATACTTATGCACTGTATTTTTCAGATATTGTGCCCCACTGCTATATACAAATGTACGCTGATGACACACAGTTATTGTTTTGCGTAGTTTTTCAGAACTCAGGTCTTTGGATAGCCTGTTTTTACAGACATCCATTTCAATTTCTTGAGCATATTGCGAATCGGTGTATCTCTTGGTAACTTCAATATGTTTCTCAACCCTCTGTTTTGTTGTTTCTATGATGTGTATTAACACGGTATTCTCTCTTGTTTTTTTATTGAAATAGCAGACTATAATTAGGTAATTTATTGTGAAATTTACATCAGGCTTCACAGTGTCGTCCACTCAGCTTGACTGTCGCTGATGAACTCTACAAACCGACTGGCGGAGATCGCATGAGTGTGTGATATAATGGTATGGGCCGAACTGAGTGCATGACACTTTACATGGCACTAAACAGTTTCTGTAGTCGGTCTAACTCATTCTTATTAACACAGAATGTAAAATGTGGTAATACTAGTATATTATAGAGGGTGTTTCTTAAGTACGTGTAGAAACTTCAAGAGCATTTTGCTGACGTCGAAATAAGAAAAAAAGTTCCCATAAACACATGTCCGCAAGTTATTCGTTTCTAAGATTCAGAGTGTCAATGTTTAATTATTATATTTCTTTTTTTGTGAATAAATGCCAAAATATTTGTGATACTCGAGTAAAGTTTGGGTTCTGGGATGATTTTTCAATGACAAAATCAAATTTTGTGTTAAATGTGAAAAAAATTATTTCTAATTGAATTTATTTTGAATTAAAAAATCTTGTCATTCAAAATCATTTGCATCGATTATTTGAAATCTCAATAACTCGAAAACAGTTGCTCGCAGTGATCTCTATCAAGGATGCGTCTTTTACACAAAGTAAATAATATATATTCCCAGATACCAAACTTTACCCAAATATCAAAATTATTTTGAAATTATTCACAAAAAATTAATATAAGAATTCAACTTTGACACTCTGTATCTCAGAAACAAATAACTTGTGGACATATACTTATAGGAACTTTTTTTTCTTATTTTGATGTCTGCAATACGCTCCTGAATTTTCTACACGTACCTAAGAAACACCCTGTATATTGTCAAGTTTGACCATCTAGACATGTTTCCTGATACTCTTATCATAAAATTGATATCTAATGTTACTCTTTTTATTACTTGTAGCACATGAGCTTCGAAATTTAGTTCCAGGTGAATTAAAACTCCAAGATATTTCACAACAGAAACATTTTTAATTGTGTCACTTTCAACCATTATCTTTAGGTTTCTATAGTCTGGTTCATTGTTGAGTGCTTTGTTACCTAAAATTAAAAATTTTGTTTTCTCACGAATAAGTTTTAGAGTATTAGCACTGCACCATTTACTTATTTTACTGAGCTCAATATTCGAAGTATTCCTCAGATCATACATGTCAATACAACAGTAGTATATAAGGGTGTCATCTGCAAACAAATGTAGTTTACATTCAGTTAACTCCCTGACAATGTCATTTATATAAAGGAGGAAGAGTAGAGGTCCAAGTGTACTATCTTGCGGTACACCCTTATTGTTTATTAGTTCAGAGGAAGTGACGTTGTTGACTCTAGTCATCTGTTTTCTGTCACGGATGTAGTTTTCAAACAAGTTGAGAATTGTACCTGACATGCCATATTTTCGTTGTTTCAAGAGTAATCTTTGCCTGTCTACTGTTTCAAAAGATCTCCTTAGATCTAAGGAATTTGTACCGATGATTTTATTTCCATCAATCCACGTCTTCCAGTCGAATAAAATATTTAGCACCTCGGTTTCACAACTATGATGAGATCTAAATCCTAACTGATTTTCTGAGAGGAAATTGTTTTTATAGATAAAATCGATCAATTGTATTTATACCACTCTCTCTAATAATTTCTCTATTGCAATGGTGTATTAATGGGTCTCAAGTCACTAGATTTATTGCAGTTTTTAAGTTTTGGGACTGGTACTATAGTCGAAACTTCCAGCATGGATGGAAATTCGCCAGACTCTAAAGAACTATTTACAAGATGCAATAAAGGATCCTTTATATTGGGGTAAACACCTTTCAATAACTCTGTTGTGAGATCATCATTACTTCCTTTATTTCTCATTGTAAAAAAAAAAAAAACGTCAAGCACTCAAATTTGACAGACGAAGATTTTATATTTTACATTTTACCTCGATTTTTTACATTTAATATTTACAATTTGCTTTTTCTTCGTTGATTTTCATTTTTACTATTCAGAAATTATATAAAAAGCATTTTTACAAAAAATTTCGTTAAGTGTCAATTTCAACCTCAAAGAAGAAAGTTATGATTGAAGAACAATATTCAGAAGATGCAATACCTCACCTGGAATTATTTTGTGAAACATGTAAAAGAAGTTTTAATACCAAAAGAGGTTTGAATATCCACAAAAAGAAAATGCACGTCTCCTATAGTACATGTTCTCTTTCACTCACATCTGAAGGATCCAATGATTTGAATGGAACTGCCTCAACCGACAAAGTATCATCCTCTTGTATCCTGAATAAACGTTTGGCCCATCTCAAAGCCACTATCTTCATTGCCAAAAGGATACCAAAATCGGCTAGAATGAGTGCTGCTGAGGCTTTAAGTAGATCAATTGACAATTGTGTCTTGTCAAACTCTATAGAAGCATGGGAAAATCTGTTATGTTTCGCATACAAGTCCTTCTGTCTACCATCAACCAATTCAAATCGCAAAGAATCTCTAACAACAATTATCAAGAGAAACATCCAAAGCCCGTTCGTGTTTGAAGGTACCACACGCCATGCTAATCCTTCAACGCCGAAAAATAATCTTTCTAAACGTATCGTCAATAAAGTTTCTGATGGAGATCTCACTGCTGCTATCCGTATTTTGACGTCGAGTGACACAATAGCCACTTTTGACGATTCTACTCTATCGGAGCTCCTATCAAAACATCCAGCTGACATGGATTTTGCATATACCGGGAGTGAAAACTTTAACCCAATGCAAGTAAACGATACTGATGTCTTGAATGCAGTGAAATCATTTCGTACAGGATCTTCTGGAGGCCTGGATTCTTTGAGACCATCCCATCTTCAAGATTTGCTGTCGAAAAGTTCTGGATCTGTGGGCGATAAACTTCTTCGTTCCTTAACTAATCTTTGCAATTTTATGCTTAACGGTAAAGTTAACGAAAATGTGATCCCAATTCTATATGGAGCTTCACTGATTGCTTTGAGAAAAAAATGTGGTGGTATCAGACCGATAGCCGTCGGTACAACTTTCAGACGTCTTGTATCGAAATTAGCATGTTCACAAATCAAAGAATTATTGGGTAACTCTTTCCGACCCATACAATTTGGTTTTGGAACCCCTGGTGGATGCGAAGCCGTCGCTCATGCAGCTCGTCGATTCTTGAATCAGCATCCAGATTCTTCTTCTGTATTTCTGAAAATAGACTTTGAAAATGCCTTCAATATGGTTCATAGAAATATTCTACTAGAAAGAGTGAAAATTACGATCCCCTTTTTATTTCCTTACATAAGTCAATGTTATCAGAAGCCAACTTTTTTTAATTTTGGAAACAACGTAATTTCATCTGAAAGAGGCGTTCAACAAGGAGATCCTTTGGGCCCAGCACTCTTTTGTTTATGTATTGAGAAAATGACAAGATCCATTGAAGCTGAATTCAACTGTTGGTATCTTGATGATGGCGCTATAGGTGGCAATGCAGATGTAGTCCTAGAAGAGTTCAAAAAAATTGTATCATCCTCCAATGAAGTCGGCCTCAGTCTAAATTTCAAAAAGTGTGAACTTTTTCTTACGAACGAGCTTTCAGAACACATTTCGAAGAGATTCAACGATTTTGCTCCCGGCATTAAAATAATGGACAGAACCAATTGGACCCTACTTGGTGCACCTCTTACGGTGGAATCTTTGGTAGAATGCCTTAACCAAAAAACGGATTCCCTTATGTTGATGGCATCGCGCTTGGATACAATTCCTAACCATATTGGATATTTTCTCCTGAAGAATTGTTTGGCTATACCTAAACTGATGTATACTCTGAGATGTTGTGCAACATGGAGCTGTCAAAAGGAACTTAGTCATTCTGATTCAACACTTCGTGCGACTTTGGAGCAGATAACCAATAACAACTTCAACGATTTAACATGGCTTCAAGCGACGCTTCCCGTGAACAAGGGTGGTCTAGGCATTCGTTTAGCATCTTCACTCGCTTTACCAGCTTTTCTTGCCTCTTTCAACAGCACCCGATGTTTGATTGACCACATTTTACCTGACCACTTTTCTAACATACCAGATTCATCGTACATAGAATGTGAATCTATTTGGCTCTCTAAAACAGGATCCGATGCACCTAGCTGTAAATTCTCACAGAAATCTTGGGATCTTCCTCTTATTGAATTGTCATCCACTAAACTCTTTGAGTCAGCTGCTAACTCTCAATTTGATATGGCTCGCCTCAAAGCAGTTTCTACTAAGGAATCTGGTGCTTGGCTTAACGCCCTTCCTGTTGCTTCCCTTGGCACTTTATTGGATAATGATTCCTTTAGGATTTCAGTAGGTCTTCGTTTAGGTTGTTCAATTTGTGTAAGCCATACTTGCAGATGTGGATCCATCGTCAACGAGAAAGGTGTTCATGGTTTGTGTTGTAAATTTAGTTCTGGACGTTTCTCACGACACTCCTCTGTTAACGATCTAATCAAACGTGCTTTATCCACTGCTGACATTCCATCTGTTTTGGAGCCTTTAGGAGTTTTTCGTGACGACGGTAAACGTCCAGACGGGATGTCTCTCATCCCTTGGAGTCATGGAAAACCTCTAGTATGGGACTGTGCTGACACTGTTGCTCTCTCCCATATTTTTTCAACTTCAAGATTTATTGGTGGTGCTGCAGATTCTGCTGAAAAATTGAAGATTAAAAAATATTCCAATTTAATTGACCAATATATTTTTTATCCAATAGCCATCGAAACCTATGGCTCTTTTGGTAGTTATGCTTCTGAGTTTTTCAAACTCATTGGTCATAAACTTATAGATAAAACCGATGATCCTAGAGCAAGGACTTTTCTTTTACAAAGAATAAGTATCGCAGTCCAAAGAGGAAACGCCGCATCTGTCATGGGTTCCATTCCATCCTCTCAAAATCTGAAAGAAATTTTTATCCGTCCTCAAACATTGAGATTTCTGAACATGTCCTTTCACAGTTCAGCATATCCGCTTTCTACTTGCCCACTTCCTCCGCAAGATATGTCCAACAACCTTAACTCAGGTTCGATATCACGCCACTATAATAAAGACATGAACTCAATTACAGACCACTCAGTAAAAGGTATCAGTGGTGAAAGCAGCAGAAAGCCTGTGATACATAGTTCTGCAAAAACAGTGAATACTCTCGGTATTAATGGGTTGAAAAATATTGGTAACACTTGCTTCATAAACAGTGTTATCGAGTGTTTGTCGAATACTAAATGGTTGCTGGAGTATTTGAAGAAGGGCGCCTACACAAGAGACATAAACACAAGTATCTCTAGTATGAAGGGAGCCTTAATAAAAGCCTTCGCTGAGGTGATAAAGGAGCTATGGTCAAAAGATTCTTCTGATCGAGTGGTAAATACAGTCTCTTTAAAGAGTCAAATACAAAGATTCGCACCTCGTTTCATTGGTTACTCCCAACAAGATGCCCATGAGTTCTTGCGATACCTTCTGGAGGGTCTTCACGAAGATGTGAACAGAATAACGGAGAAGCCAAAATCTATTCTGACGGAGATAGACGAAAAGTTAAGTGACGGTGAGAAGGCGCAATAATCTTGGTCGAGGTACTTAAGAATGGACAATTCCAATATCGTTGATAATTTCGTTGGCCAGCTTAAGTCCACATTGAAATGTACGTATTGCGGGCACTGTTCTGTCACCTTCGATCCGTTCTGGGACCTATCACTTCCAATACCGCAACGAACAGGTCAACTGAGATTATCACAGTGTTTAGATTCGTTTACGAGGGAAGAAATCTTGGATGGCGACGAGAAGCTGACATGTGTTAAATGCAGAGAGAGAAGGAAGTGTACCAAATCCCTATCAATTTACAAGTTTCCCAGGATTTTAGTGATACATTTAAACAGGTTTTCTCCGATGGAACGATTCAGAGGAAAATTGAATGTAACCATCAATTTTCCGATAGAGGGTTTGGATATGAGTAATTATGCGGCAGACAATGTAGCCCCTTTCCGCTACAGTCTGTACGCATTGTCAAATCATAGTGGGACTATCTACAACGGACACTACACTGCCTACTGTAGGCATCCGCATGCGGGCACGTGGCACGAATATAATGATTCTCGCGTGTCCCCTATTTCATCCAGATCCCTCGTGAGCGGAGAGGCTTACGTTCTGTTTTATGAACAAGAAGGCACTAAATCGCACCTTTGAGTTCTATTTTTATTTTTATTATATATTGTTAATTTTACAAAATGTCTAATAAAGATAATCAGAATGTGTAAACTAATATGTTGACAGACAAATCATTCTAATTTTTGGAAAAATAAAAATTCTTGAGCAACTTTGCAGTACACAAAATAGTAACCATAAATTCAATTCTCATATCAGATTTAACCTTGATATTATTCGTGCACACATTTTATTATGAACCATGGCGTGAGATATAAATCAGCAATTTCAATTCAATGAGAAATTCTTATAACTTCAGTGCCTTGCTCACTTTTCTTGTTCATTACAATAACATAATTCTGACGTTTAATTGTTTTCCATCAGGTCAACATTCTATTCAAGTCGAAACGCATTTCCACAATGGAAAATATGCAATTGAATTCCATAAATATGCGATTATCTAAATAGTACATCTCGCTATGTTTAAAAAGGCATCTCGTGTGATGATTGAGTGTGGAAAGGGATATGAGTGTGGAGAAGGAAAACCTGAAGAACAAGAAACGCTTTAGGTTAAGGTCGCGCCTGGCGTTTCAAAAGAGGAGAGGAATGAGGTACTTGGAAGGCTGAAATCTGAATTGGATGATAACTCACTGAAAATCGAACATGTGTAAAAAAGGTAGATCACCAAAATGACTGATCTTTTATTGTCCCACAAGGTGAACTGACCAGTTGTTGGGCATGTAGTAGTTATTGGACGGTTGGATTATAACTATCAAAAATAAGATTCCTACATTACCTTTCAGTTCATCTATCACTCCAGAGATGGCACCTTATATTGTTATGATATTGCCATTGTTTAAAGACTCTTTAAACAATGATATTGACCGCGACGCCTGTTGCATTCATGTTATTCGGCGGCAGTCTCAGTTTTACCAATGTGTAAATAGCGACGATAATAATTCAACTTTTGGTAAAGAAGTTCGTGATACATTATTGTGATACTCAGTTCTGCTAAAGGAGATTCAGGTGATATAAATTTCCATGTGAATTTTATTGTGAAGAAATAAGGTGAGTTTCACAACTTGTACAACGTGATGAGTGGAGTTAGGTTAGGTTTTGTGGGTGTCCAATAACTGAAAACAGATACCCACAAATATCGGTTGTTGGACACCTGTCCAATAACTGATCTTGGTAGGGTTTTTCAAGTTTATGCAACAGTTTTACCACCTTTTCACGCTGACTCATGTGAATCTAAAATATTCCTATTCCGACCAGTTATTGAACACGTGTCCAACAAATAAATAATAATATGTCCAATAACTAAAATTGTCATTTCAGGGTTTTTTATTTACTTGTAAATAATGCCATGGAGTTTGCTATAAATGAAGTTGAGAACATTAAGAAATTATTAAGAGCAGCCACAAAAAAATATGGGGTGACAAAATCAACATTAGAGTTCAAATTGAAGAATCCTGGACATGAGGAGTATTGCTGTCCATCTCCGATATTGACATTGGGAGAGGAATTGAAGCTGGTAAACTGAGCTGTTTAACAATTTTTGTATTGACATGAAAAAAAGACGATACTTGTTTCCAAATGCAACTAGAATTCTGCAACCCTGCGATGTATCAGTTTTTAGGCACATAAAGGTGGGCTGGAAGAAAGCTGTCAGAAAATTTTACGAGAAAAATTCACTTATTGGAAATATCATTATACATAAAAAAGATACTGGAACAGACAGTGAAACTTCAAAAAATTATGGTACGAGTTCATGTATTGATGTTGCTAGTTTGAATTTGACTCAAACTGCATATCCAACTTCAACAGTTGCAAGTATTATTGATACATCTGTATCGGCAGTATCGACAAGTGAACATGTATTGATGCGTACCTTAAAGTACCAGACAAACCCCAACGGAAAAAATGGCGCGATGTTGAACGCGTTTCATATGCAATAACTCCATGAATTTGCCAGGAAGGTTTTGAGGCCAATATAAAACTCAAATTAGAGGAGGAAAAGAAGAAGTTGGAGAGAAAACGTCTAAGAGAGGAAAGAGTTGCGGCTGAAGCTAATTCTCAAAATAAAAGAAAACTCTTTTATTTTGAGAATTTTGATTTGCAAACGCAAGTCAAACCGGGTTATAAAAAATGGCAATTGTTTTGTGTGTAGAAAACGTATAATTGACAGTAGTCGATATTTGACATGTAATATTTGTAAAAAATTTCTTTATCATCTTTCATTCCAAATAGACACACAGATTCGGAAGACAATGATCTTTTCATGTGTCACGTCTGATTTAAAGAGAGGGTCGATAAAGTAGCTGACAGTGAAAAAGATATAAATGAGAATGATGGCTTCGAACCATGTGATGATAAAAACATCATGGACGAAAAAGAGAACTTATAGATGTGGAAGAACAAAAAAAAACGATGAAATTATGGAAATTGAAGAAGATGAGGAAAAAGAAATAGATGAATTATTCAATATGTTCAAGGAGGAATGTGCAAAATATTACTGGGTAGGGTAGATAGACCATGGTCATAATATTGAAATTTCTATTCCTTCTTACTGGTCTGGATAAAACATAAAAAAAAGTGTTGTCCAATAACTGGATTGATCCTGTCCACTAATTGAAAATAATGTCCAATAACTAATTTTTTGGTCATAGATTTTTTGTTTGTCTGTTGAAAAAGTCTTTATTGAAAATTGAATGTGGATAGAGTTACTTGAAAACCACAGAACCAGCACTATACTGGTGATTTGCTGGCATCCATAGGTCTGAAAACAAATTTTTACGTGAGTTTAATTTGGAAAAATCTTGACTGTCCAATAACTGGTCAGTTTACCCAATATTGATCTCATACATATTTCTTTCTTACGTCTTCAATTATCCCTTTTAGGTTATGATCCAAATAGAAAATACTGGACGGTATATGTACATACAGTATCGTACGTACATTGGCCGAACAGCACCTGGTCAACTTGAAACGTCTTCAATTGTACGTTTTTGTATTTCACCGAATGTAAAATACTGGTCCACATCTGTACCTCCAACATTGTGCAGACTTTAGACGAACAACACCTGTTGAACACGGACCTTTCCAAGAGATATGAGGTAACACTGAAATTAGAAAGTAAATACGCTAATATCACTCGGGATTTTTTAATTTTTTTTTCTGTTTAAGTATCTATAATTAGAAGAAAAGTGGTTTTGTGACGTCACGTTCATCAAAAATAAACTTGGTAACGTTGTTAAAGTTGTGCACCAAATTCTCATTCAAATATAATGTGTCGTATGACAGTTGTCATTTGATACCAGATGGGTTCTTTCGTCTGTTTCACGGTGCGATCAATAAGAATAGTTTGTCTCTGTCTAACTCATTTGCCTATCTATTTGATACAAGTGAAGCAGTTCCATCAGATCTAAACTTCAACGAACACTACCTTGATTTATTGTTTGAGGTTAATGCAGTTTTGAAAGTTTTGAGAGCTTTTGTTGTTTGAGTTCTAAAATTTGTTATTAATTTATGTATCTCCAGTACCTGTATCCCTGCAATAACTGAACATGTCGAAAAGGTGCTTTGTACCCTGTTGTCTGAACACCAGTGCAAATTCCAATAAACAATTTTTTTATGCACCTAAACATGAAGCGCGTCGGAAAATGTGGTTCGAAACAGTGAATAAACCTTTTGTGAAAAGCGGAAATATATACTTTACGTTATGTTATTATTGTATTTAAAGCAGAGTTCAAGGAATGATTTTAAATTTTAGTCTCAGCAAGAAAGACCGTGAACAATTACACAAATCAATTCAGACCAAATCGTTTATGATAACACCTCACTACACTATTATCGAATTTATCAGTTGAATGTTGAATGTAAATAAAATGAACATTAACCTCACCATATAACTTTTGAGAATTGAGAACTGTCATTACGATTTGCTGTGTTGTCAATGCTCGTTCTTCATCAAAAGGATGATCCGTTCAGAAAATTTTAAAGTTACAAAAACAATAAATAATAGCTAATATGTGGATTTTTATCTATGAGTTGATCAAGTGACAATGTATTGATTATTTTTCAACGGCTTATATCATGCTAGAAGTTATATTTTTAAGGAGAACGGTATTGCCTGTTTCGGAACGTGGATTATGGTGGGAGGTATTTCCGATGAACGTGACGTCAGCGGCACACTTTTAAATGTGATATTTTTTTCAAAATGAAAGAAAAATAATGGAACTTTTTGTTAAATGGACTTTTCAGACTAACAACTATCGATTTAAACGAGTTTTGTAATTTATTTTCCGTAAATGTGAAGGTCCATTATAATACGTTTTTGGGTATACACGAAATGTATAATACTGGACAATATACAGTACTTCTCACAACACAGCGAACATGTGAAAAATAAAAAAATATCAGAGCAATTGAAGACTATAAGGCGATAAACCAATATCGTACGAATTATTTTGTAATAATCTCTCGTCAGATGCCAAGGTCAAGATATTACTGTATTCTCGCTTGTAATTATTCGTTTAGGCGGGGGCTCGGCAATAGAGTCAATCAGGCTCATTACACATTTCCAGCATTTCGACAGTGTACGGCGAAAGAATTCATCTTGCATGTAAAATTTGTAAATGGCACACTTAGGTTAAGTCAAACATCCAAAACTTAACCCAAACTTAAAACCTTTCGAAAAACTCCTGTAGAGTATAAAGCATATTTTGTATTGAAAATGTGTTCATTGTTATTTCAAAGGATGTTTCAGTATCACAATCCTTAGTTGAGCTAGGAAGTGCATTGTAAACCCATGCAATACGGCGAATTACTCTTAACATTCAATCGTGCAAAAGGAAAATGGCAGTCATCATTTTGTCGTTTCGTTACAGCATGATAACTGAAGTTATGGAATTTAATCTAATTTTTGTGAATGTATAAAGCCAGCTCAAGTTACAGGAATTACAGGAATAATAAATTATAATTTTTGATTTTCTTATATTTTATTTTTAATTATAATTGGAGGAATAATAATTTTATTTGTTATATAGACTGAGAGTAACCCAAGTAGCACATATTGGTAGAATATTTGTACAATATTGTGAACATATTGGCAGAATCTTTGAAATGACTAGTTTACTTAGTTTTTACCTTTTTCTTTTTTATTCTATCAACTTATTTTATTGTATTTAGTATTCCTTGTTTTTATACAGACCACAAGGGTGGTAGGATGTTTATTCGATTAAAATATATATATATATATATGCGAGAAAAAAAAAATGTGAAGATTCGGCGATATTGGTCCAATTTTACTTGAATAATTTTGGCGAAATATTCTCGAAGCAATATTGGCGTCAAAATATTCAGCAATATTGGTACAATATCGCTGGTATAATGTTCTGAAAGTATTGGCAAAATATTCAAACGTTATACTGTCGAGAAATAAAATGTGAACATTTTGCGATGTTGGTCAAATATTGTTCAGATATTTCAAAAATAGTATTGGTGAAATATTATTGAAGCAATAATGGCCTCAAAACATTCATCGATATTGGTACAATATCATTTGAATATATTGGAGGAAGTGAATATGCCTTGGTGAATTATCAAATTTCTTTAAGTCGATAAAGGTGACACCAGAGTCTGTCTTTTGGTCTCCATAACCACTGAGTAAGCTGTCTTGAGAACAAGTTTTATGAAGTATTCAATATACTTTCGTAGGTGTTAGAAGATGTTCTGTATGTAGAGCCACCTATCGGATTTTTATCCAGGTTTGATCTTAATATAATTTTAATATGGTTCATTGAATACTCGGCATATAACTAAAATTCATCTCATTCTATATTTTGAAAACAATATGGAGAAAATATTGTTTTAATGATATCGGTAAATATTATTGAACAAATATTGACCCAATATAAGTTGATAAGATTTGTTTAATACTGTAGAAATAATATTCAACCAATGTGCAATCACACTTGGATATACAATATAGTTTTATATCCATATAATCGATATGAATGGAATATTGGGATTGCAATATTCATTCTAGATGTTGAAAATGTGGACAATATTGTATTATCGATATTGGTAGCAGATATTGGTGGAAGAATTCAACCAATATTCACCCAATATTACATGTGACAATCTATATTCAGAACTGGTTCAACCAATATTCCACCGTTATTATTACTATAATATTGTTTTCTGAATATTCGCCCATTTTGGACCGATATTATTTTTTCATTTACAAAATATCTATATTGGCTAAATATGAAAGCAAGATACAGCCGATTTGATGTGCTATCTGGGAATGTTGATATTGCCAAATAATTCAACAAATCTGTACAAGAATAGGAATTGGGCTTTTCTACAATTCTTCATATTATACGCTCCCTTGAAAGGATCACATTATTTGATGCTGGATGTTTTCCAGAAACGAACACCATAACGAAGACGAGATTCAACTTGCGAATAATAAAGGCCCAATAGTTACGTTACAGTCAAGATTGATCTAAGATTACGTAATAAAAACAAAAAAGAATACCACAAAGATTCAAAGTGTTTCTTCCAGATCAATGTCGATGCACAGTAATACCTAGAAATTTTACTAATTCCGCAGTACTTCCTAACAATTTCATCAATCTCAATAATATCGAGATCTTCACACTTATTCTGATGGGTTCTGAACCTCATTACATTGGTTTATTCAGTAGTGAAATACAGTGAGTTGGAACTAAACCAAATGAACAAATTACTCAAAGCCATATTGAATTAATTTTGCACAGAACTGTCACACTACTTGATATCAACAGACGACTATGAAGTGCATGGTATCAGCACTTTGCGATTGGTCACTGTACTGGTGGTATAAGTTTGAATGACGAGTCAAGAACGAGGCAAACTGAGTTGAATATGCGTGAATTACTAGCCAACTTAACTTTACCTGACTAAACTTACGTAGACAGAATAACTATACAAATTTTTTAGCGATTTGACGACTATTTATTCAAAATTATTATTAACATCAGCATTGGATGGAGCGCTAATGCCGTGCATTTAAGTGTATGGTTGGAATTAGAGATTATTTTTTGAACTGGACTGATAGTTCTCTCTGCGATAGAAAACAGTATGTCATTGTCATCTTCACTGATAACAACAAAGTAGAAGGAGCCATATCAGACTGTTCTGATAAATCTATGAGTTTTTACTGTATGTTAGCAAGAAAAAGAAAGAAATTTTCATTGGTGATATATCTGTGATTCCATATTTTGACAATCTTGTTTTCAGAAAATCATAATTGAATCGAATGCCTGACTGTGAATACAGAAGACCCCGTGTCAAGATATTTTAATTGTTTTGATGAACTGTACTACTTGTAGATTTGTTGGTTCGAGCCATTTTCATTCACTTAAAAAATATTGAGACACTCAACGTATTTCAGGAAAAGAGTAAGGAATACTTATGGGTCTATAATTGCATTGGTTACCTTTTCTGTGGACTGGAATGATTTTACCCAATTTCTAGTAGTCTGGAATAATACCTTCTTCATAAGAAATGTTGCTGATATTAGTAATAGGTTCAACTGTCAAGTCGAGTGTAGCTTTAATCATAAAACCAGGAGTATTATCGGTGTCAAAAGACTTTATATTTTTCAGTTTAGCGTGCAATATGTCAAAGATTTCTTGTAAAAGGCATTAGAAACATAGAGAATTAATATACTCCTCCTCAAATTGAATATCCTTGTAACAATCATTAATAGATACAATGATCACTCAGACTTAAAGTTTTTTCTTCATTTTAACTGTGTTGAACATGTTGAACATGTTCAATATTTTCAACAAATTCACAAACCGATCACAAGCAAATTCGAAATTTGGGCAGGACAAGGTCTGTAGGATCAGCAAGATCAAAAAAGTCTCGATTTTAAATTAATTTTTGATTTGTAAGTTCTTTGATAAGGCTTCTTGAAGACAACGAAATAATATCAATGTCAGTTTTGAAAATATCCATGCCACTGCTAATGATGAAAAGCATTACTTCAAAATTGTGTGCACTTTCTTGTGCAAACCTATCCATCTTGTTACAGCTAAGATCTAACAGTATTGTAGACACGAAATATAGAATTCTCATAGAATCAATCGTTTACCATGATCAATGATCCTTTGAGTAGTTAAATTAATGTATTTCATCTCGATATCTTATATCATAAGAAAAATGTATTTCGAAATAATTACAGATTTCACTAAAAACCATATGATCAAATTTGTTTTAACATATACGCAGCCAATTTGCAATAAGGAAAAACTTGAAACTACCGTTTTTTTCAAAATGACAACTGGCAATAGTCATTCTCATTGTGATTATGGTTTCTGAACTTTGGTGAAATTCCCAGAATGTATCTTCTTAATTGATTCGATTTGACTACGGAAAGTTGTTTTATTGTGCTCTGAGCTATATTAATATCGAAGAAAGTCTCATCACTGAAGTGAGTAGGTACTTGTTGAATATTTTTCATTCGATCCAACAAGACGCTATTTGAAACCTTTCTATGTTCCAGAAAATCATATGTTCTTTTTTTCTGAAACAGTTTAAAATGTACTCACCTATCCTCTCATACGCCTCCCTGCCAGCACTAGCCGACATGATAATTCCAAAAAGATATAACCACCACATTTCAAACTATTCAGTGGGCACATTTTCCTTCACAACAAACATGAGCTGGGCAATTTGGAACACTGAATCCTGGGAAAATGACCGCAACTGTTTCAAATGTCCACATTTTGAACATCAACTCACATCTAACAGTTATCGAAAGAACACCCACTATACCATATACCACTAGATCTATCGCTTATTTCATTCAAGTAATCATTTGAGCAAACAAAGAAATATTTATTTACGTTGTCGTATTCTTCGGTAACAACATCAAAATTTTCTTGCAAATCGTAAAGTGGTTCGACAACTTTTGTCTGACAGCGTATACTCCGATAGAAGAGTCACGGTTAGTATAGAGCGTCGCGACGTCGAAAGCCCGCGAGCGCTAGCGATAAACTGAAGTAGGCTTCGCGTAGAGTGGGATTTTGAGGACTGATTTCCAGCGCATGTGTGAGAAATACTAACATCTCAGTTGAATCGGAATAGGTACTCGCTGTTTCTTCATTGTCATTTTCTATACCGAATCTGCACAGAAAAATTAAGAAATATAAGATAACGGAGTGTAGTCTGGAATGTGTTTCCAGAGTTTCTATGGGGTGGTGAGATATTTGAGTATTTTTTCCTAACGCAGCTGATCAATTTTTTGACGATTATGCTTATTAGGACAATGAAAAGTGGATCAGAGAAATGAATTCAATTCAAAATAATACACACTTGGTAAATTGAGACAAAACATGATTCATGATAGCAGGTAGGGTATCCTTTGGTGAATATTCTGTTTTTTTCTTGTCGTTTTCAAATGAAAAATTTGTTCTTCAAGTTCAAATCATTATCCCCAATCCTACACTATGTGTTTTAGACAACACTATATCGGATCACAGAACTGTTTTATTAGAAAGTAAACAGGATATCTTAGAATGTGAGAATGTTCCACAATGTCGGAGGAAATTCGGTGATAACAACGTTAATTCTTTCATACTTCTATTACAGAAAGAGTCATGGGATACTGTGTATAGTTTTTCTAATATAGACGAAGCGTATTACAGCTTTGCTGAAATTTTTATTTACTACTTTGAGAATAGATTCCCACTGAGAAGATACTATACTAAGAATTTGGATAAAAAATGGATTACTGACGAGATTAAGACTTCTAGTAACAAACTCAAAGACTTATTCTTGTTATCACGTAGTTCTCCTGTTTTGAGGGAAGCCTACTCAATTGCAAAAAAGAGTCATGAAATTCTTGTTGAAAATACCAAACGCTCTTATTATCAAAACAAAATCTTTAATGCGAATAGTCCCGCCAAAATGGCATGGAAGGTAATATCAAACTTGACAAATCAAAAAAAGTCTTCTGGTAATAACATAAATATCTCACAAGGAAACGAGTTGCTCAAGGATCCTACAAGTATATGTAATATATTCAACGAATACTTTATAAATTCGCCACTTGAACTCTCCCAGTGTACTACACAGGTAGAGAATGTTAACCATCTGAAATCAAGAATGATGAGGAAGTAGTGGAAACACTCTGAAATACTCTTGAAGTACAGTCCAGTGACAATTATTTGAAAAGTGTGAAATTTCAAATGTAGATGACAATAATATTCCACAGTCACTTGATGAACTTCAGGTATTTGGAACGCTAGATCAGTTTTCTCTCAAATTCAACGAAAATTTGGTATGTCATTTCTGGACAGTGGCTACATCAGCTGAATTATTCTGAGAATTTTCATTCATTTAGAATCGTAGATAATTATTCTCAAAGTAGCTCCCCAATATACTTTTAAATCATAGCACCATAAGTCAAATGCGATCATTGTTTCCAATAACCGCTGTACAGAAGAAACGCGTCTTTCAAATTCGATGGAAAACTAACACATGTCAGTAAACTCGATAACAATGCTGATAACCAAATCTGGAAAAATTCGTCTATCAAAATATCGAAATGCAAGTTCCCAAATTCGGCAATGTTTTGATCGATGAAAGCATAAAAATTACTACGTCAAGAGCAATAACAACGCGCTGCAGCTCGTGAGGAACAATATATAGAAAATTGAAACTCCAGAATTGGAGAATGGGCAGCCCCCCTGCCCATATTGTCGTCAGAATATAATTATCTGGGATCTGGAAAAGTTCAGACGTGGAATTGGACAAAATGGTCAAAGAAAATTTGTGATTACTTTTATTGTTTTTATATATATTTTACCTTTCTAGTTTGGCCCGATTCCATTTGGGTCGGAATTCACGATTTTTTTCCTGAAGTTCTGCACATTTGCATAAATCAAGAGCGATCATCATATAACATTCAATTTTCCATTTTTAATTTTTTTTTGCAGCCAACATTGCTGCGACTGCATTGCGTCAATTTTCAAATAGCTTTCTTTAATGAACCGTCCCTTGTGAACTAAATTGGTTCTAGACATTTTTTTTATTTATTAATTTATTTATTCATTAATTTATTGTTATTAATAAAATGTCAATACATAATATAAAGAAATGAATTTTTCATGAAAACATGATCAAATAAGTAAAAAACTTGTCCATGATCATGTGAAATTATGAAATAATCATATGTCAAAATACAAATGATGAATATCCATAATATACGAGGATGAATTATTGATATCTAGTTAGCCTAGAGCAGTTCCCTGCATAAACAAAATACTGCGTTACCATAGCAACGAACAATAACTTATTAGAAGTGTCAGTGTGAAGTTTGACGTCAAAAAAGTAAACCAGAGTTACGCAATAAATTAAAAGAAAAAATATGTCCACCAAAATTGTGAAATTCGAAAAATTGGAGCGAGCCATCATCAAGTACCCGTATTTAAAAGGGTTAAGAGGTAAGCAGATTTACGAAGATATGCTTAATACCCTTGGAGATCAATGTTATTCGTATGCGACCGTAAATATTGGACTGTAAGCTTCAAATGAGGTAAATTTTCCATTGAAGATGATGACCGATAGGGAAGGTAATCAGTTTCTGTGTCAGTCCCCGAATATATCGATGCAGTTCATGACATAATAATAACAGACCGTCGAATTGGGCTAAAACGGATATCTGAAGCGCTGAATATTCCATACGAACGCGTTCATCACATAGTTCACGTCAATTTGGACATGAGAAAAATTGCTGCAAAATGGATCCCCAAATGTCTGAATGTTGACCAAAAGCGTACAAGGGTAGTAGCATCGCGTTCGATCTGTGCTCGATTTGAAAATGATGTAGACTTTTTAAACCGAATCGTTACTATGGATGAGACTTGGGTACATTTTTACGATCAAGAAACAAAGCAAAAATCGATGGAATCGCGACACTCCGGTTCTCCAAGACCTAAGAAGTTTTGTGTCCAAAAATCTGCTGGAAAAGTTCTTGCTTCAGTTTTTAGGGATTGCCATGGAGTAATCATGATTGATTTTTTGGATGAGGATAGAACAATAACTGGAGATTACTATTCGACATTACTGACCACTCTACGTGAAAAAATTAAAGAGAAAAGACGCGGAAAGCTATCCAAAGGAGTTTTGTTTTTGCAGGACAACACCCCTGCACACAAATCTCATTTTGCCATGCTAGGGTTTGCATTACTAGAACATCCCCCTTATTAATATTATATAATATTATATAATATATTATAATACTACAACTTCTCAAATTGATTATTTTGCTTCCAATATAGATATGACATTATTTAATGAAAAAATTGAAGAATTCAACATTGCCGATCACTATGGTTTGATATTTCAATTAAATAATATTGTTGATTATCAAAAAAATAATTCCTACGTAAAAAATGTAATGAAACGTAATACTTGCAAGGACAATTTGATGAATCTGAGAAAATTTCTAGTCAATGAGAACTTCCAATCTGTCTATGAAAGTGACTTGAGAATAAATGACGTGTATAAACTTTTTTTCAATTTGTTACTGTATGCTTTAGATTTTATATGTCCCTTGGTTAAAACAAAAAATTGTACAGGAACTACCAGGAGTGAATGGATAACAGAAAAACTCAAGGCTGAAGGTAGGCAATTGAAGGAATTTTATTGGTTAATAAAACATTCTAACGATCAAAATGTGCTAGATTCATATCGCACAATTAAAAAACAACATAGGAAAAACATAAAAGCGTGTAAACGAACATATTATCAAAATAAAATAAACGAATCAGATAGTGTACAAAGTAGACAAAAACAAGTATGGAGAACGGTAAATAAATTAACGGGAAAAAAACCAAAAATTGAATACCCACAAGAATTATATATTGAAAACAAACTTGTTGATAATAAATTGATCATTGCCGATAGTTTTGCGCAATATTATGCATCAACAGTTCCAAATAATTTAGAACATCATTTTAAAAATGAAATTTTATCAAACACCACCGACTCAACTAGATACTTGCATAGTTTTCACTTTAACCCTGTCACAGCCGCCGAGGTTTTCAATGTTATTGGTGAACTAAAAAACAAAAATTCTACAGGAATGGATTGTCTTTCTACAAGCATAATCAAATCAATATCTGAGTATATTTCTGAACCGCTGGCATACATAATTAACAAATCTGTCGAGGAAGAAACTTTTCCAGATCTACTAAAAATAGGAAAAATCATTCCATTATTCAAGAAAAATGATTCACTCTTGATTGATAACTATAGACCAGTGACCATTCCCAGTGTAATAAGTAAAATAATAGAAAAATGTGTTCATGATAAATTATTAAATTTTTGGCTCAAGTATAATGTAATCAGTAAACATCAAAACGGGTTTTGTCCAGGTAGGTCGACTGAAGGTGCGACTGCAACTTTTATAGATACTATTTATAATGGAATCGACAGGGGAAAATTTGTAGCTGCACTTTTTTTCGACTTCTCCAAGGCATTCGACTCTATAAATGTTGATATACTTGCCGACAAATTATATGCAGTGGGTATTAGGGGGAAATTCCTTGCATGGATTATATCCTATATGAAGTTCAGGAAAATATATGTGAAATGGGATGATACGGACTCAGATCTATTCAATGTGGACGTTGGGGTTCCACAGGGCTCAGTCTTGGGACCTTTGCTATTCTTGATTTATATAAATGACCTACCACAACATATAGGAACAACATCATTATCTCTTTTTGCTGATGATACCTCTATTTCAGCAGAAGCTGATAGTCTCGTTGAACTGCAAGACAAACTCAATATGATAGGTAGGAACTTCTCAGTATGGTGTCGCTCTAACAGACTAATTCTGAATGCAGATAAAACGGTGCTGGTTCAATTTTTTGGAAAAAAACACATTGAACAAGACATACATGTTGAAATTAATGGGGTGGCAATACATCCATCAGTAACTACGAAATTTTTAGGAATCTACATTGACTCTGATTTGAGTTGGAAATTTCACGTCAATTACGTTTGTAAGAGAATCAGCAGCAGTTTTTATGCTCTCTTACAACTTAAGAAAGTGTTGGACGAGAAAAATCTATTAGATGTTTACCACGCAATGGTAAATTCTGTTCTCTCCTACAATATACTTCTGTGGGGCAATGGAAATAACATAACTCGCGCTTTTATAGCTCAGAAGCGAATAATACGTATGTTATATGGTCTTCGTCACACAGATTCATGTAGACCTGTTTTCAAAGGAAAAAACATTTTACCATTACCATCTATTTACATATACAGTTGTTTGCTTTATGTAAAAAAGCGCGAGTCTGAGTTTTAAACTAACTCCAAGTGCCACAACTATCCAACAAGAAATGGAAATCTTATTAAATTACAACAACACCGCACAACGTTGTTTCAAAAGTCACCCACTTTAATTGGTTCGAAGTTATTCAACTGCCTGCCTCCAGATATAAAGAGTATACGTTTAATTTATATCTTCAAAAGAAAGGTCAAAGAATATCTTCTGGAGCGTTGTTTTTATTCCATCGACGAATATTTTGAGTACTCATTCACTCCCGCGTAGATCTACTGTCTATCATGTATTGTGTCTATATTAGTAATTTTATGTATTGTGTATTTATACATTTATGTGTTTCATGTTCAATCTGACGATTCCTATGTCATTGTGAAATGATCATTTTAAGGAATAAAATATTTATTATTATTATTATTATTATTCACCAGATCTGGCTCCGTTCGACTATCATCTCTTTCCTTAACTGAAAAAAAGTTTGAAAGGTCGTATATTTTCTTCCAACGAGAAGGTAATAAAAGCTGTGGAGGTCTGGTCTGCAGAGCGAGAAGAAAAAATTTTTTTGAAAGGTCTAGAGATGTTGCAGGTTCGCTGTAATAAATGTATTCAATTAAGAGGAGAATATGTTGAGTTATAAAATATTTTGACATTAAAATTTTGTTTGGTTCTATAGTAGGCTACGAATTTTTCAATATATTCTCGTATACATACAAAGAATGAGAAATATAGCAAAATGAACTTGAATGTATGCCTAAATAATATTGGTCACATTTTGTATAAATAAAAACAATAACTAAATCTGAATAGGTACCTATTAAAACATCAAAATTCAAAATTTGTATCACACACAATGTATTTTCCAATTTTTCAGAATTCTCAATCAACTAGAATTTGATTTTATTTTCAAATCCCTAAAAACTACTTTTTTTAAAGAAACTGGCAAATTATTATGAATCTATATACCTATATAAATGGCATGCTGTTGAATCAAAGTTGTAGAGAACTTTTTAGTTGATATCCAATCAAACATTTTATTATTTGTTTCATATTTATGGTCTATATGATTATCAATTTGTAATTTTTTTCCTATGTAAGCTGTCGATGCTTTATTAAATAATTGTTTTAAAGATAAAATTTAATATTGTTCTAAGAGAATTTTAGAAGAATTTTAAAGGTATACTTTTGAATTGAAGTGAGTGGTTTTATAACTTGTTTATATATGCCTCCCAAACCTATTATACCAGAGGCCAAGATAGACTGAAAGAGACCATAATAAAAAGTAATTATAAATTTATGACTGACAATGTTTCTCAACAATCTGAATTCACGGGGCCAGGTAGCCGAGTGGTTAAAGCGACATGGTTTATTCTCTTTGGATTTTTTCTGATGGCCCGAGAAAGTGCTAGGAATCGCACGTTAAAAGGTGAGACCTCGTTAATACTTGGCTCGCACAAGTTTCGACTTTTGAGGGCTGCCGTTCGTAAGGGAACGACAGCTGGTGAACGAAAAAAACAATTTTAACAATTTAAAATTTTAAATGAAGTGTTTTCCTCGGTTTTTTTATCAATTCAGTAATTTGTTTATGCCACCTGAGGTTGCGATCTAAGTGAACTCCTAGATACTTTATAACATCAACTTTGGAAATATGTTCGTATGGATCTTCAATTTTTCAAATTTTTCAGTTTGCATATTATCAATTCTCAATCACTTTTAAGCAATCTGATCGTCGGGACTAAAAGTTTCTGACACTTGCGACAGAGCAGCGTTGCTTAGCGCCTCCGATACTACATTGGATGGTTGAAATGGTGGAGAAATTGTACAGTCGGGACAACAAATTTACTTTTATGATCGACGTATGCCTAATGGTCCTGAAATAGAAGACTTTTGGCGCATACCGTACCGTTCCAAATACCTCAAAGTGGCCTCGGATTGTTTCGACACTGGTTCTGATGATATTCTCTTTGTATTTTTCTGCAACTTACCATTGAAATCATAACTCCATCTACTCGAAATATTCAATCACACTTCCAGATATAAAATTCCTGACACTTGGAAAGATGCAACCATAATAACTACAATCACAGACCAATATCGATTACATCATGAAAGCTTGTGGTAAAAATGCCAAAATCGACATAGTCACTTTTTCGAATTTAATAAAATGCTGATCCCGAACCAAGTGGTTTCCGCCAAAATCGATAATTTAATCAATAAAGAAAAACATATGCATAAAGCTTTCAAAATCAAACGAAAAGTTGTTAATTTTCGTCGATATTACTGGATCATATGATACGGATTGGAGGTACGATATACTTACTAGACATATTCAACAAATATGGGGTATCATTGAAACCTTCCTGAGTTTTGCGAAGAATTCTCTTAATTACAAAACATTCAGAGTGTACGCGTGAACAACACACTATCTAGTCAAAAAATACAACAGAAAAGCACAACGCAAAGATCCATTTAGATTGTCACAATTTTTCTGGTTGTAATGATTTATAATGGTGATAAAATCAAATTTCCACTCCATCTAGGAATATATGCAGATGATCTAGTAATAAATGTCAAGACTAACTAACTTACCTAATCTCATCAAAAAATCTCATACAAGATACCACTTGGTGCCTCAACACCAGATATCAGGTTTCTTCACAGCCAGAACAGAATGAATGTTTTTCTCACTAAGAAATTCAACAAGTAAACCAGTCCTCACACTTCATCAACAGACTCTGGGAATGATTTTTGGCACGAAGCTTAGTTGGGGTGCACATATCCAACATCTCTAATAATCGTGTTTTAACGGACTAAACCTCATGAGAACCTTTGCCAACCAACACTGAAGCCGTTTTATAGAACACTAATTAGTGTCATAACTGTACTCAATTATCTTTGAAAAACCTCGGATTCAAATTCTTTTGACATTCTTTCAAAAAAATTTTAAACGGTTTCAAAGGTTTCACAACACGTCCTCTTCTAGTCGTGAATTCTCCTCCCTGATCTTGAACCTTTTCTTCATTTTCAGTTCCTTGCTTTCATTCCACTAGCTGTTCTGGCTGTTGATTATTTTCTTTTGTTCTAGTTATTTTTTTTTCAGTGCTTTCATTACGATTTGATTTTTGGGTTCCTTGTGTATAATCCTCTGATGATTTCATCGTACCTTGAATTCTCATGTGATACCTAGTGTTTGAAAAGATCGTGAAGGCTCGCCAGATTTTATGTTCATTTTGGCCACTCAAAACTCAATGTTTTTCGAAATGAATTACTACTATTTTTCCCACCTTCCATTCGATGCGTCTTACATTATCTTCGACGATTGATAAAATTCATTTGACCAGTTTTGCAAAATGTTCCTTCTTGAATCACGTTCTTAGTCCATCTCGAAGATTATGTATACAAATATCTCTGTCTCTTGATTATGCTGATTCTGTTTATTTCATCTAATTCCGTTACATATTCGATGAAAGCATTGGTGAACATGGAAGGGTTTGAACGGCTCAGAAATTTTTCATCATCCGAAGAAAAGGTTAAGGTTGGTATTTCTTCAATTCAACAACAACGAACAATTTCTTCAATTGATGATCTTTCAAAATTTTTCTTTGAAATATTTTTAACAATTGGAACCATTCATTTCCACCATCATCTTTCCACCAGGCAGCGGTTGGTGCATTGTAAATCGATTTCATTTTATGAATGGGAAAATATTCTAGTACCCTGTCCCATTCAAATTTCTTCATAGAATTGAAGGCACAAACAAATTTACTACCTTTGTAATACCTTTGTGAATAGCAGAAACCCGTTCTCTCTGAGATGAAAATATCTGCAAAGCTGATGAAAATGCTTCAATTGAAGAAGAATACGCTATTTCTGAATGGTCGACTTCGTGAACTGCGCATGTAAATGAAACATTTCAAGTCCTGAGTCTTTATATGCTATGGATATCACAAAATGATGTATCTTCCTGTACAGAATATCCATTTGACGGTTTATTACCTTTCCCTTTATTCTTTGGGGTGCTAAATCTGGAGTTTTCAAAAAAATCTCTTTTTAGCCACGTATTTAGGAAAATACTAATCCTACGGGTACAAAAATGTTTTTGAAGTGTAGATGTATTCAGCTCCAGTTCAAGCAGAGAAAGTTGGATTTTGGCCGTTTTCATGGCTTCAAAACATTCATCATAAGGTGAACATCTTACACAAAACAACCACTTTCCTGGGTAGTACTACGACGGATGTTCCACATATGACAAATATTTGTGTAACATCATCCGAAGACCTGCGAAGACATGCAGACACTTTTTGAGGTTATTGCCTCTCGTTAGTGCAAGGTGAGCTCGTTAGCGTCGTCTGCGCTGAAAATTTTAGAGTACTTCTCAACAGCAAAGACTCCAGGAAGTGGTACTCAGAGCTGTGCCGAGCACTGACAAAGTGCTTCGAGAACTAAGCACTAGGCACTCTTGAGAAGTGCTTGGGAGTCTCGAGCACTAAGCACTTTTTTTCATGAAGTGCTCGCGATTACAGGGCAACTTCACTGCACTTTCACGCAATTTTTCGAGGTATTCTGGGAGAAATGTATCCATCCGCTTGTCTGGGTGGCAATCCAAACAGCAGATCGCATGAGAGTTTACTGCCTCGCCCAGTGTTAAACGTCGATGAGGTATATCCGGACTCATAATGTGATTAAGTTAGAAGAACTAGTGTCACCAACTCACCCCAATCTCTCAGCGTCGAAAATCGTCAGATAGGTCCAATATGTCGTTCGACCATTCCGTCTGATTGGAGATGTAGAGGTGTTGGACGAGTTTTTTCCTTCATTAGAATCTTGATCCAGCGAAACTCCATGTCTGGGTATCATGTTCTCTATAAAGCCTTTGCGACTGCAGAATCTTCTGGTTGGGAATTGGCACAACTTCAGACTATATGGTGAAGGCTTCGCGGCCGAAGTTTTCAGTGTTACAATTTTCACTGAGGTTTGAAGGCCGTCATTTATTTGGAATTTCTTCCTAATGTTTCGTTAGTGCGAGTGGCTAGCTTCTTCAGAGGATTATACATCATGAATAATCTCAGATGACTGGAGATTCCGTCTGCGGAGATTGTGTTTATTCTGACTTAGGTAGATTTGGTACATTCTCACTAACCCTCTCTACCTGTCGGCTCAATGTAGTTGATATCCTTTGTTATTTCAGAATTCTTATTACCGTAACTGCGTTAGGCATATTTTCGATGTAGAGTCACTTTGACGACTTGCCTGGTCCTGTCAAAAACTGTTCTGAATATTCCTAAATAGAATATTGTCAAAAATATATGGAACATCCTGTACATTAGAATATATTATATTTCAATACGTGGGTAACCATTTTACAATTCAGTACGTGAGAGAAGATATTTTATTTTGAAACACAACTTGTCCTCAACATAACACAAACAAGAGTTTTCAAAAAGGCCACTGATAGTTCGATCTAGGAGTCGAGTTTAGAGTTCTGCCGTGCCCGCAGTTAGTGAGGGCTATGGGGGGAGTTTGGAAGATCAGATATTAGATAGAAGGAAAATGTTCCCTGAATGTAGATGCCGATATGTATTGTTAGTAAAGATCTTTTAAAAATAATTTATCTAATCAATAACTAGGAGAGATTCTTCAATTCTTTAATTCATTAATTCTTCATTGATTATTTCCTTCATTAATTTCAATCGTCCTAATCTCATATTTGTACATAATAAAATAAATGTTTTTATATTTTTCTAAAGTGTTTTAAATCTATGAATGATCAGTATCTACCTAGTTAGTCGTGAATCAACCCCAATTCACGACAATATCATCGTTTGCAATTGAAACCATGAAATATAATTCACTAAAACTTACCTAACTGCGTATTAAATTCACTCCGAACGCTATAAACACTTTTTTCTACATTCATGCAAAAAGCAAAACTTTATTGAACTATATTCAGTGGAAAAAAAAGTTCTTTATTGCACTAGTGCAATAAAGTTTTTATTGCACTCATCTGTCATTCTACTTCAACGTGCTGTCATCATGACAAACATGAAAGTTTAAACCTACTACATATTTAGCAGATATTCTGTGAGATTGGCAATAGGTACTTCACTACGAAATATTCATATTGAAAATTGCACCAATTGTTCATTCACTTTCTACATTGAGGGTAAAAAATAAAGTTTGAGTTAAATTGTTCGTAACGTATTAGTTCCTGTTTCAATGCAAGTCGATATTAATAATAAAGTATTCAAGTTGCGCGTTTCATTTTCCTACACCTAGTGCCGCACCTTAATAAATAATTTTTTGCTTTTTGCATGAACGTAGAAAAAATGTTGTATGCAACTCGTGCAAAAATTGTTTATTGCACTCGACATGTTGTCCAACTCGGCCTAACGGCCTCGTCGGACAATTTCACGTCGAGTGCAATAAACATTCACTTTTTGCACTTGTTGCATAAATAACTATTAACTACATTTATGTTAAGACTGAGCCCTCGAACCTAGAATGTGCATAATATAACGTCGCAATCAGTAGTTCTTGGGGGTGGGGGTGCCACCGACCACGTTTTATATTTTCAACAACATTCATAGATCCACAGCAGCTAAGAAAAGGCTTAGTGCTTAGTAATCCCGAAAAGTGCTCCCGAGCACCGCAGTGCTCGGGATTACTAAGCACTAAGCTTTTCCGTAAAATGCTCGAAGCACTAAGCACTGAATCCAAAAAGTGCTCAGTGGCACAGCGCTTACGAGCACTGAAATATTTTAAGCACTTTCACGAACACTAAGCACACAGTGCTCTGGGACAGCTCTGAGTACTGCGATGAATTCGAACAAAGTTCAAAAACTCCGCCGGTGAGTATCAATGGAATAATAGAATAAACTCGTCAAAGTCGAAATACCCTCTCCAATTATTTCTAGTAATAAAATGATATTGTCCATTTTCCACTGACCTGAATTGTTCTCAACAATTTCAACTTCCCAACTCAATAATCCTCAGACCAATAAAAGGTAACCACCATAAAACAATTGAAAGTCCACCACACCATATATCTCCATATTATTCCATTATTGTTCGCAAACTCGTGGGAAATAAATCACCCGAAAAGTATCAGACGACTAGGCAGAAGTTGTAGTTTCTGTGATGTTGTATATATCATTTTTATTATCTAATTTTTTATCGAGCGTAGCATTTTTTACGTCTGGGTCTAATTCTTCCCCCAACTTTCTCCATTATATTCAATGAAACTAAAAGTCGGCCGGAAGTTAATAAAGTCTTCTCGCATTATACGATGCGATGCTCCATATCCCACCCCTCTTCAATACTAACGAAATTTAACGGGGGTGATTTCTAATGTATCACGTCTAGTTTTTCTTATGATACTCATCGATGTGAGCGTAGCTCTCCCCAGCAATCACGTTGGTGTTCTTTTCATTATGTTTGTATACTGGGCAATTCAAATTCGACCCCCACCATTGGGATCTCCTAAACTACAGCAGATACGTCGAAGCTTAAATTGGGGCAAAGTTGCGTATTCTAGTGCTTAACAAAATACTGTTTTGAAACTTGAAAAATTCCGAGTATTTCCGGAAATATCGGGAAAAAACTGAAAATCGGAATTATCGTTTTTATTTTTTCTATAGTTATTTGACAACATAGCTCAAAACTAACAGTACATTTTCATTGATACTTTTTTCACCTACACGTTTTCATGTTCAGATTTACTATCCGACGTTTCGTCTTCTGGCATTCATCATCAACTTTTTTTTCTGTTATGGGCCATATTGTTTTTTTATACAGAAAAATTATGATTCTCATTCTGATTCCATTGATGTATAATTTTTTATGATTTGCACTTCTGAAACCACAGATATTAAAAAAAACAACTTCATCTGAGATGGTCATGACTCCATCGAATAATTTTGTTTAATAAACACTAGTTGTCAAAACTCATTAAACATCATAAGTTTGCACAAATACTTCAGTCGAAATGTCCTCATTCTCAAATGAAGAAAAACGAGATATGTTGAAATTTTATTATAAATTTGATAGGAATAGTGTACGAAAACAACACAAATTTATTTTGAATTATATCCGGAAAGACAACAGCCGGATAGAACATTATTCGGAATTTTGGGAAAACACTTGGCTGAGTACGGTGCATTTCAAAAAACAAGAATGAAATCATGAGCTTGTAAAAAATGCACAAAAAGTATTACAACAAGTGTTCGAAATGATGGTCTTCCTCTTGAATACATAACCGAGCTCGTCGTCTCAAATTAAGAATAGCCCTAACAATATCCAAGAAAGTATCCAAAACTGTAAGGTCAGGTGACCTTGCCGGCCACCTCACTGGTCCAGAATTTCCTAACCACCTATTACGAAATCTTTGGTGTAAATATTCGCTAACTGCTCTTTTATTGAGTGGAGGAGCCCCGTCATGCTGAAACCAGCAGCTGTTATAATTAACAAGGGGAAACGTATCCATATATTCTTCGAATTCATTTCTTAAGAACCGAAGATAGGTTTCCCTGTTCAAAGTAATAGAGAAGAAATGAGGTCCAAGTATTCGGTCGTCATAAATTCCAGCCCACACATTCAAACGAAACCGAACTTGTGGTCTGACTTCTCTGAAGTGTCGTGGATTATTTTCACTCCAAATGTGCTCATTATTTCTTTTGAAAACACCACAGTTCGAAAACGTACTTTCGTTGGTCCAAATAATGTTTTTCAAGAAGTTTGTAGGGTCTACCCTATTCGAGAGCCAGCTACAAAATTCTATCCTTCTCTCAGGATCACCTGAATGTAATTTTTGTGAAATATGTATTTTATACATTTCAAACCACTTTTTTTTAATTCCCTCCAAACGCTCTTCTGTGGCACATCCATTTCTGCCGAGACTTGATGTGTTGATTTGGAAGGATCTGCATTTATCTAAAAAAGTACCGAACATAATTACACTTCTTCGAATATGGAATGAACAATTATTTTACCTCGGCTAATAAGTTACGTCTAATATTTTGTTCCATTCTGCTTCCATATTTCATTCTTGGTTTTTGAAACGCACCGTACTCAGCCAAGTGTTTGTCCAAAATTCCGAATAATGTTCTATCCGGCTGTCCAGCCGGATATAATACAAAATAAATTTGTGCTGTTTTCGTACTATTCCTATCAAATTTATAATAAAGTTTCAACATATCTCGTTTTTCTTCATTTGAGATTGAGGACATTTCGAATGAAGTATTTGTGCAAACATATGATGTTTAATGGAGTCGATGGAGTCATGACCATCTCAGATGAAGTTGTTTTATTTAATATCTGTGGTTTCGGAAGTGCAAATCATAACAAATTATACATCAATGAAATCAGAATGAGAATCACTATTTTTCTGTATTAAAAAACAATATGGCGCCCATAACAGAAAAAAAAGTTGATGATGAATGCCAGAAGACGAAACGTCGGATAGTAAATCTGAACATGAAAACGTGTAGCTGAAAAAAAGTATCAATGAAAATGTACAAAATGTACTTTTGGTTTTGAGCTATGTCGTCAAATAACGATAGAAAAAAAATTAAAACTAAAATTCCGATTTTCAGTTTTTTCCCGATATTTCCGGAAATACTCGGAATTTTTCAAGTTTCAAAACAGTATTTTGTTAAGCACCAGAATACGCAACTTTGCTCCAATTTAAGCTTCGACGTATCTCCTTAGTTTAGGAGATCCCAATGGTGGAGGTCGAATTTGAATTGCCCTGTATAGGTTTATGTTGTGGAGATTATTCGAAAATAAATTCAGCATGTGAAATAAATAAATATTCCATCCTGTACAATGTAGTATACTTGTCCAAAACACATAATTTCATCAAATTAAAATGGATTACTAACAATCCAGCTTTTTGCAAATATGCTATACTGTAACGAAGCATATTTTGGGGCTCCGTTTCTTCCTCTGGGTGCCGGGGCACGTTAGAGTAGAGGGCGATGACCAAGCAGACTCCCTGGCAAGAAAAGGGGCATCAACGCCACTGATCGGGCCAGAACCATTCTGCTGACTTGGAAAATCTTACTTCCAAGAAGAACTCGATTAAACTGAAAAAACAATGAGAGCAAAATACTGGCAAAGACTTCCAGTGCTAAGGCATGCCAAAGATCTCCTCGGCAATTTCAACCGAGCAAGATCGAAGACACTGATTAACCTCAGCAAAACTAGTCTGAAGACAATCACGGGATTTCTGACGGAGCACTTCAGACTCAAAGGACACCTAAAGATGCTGGGCTTAGAGGAGGACAGCACCTGCAGATTATGTCGGGCATATCCAGAAACAACCCACCATATATTGATGGAGTGTTATGCTGTACGTTACAAGATATTGAATATACTGGGATCACACCAGCTGACGGTTGGAGAAAAACCACGAATAGACCTTCTCAGAATCCTTAAATTCCTTAAGGAATTGAGGATGCTGTAAACGAGAACACCTTGAGATAGCAGAAAAAGGTGGGGCACAATAGATCTAATCAGATCGCAGCGCATCAGTTACACACTTACACACTCACCATTACTGTAACTTAGATTCTTACCTAACCTGTCTTGGTCTGTTTATCATTATCTGTCACTCAGTATCAATTGCACTGTATTATTTTGATGGATATATACAGACAAAATCAGAATAAGTTTTCATAGCACTTTGAGTACCGTCAAATGGGGCTACTTGCTAAAACTTTTTGAAAACTTTTTACTGTAAGCTTCAAATTATGACATTTATCCTGGAAAAAAATTACTCTGATGGAATTTCTTGTCGAAGGAAGCTCTTACAGAAATGAAAAAGTTCCTGCTCCCACCACATTCCGAACAGAAAATATAAGGTGATCATTTTCAAGTAGCCCCGTTATGGGGTTCCTTGTTAATTGACATGGAAAATAGTTTTTTTCACTTGTAGACCTGGTATAATTGATGAATGAAAATAAATAGGAGTTATTCAAAGTTTTCCGGTTTTTGTTTCAGTATAATTGGTAATAAAACACAGGTTTTATTACAAAAAAGTAAATCCTAATTTTTTCATAGATATTCAATTCGTAAACAACGAAATTTTCGAAAACGTTGAAAGCAACGTCAAAAACTCAAATTCATTCTAATGAACTCGTTACGTGATAATACACTACCCCTCATCTCCCGGTCTCTCCTGCAACTCGACCGCTTACGCAGTTTTCAGTCATGTTCGCACGCATTTTTCACCCATTTAACATTATCTATACTTCTACTTTCAAAATCTGTTTGGGGAATTGGAATCGGCACTGGCTTTACACCGCAATCATAAGACTCAGATTCACTTATGGTTCACTTTTGTGGTGGCCAAGGATGAAACAGAGACAGTCAAAAACTAACCTTGGTAAAATACAGAAGCTCGCCTGTCTGTGTATCACGAGTGGTATGAATAGCACTCCAACCGCTGCTAAAAAAATAGTCCTAAACCTCCCACCTAGATACTTCTTCAACATTAACTTCGAGGTTTCCATACAAAATCGAAGGGAATGGTCAGTTGCAAACCTGAAGAGAGGATCTGGCATACGGATGGATCCAAAACCAGCGAAGGAACTGGTGCTGGAATATACAGTGAGGGGAAAAACTCCCAAATAAGCGTCTCACTAGGAACAAACACCTCCGTATACCAGACAGAGATGTACGCTATCTTGCAATGCGCATGAGAAATCAATATGAGGGAAATGCGTAATGTAAGGATCAAAATATGTGCAGACAGCCAGGCGTCACTGAAGGCTCTTATGAACCCGAAGGTGACATCAAGACTGGTATGGGAATGCCGAGAAGAACTCAGTGTCCTCTCACAACACAACAAAACAACTTTGATGTTGGTTCCAGAATACTGTGGCATCGAAGGCAATGAAAAAGCTCATGAACTAGCCAGAAATGGTTCATCAACTCCTCATATTGGCCCAGAACTCGCACCCGCACTAAATCTGACATTCGAGGATGCATTCGGGACTGGATCAAACAAAAACAAAGGGAGAGGTGGAACGAAGTCCCTCTCATGTACCACGGGAAAACATACGTTAGAGAACCGTCAAAAAACAAAACTGAAGAACTACTCAAACTGAGCAGGAATCAAGATAGAACGATAACGGGCCTTCGCAATGGTCACAGCCCAATGAGAAAACACCTGCACAAAATGGGGCTGTACAACAGAGAACTTTCCTGCAGACGATGTGGCAAAGGGACAGAAACAGCCAAACACGTACTTTCAGAATGCGAGGCATAACACCGCAAGAGACAGGCAATATTCGGGAAACCCAGGCTATCTCCCGAAGAATACAACAGCCAACCAGTGAAGAACTTGTACAGACTGGTACAGGGCAGTAGAGTTACGGAGTGGGTGCTGTGAAACCAACTGGAACGTACATGCACAAAAAGCCCAAGAGGCTGAGGTGCAGCTGGTGACAGGACCAGCATCCGAAGGGAAAAAAAACTCCCACCTTCATCACAGTCATGGGGAGGCGAGGATGAATGCATACAGACCTAAACAAACAGGTAATTGGATAACATTACCGAACTGAAGAAATGATATCAGACTACATGCTACCACAATACTCGTACGAATAACCAATCAAAACGCAGCTCAAGTGGAACAAATGGGACTCGCGAGTAGAAACAATATCATCTGGAAACATTACCTGGTACAAAGATGGTTCAAAAACAGATTAAGGAACAGGAGCAGGAATATACGGGGTGAAACCAAAAAGGAACGTATTAGTCCCACTTGGCCACAACACCACAGTATTACAAGCAGAGACACATGCCATAAGGACATGCATATAGATGAATTCAGACCATGAGTATGTAAGAAAACACATCTGCATTCTATCTGACAACCAGAGCGCTATGAAAGCTCTGAACTCAATACAGATAAGTCAAACCCAGTCCTAGGAATGTCTTCAGAGCCTCAATGAATTGTCAAAACGAAACAAGGTTACACTTGTGTGGGTACCCGGACATAGGGGAATTTAAGGCATTGGGAAGCAAAGATAGCATCTGAATCACCATTCACAGGTCCAGAACCAGCGTTTGGAATTAGCAATACCCGATACGGAAACCTAATTAATGAGTGGAAGAAATCATAACACCAAACATATTGGGACCAAATCAAAGGGCATCGATACAGCACAGCAATGGTGAGGCACCCGAGCCAAACACTGACGGCTGACGCACTCAACTTTAACAGATCTAAGATAGGCACGATCACCGGCTTACTTACCGGACACTGCGGCTTTAGGAAACACCTACACAGTGGAATAAATAGAGAAACCGTGGACTGTAGACTCTGTGGTGACGAGGAGCCTCTCACATCATTTTCGAATGCGACGCGCTGATCAACAAGCTCAACAGAAAATTCGGACAGATCAACCTAGAAACAGGCATGAATCCGAAATACCTAGTAAATAGACTAATAAACCTGGTGAAAAACACAGGCCTATTCAACTAGGAACCACAGACGACAGGACAATACAATTGACCCCAGCTGGTCTCAGTGTTGAGGGAAACCCCAAAGGTAAACCCGGTATCTCGCTCGTTTGCCTTTAACCATCCAACAAACCATCACAGAGCATCTAGACACTCTGCAAGATAGTGAAAAATGATTCAATTCCCGAAACAAATGGTCCAACATCGCCTGTTTCGAGCTTAAATAAAGTACACATGATTCAACCCTTTCATGAAAAGGGCTAACTCAGTAACTTGAAAAAATGGCATAGTTATGAATGTTTTGGAAAATTTTCTGGTTTATCTAGTTTTTCTCCGTTACCAGTGATCCGATCGGGTCGTTGAAAATCTCATTTTGTTTCTAAATCAATTCTCTATAATTTTCTACATCAAGGCAACCAGATTGCTGTATTAGTTTTCATTTAATTGACGAAACCCCAAAAAAACGGAATTTTTTGTATTTAAATGTTTATAACAAATTGATAAATCATTAATATAACTACGGGGACTGTCTTTCATGTGATGGCGTAGTTGGTTTCCTACTAGTATTTTTGTAACAGAAAAGTCTTCTATCAATTGGCCTATATACATTCTTCACTTCCTCACTCATTCTTAGAAATGTGCATGAATAGCTGTTTTCTTGGGAAAGGGCCATTTCAGCTACAAACTCGCTGAAATTTCCATTCACGGTTTTGAAACTCACTAATATATCGTGATCACATTTTACCTAATCGTGTCCAATACGTTCTTCTTCATTAAGTATTTCTCTGGAAGGTTCATTTACAAAAAAATATTTTTGATCAGTGAGTTTGTTATCGATATGACCATATAGTCCAACTCTGAAAAAGTTTCTACATTATCGTCACTATCATTATTTGTAGTTCAGTATGTTTTTGATTCCGTATATTGGTGGATTACATATCTTCGTCACTCTCAAAGCTGGACAGCAATTTCTCTTCGGTTTTGTCTTTGGTTCATTATTTGATTCTTCATTCTGTCGGAAATCAATATCTTCTGGACAAATACTTTTGCCAGGCTATACCGATAATTTCTTTTGCATCCTCTACTATATGTTCATGGCTTCTCAAGTCTAGCATCACAGAACTGTTGCTTCAACGTCTCTCTCATTAGGTTGTCTGCTTCTGCAGTTACTGCAAGATCTTGTGTTCTAGGAAGCTTTTGAATGATGTTTTGGCGGTCAATAAGTACAGTGCCTATTGCTTCGAATCCAGATTTGACATTTTATATCCATCGTTTCCAAACACTACTTGGAAAGCATTTTTTGCTTTCCAATCATTCAGCACTTGTCACCATTTCATTTTCATTGGCCTGAAAACACTGACGTCTGAAGGCTGCGTTAACTAAGTGCTGTTAGGCGGGAGCAAACGCACGAGATAGTGATGACTTCGAGTGAAATGTGGTCTGAATATAGAAGCAGAAGTCTTCGAGGTATCCATAACTTCTTCTGCTCTTTCACTTAGACTGAGTGTAACGATCCTTTTGTGACACCGATTATATAATTGACATATACTCCTTACTCAGTAATATGTCCCCAACTGGTTCGTTTACAAAGGTTTGTCTCGGGGATCGACGCTCAAAAATCCCTGCATGCTCGCGGCTACGCTCGAAGTGGAGATGGTCGTGGGTAAAACTACAGGTGAGCGTTTAGGTGACTAATAGAAAAACACATTCACCCTACCTGTAAAAAAATAATTGTGGGCACCACCTAGTTCCCTTCTACAGCAGGTTCGAAACTGGCTTCCTCCTAAAGAACTAGGAAATCGGAAAAAGGAAAGACCAATTCCCAAAACTATAACCCTGTATATTTAAAATTTGGAACAAAACACACCCTGTACATTTATGAAAAGTTATATGGTTCAAATGTTGTTGTGCCAACGGTAACGTATATGATGAAATAAATTGACAATGATTTTGTTTGGCAATTACTATAAATTCATGTATTATTATTGTTATCGGTATCCAAGGTATAACTATGAAACGGAATGCTTAAATTAGTTTCATAAACACAAAAATCGATTCCTAGTGAGTGAGTAGAATATTTATACCGTTCCAGAACAGCGCTCCAAATCCAACGACGCTTCCAAAAACCACAACGCTTCCCAAAACTACCATACAGCAACAAGATCAAGGATCCCCGACATGGGATGACACAAAGGTCACTAGATATCCTCAGATATTTTACTTGAATGCACGAACCTACGGCTCTTCACAATAACTTTTTCATCCAGTTCCTACTAACACGACAGCTTCAGACAGACTGCCCTAACACGGAAGTCCCACTACCAATTCCATTGGTGACTTCAAAATACAGTGTAGCCAACGTACCGACTCTAAACACTCTACCGAAGTGCGTTTTAGTACGTTTTACTTCACTTACTCTGTGGACCTTGTAACAATTAAAATCGACGACAGACAATACTAAATTACACAAAACAGATCTAAAACAATACCAGCACAAACTAAGTCAAACGATGTGATAGTTATCATAACAACAGATAACTCACGGATAATAGTCCGCCACTCGTAACCTTGACGGTTTAGGATGGTGTTAGTAAGAATTCTTCGACAGCGAAAACTACCCGGGTACGTCACGTCCGTTGCGAAGCGGGCTCTGACAAATTGACCTGCGCGTCTACAGCTAAATCTATATAGGAGTGAGCGGGGCAGAGCTAGAAATTAGATGTAAATTCGTAACGTTGAAAATGAAACGTTACATGAGGTCTAGCAATAACTCTGAAGCGACCGGGGTCGTCGGTAAAGTTTGTTTAGACCTAGCTGACTATCGCTTCTGAAAGGACATTCTTCAGCACTTGTGAAAGATTGTCGAAATAACAATTTATAGTTGTATGATCAATCTTTGCTCGACTCTGTTTTATTGACCACGATATTCTTTTAAACGAATTGTCTTTATGTCGATTACGTCACCAGGTCTATGATCCACAAATTATTTAACTTTTTGACCTCTTCTATTCAAAAAATCCTCCTCTGTATAATTGCGGTACGGTCTACTTCCCACCTTTCCCAAATATTTTTTCACCATTTTCAAGAAGCAAGAAGCAATGATATCAAAAAATGAAATATATGCTATACTGTTTTAAATTAGCAGCAGCGATGATTTGAGGTTTCATTATAGTGTTGACCAATGATTTAAACGTATAATGATGCAAAAAAATCACAGTTTTCCTGCGCAACTAATAAACCTCTTTCATTAGGAAACCTTATCTTACTCCTCGTAAAATCTCTCTTTGAACACTCATCCGTATATCCGTCAAATTCTAAACTCTTTCGGATAATCAGAAAAAAAATATACAGAGTATTTTAATACCCTAGCAAAATACCAAATTTGAAACCTGTATCTTTAAAACCATAGAAAAATTTGGAGTGAACTTCACCTTGTGGTCACCTGGTATACTACATGAGGAGTTGATTACGGTTGTTGAAATGTAATCTCTGACCTAGAACGCAATTTGGTATTTCTCAGCTATTTAGCTACGTTCCTGGAATTGTCGTGATTAAAATTTGTTTATTGAAATGCAAAGCTTTACCAAGAGAACTTCAATTTACCTAGAATAGAACAACAATTTCGAATAATAAGTTCTCCAGGAATTCCCAACTCTACAATAAAGCATTGAATCCTATTTATGCATAACATGTATTCCAAGTAAAACAGTCAGTAATATTTCAGTCAATTCCTTATTATTATGGCTCTTTAGAGCAGTTTCCAAGTGAAACCTTTCAATTATTCTCCACGTGGTTACTACTTCACTGAATTGCCTAAACTGGGGAGATTCATGGAGTGATATCTCTGAGAGGAAAATCTCCTACCTATCTTATAATCAGTGTATATGGGATATGAGTGATTTTTCGAAAGGCATGTTGTGCCTTCCGGACTCTCTAGTATTTGCATCATTTATGGCCATGCAGATGAGACAGTCAGTAAACCAATTGTATGGAGGAAGGCGACCAATCAGATCGATAGTTACACTGAAGAGTTGATTTTGAGCCATATGGAGTAATCTAACGGGACTCTTGATGTACTCATTGACTTTGGAGTTTTGTTACTACTGTTGTTTGAAATTTTGTTTTTTTCTTTAATTAGCTATAAGTAATACCATATTATTTTTAGGGATCTCTCTCAATTTTGTATATTGTACATTCAATTTCGTACGTTAGTTTTTATATATAAGATTCTAAATAATTTGCTTCCGACTCATTTAAGTGAGAATGTTCTGTTCAGGAAAGATATTCACCATTACAATACCAGACAAAGAAATCACGTCCAAATATTTCCTACCTCATTGATGAAAACTAAACGAAATATATATGATGAAGGCATGAGCGAATATAATAACTTACCTGAAGCGATTAAAACGTCTGGAAACATTGGCATATTTATTAAGCGATTGAAAGAGCATTTTTTAAATTAGTTAGCATTAGGAAATGTGATAAAACTTTTTTCTGGAATATCTATTTATATTTATATATACATGTAATATGTATTCACCATGTTTTTTGTAGTGATCGTTGTTTGTAAATTTGTTACGGTTGAAATTTTTATTGTTTAACTTTCTGAATTAGTTTTAGTGATATATTAGTACTAGTACTTATTTGTATGTTAGCTCTCAGCTAAATAAATAAATTTCTTCTTCTTCTTGTGTATTGAGCTACTGAGCAGTTGCCTCAATACCGAAGATACATCTGCATTTTTGTTTGGCTTTGACTGCTATGTCATCGCTATGATGGTGAACCCCAAAATATCAAACCAAACCTCAATGTAGACTCAATCAATTCGAAGTATATCATGATCACCTCAATCAGAGACTTTACAGAATGAGTTCAAAAATTTTATTTTTTATTGAAATGAAATTTGGAGGATCCGAATACGACATAAAAGTGCGTTTTTTGATAAGTGATTCAGCTTCATGCAACTTTCCATTTCATCGGAAGTGACAAAGGACCCCGCACGGTTTTCATGGAAAATGGGTCCCAGTCGAATTGGCTGAAAATTTAGTATAATGTAGTTTATGAAGTCCTGATTAAATGTCTCAATGGTAACAACGAGATCTAACGGACAGTTTTTGAGATACAGGGTGTCAAACGTGAAGAGGCAGCGTTGTTACTTGCCTTTGGAAAATCAATAATGTGGCGATTATTTGTTACAAACATTTAAGGATAATAATTGCAATCTTAATATTGTCGACACGAGTTATAATGAAATGTTCTAAGACTCCGTATACAGGGTTATTAATAATTACATAATTTTTATGTAATTCATTGAACAAAATCAGTCGAACGCAAAAGCTCGTTGACTTGCAGAATATGTATATATCATTTGATTCTGATATTGGCTGATCTGAGGTGAATATTATACAGAGTTTATCTGATTTAGTCGAATGCAATAACACCGTGCGCTTCATATTTTCATCTTCTGTAAAAGGAATTGAATTAAGGCTGGATACCGGCGATACATTGATTCGTTGTAATATACAGAATGATTCACTAAATGTGACTACCGGCTTTATTATCCGATATAATAAAAGTTATCAAAAAATAGTTAAATCAAAAAATTATAACACATTCACCTTTAAACTCAATATATTCAATTCACATATGTATTCAGATTATATATACAGGCAATTACAAGACAAATAGAATTTATTTATTATAGTACAATTCCCTGTACATTTATGACGATTTGGAATTTTGGCAATAATTTTAAACAAAATCTTGAAGTTTAAATTAATAATATTGAAACTGTTACATCAGCTAAAAGGCTTGGAATAACAGAATTGGGACAAGTATTGCTACAAGAGTAAATGCTGTACAAGATGGAACAAATGCCCAAAATGACTAATAATCAGTGACTGACACGGTATGTACCGGCGATGAAGATCTTCATTATCTGTAGAATATGGGGCTATATTTCCGAAAGGATTAAATCATGTGCACCTTATTTAGCCCTTGGACGGGCGCGCCTTAAATTATGACATGAAGAGGCGCGTGGCGCACCGAGTACGCCAGCTTGATGAATTGTCGCTAGACCACAGTGAAACTATATTTAAATGTTGTTTATTTTATATGCATATACTTATAACGTTAAAAATGAGAATAAGAACAATTTGAGCCAAACATTTTTAAAAATTGTATCTTAAAAAAAATTAGTCACTATCATCGTATGTTGATTTGGTTGTCTGGAACATTTTGGACAACTAGTTTTAATAATAGAACGAGCCTTGCACACGAAGTCCTTACATATATCGCATCTTATCGTAGTATTTTTATTTTTGGATCTACCACACGTGACACAACGTCCTTTTCTTTTCTGGTCGGGTTCTGCTTCCTTTGCTACTTCTTCATTTGATTTGTATTTTGCCAGAGAGGCTTGATATCCAGCGGAAGTGAAGTAATGTTTGCCCTTTCCACAAGAAAAGGTTTCATGAGACTCATTGCTAGGTTCTTCAGGAAAATTCTTCGCTTTATTTTTTTATTTTTTGCATTAGAATTGTATAAAATGAATGCATTAATACCAGCCATGTCCATTATTGAAAAAAAATAGCTAAAGGCCACCTTCTTGTGATTCTTTCGACTGAGTAGGAACCGCACATCTGATCAAGTGTATCAACTGCGCCTTTAGTAGCATTGTAGTCCAGAATCATTTCCGGTTTCTTTGTCTCTTGACAAATTTCTCCTGAATCATGCATTGTTGATGATAATATAATCGATTTATTTTTCTTTTGGACGTGAGAGACGATTGTAAGATTCTTTCGAAACCCAAAGAGAGATGATTTTACAACTCTATTCTTGTGAGGTAAAAACTCAACTAGTAATTCCTTCTTATTTTTTTTCACCGTCCCAAAAGTGTTATTTTATAATCATCTAGTAAGATTTGAGCAAGAGGAAAGCTTGTATACCAGTTGTCGGTTGTCAGATTTCTTTTGGTAGTTTTTCATCTATTGTTACATATTCTCCCAAGGAATACATTTTCTTGCAATTTGTAACAAATTTTTCAAAAATTGCTCTGATTGCAGCCAATTTGTCAGTTTGCTTCCGATGTTCCCTGGTGTTACGATCATCGAATCGAATGCAACGTAACAAAAATAAAAATCTTTTATAGCTCATGACTTGCCTTGTGATTCCAAAACCACTTTCAGCGTCCCACATTTCTTCAACATTGCAATGATTGTTTCTTTTAGCGCCTGTGAAATACAGTAATCCAAGAAGGGCTGCAATCTCATTCTTTGTAGTATTTCTTACATCACGAGCTCTTTGGTATTCTACATTTGCTCTTTTATTATTTATATATAGATTAGTACACTTCACAACTTCCTCAATCATAAATGAGTCCATAATCAATTCCAACGCAGAAATTTCGGATGAAACTTCTTTGGCTTCTTGTTTTGGTCCAGGTTGAATCTTCAACAAATTCTTGTGTTTTACTTTAGACTTGACACATTCGTCTTGTACCATTTTGTAGCTTTGTCTTTGGCCAAAAAGAAATTAGTGTCTGGAACCGGTTCCGAATTCTCATTCTCCGTGCAATCTTGTTCAGAATTTGAATCATGATCACTATGAACCACAATTTCCTCCTCCTCAGATATGTTTTCGTCTTCAAGAGGTAGTTCATCATCTGATGATTCTTCTAAGAGTCTTATTTCTTCTCGCAATTCATCATCCGTTAAGTACTTTCTGGCCCTACAATTATGAAAAATAAAATTGGAATATAATTTATAATCATTATGCTACATAAACAACGAAAAAATAACAATATCAATAAATATATGTATAAATAAGATTTACATGGCCAGGCGCGCGGCGCACTCAATGCGCCAGTTAGAGCAGGTCTACGAAAATACTATTTGAAACACACACACAGGCTCGGGTAAGAAGTACACGACTGTCTCGATCTAAGCACAATAGTCTACTACTGGAATACCTTGAGAGTTGGCGGCGTAATAAAAATATTCACAGTTCGGTGGGAGAAAATGGCCCGCTCCAGGGTTAGATAGGCAAGGATATAATTTTAGAACCGTCCATTAGATAATAATAATTATTGGATAGCATAACATAACCCGATCATAAGATGAGAAATCTTGTCATCCTTACAAAGATATAGTAATGAATTTGACGAGAATATACAACTAGAGTAGTTTGAGTGACAATGAATTTGAATGTTTATACACATATTATAAATGATTAATGCCTAATTAAATGCCCTAGATCGATATTACTCCACTTGTAAATCTGGTGCTCGGAAGTGTCGAAACTTTCCACATAACGATAATTTTTAATGCTTTTTGTGGTATGCATCAACATTTTTTATGCAGTATTCTCCCATGTGAAAGCGAAAGCTGCATCATCATGCCGTTGATCAGGATCCGTATAAGATGCAACAAATAGACATAAATATTGACCATTTTTATTAAATTTTCTACTTTATGATTGATTTGTATACCTAGGTACACATGTTCCTGAAAAAATTCAAAAAATACATCTTAAAAGGAAAATTTTGGGTGACCCTGTATAATAGTAATCTCAGATCAGCCAATATCATAATCAAATGATATTTACCAATTTAGCAGGTCTACGAGCTTTTGCGTTTGACTGACTTTGTTCAAAGAATTACTTAAACAATATGTAATTATTAATAACCCTGTATACGGAGTCTTAGAACTTTTCATCATAACTAGTGTCGACAATATTGAGATTGCGATCATTATCCTTAACTGTTTGTATCAAAATAATCGCCACATTATTGATTTTGAAGTAACAACGCTGCCTCTTCATGTTTGACGTATCTCAAACACTGTCGATTAGATCTCGTTGTGCCAACAAAGACGTTCGATCAGGACATCATAAACTACATTAAACTAAATTTTCAGCCAATTCGACTGGAACCCATTTTCCATAAGAACCGTGCGAGGTCCTTTTCGTTTTTTTAATGGGACACCTATTGTATTCTCACTTCCTTTGTCTTCTTACGACATTCTGCTACGTGTAATCACAATTTATTTAAAGTTTCAAAAATAAAATTCATTTCAAAATAAAAAAAAAGTTGGGTTACAAAAAGTGACACGTGACACATGGTTGTATTCAGAATATCATATGAAGTCAAAATTGGTGAAAATATTCCAGCTGTTCCACTTAAAATTCGTGTAAATTGTGTAATTTCTACTGAAAACGGAAAATATACATACTGAACATATTTATATAAGTACTGGAATGCAATCTAAATATCCCCACTAAAACATAGAGATCTCATTCTACTCTTCAATATTATAAATGGCAGGAACGATTGCCCCAATCTCCTTTTGAAAATAAATTTCTTGGTACCTTCTCGGTCAACTAGAAATGTTCAAACATTCCACATACCTTTCCATAGATTCAACTATACTTTCAATTACTACATCTCACGAACACTCTCATTGGCAAATTCCCTCAACGAGCTCTCATCATTTGGTACATTGAAGTAGTTTCAACCCTTAACTACTGTGGTGCGGTCACCGTGACCGCTGCCTATTTGAACATCTCTAGTGTTGAGCTCCTCCCTAGTTCTATAGCCTTGGGCGTCTCTGTACCTTCAAATTAGAGCATTTTAAGAAGGCGGCCAGGGTAGTCGCGTGTTACGTGCTTTTGTTTTTGAATTATATCGAGTTGAAATTTTTTTGCGGTCATAGTGACCTCGGCACAGTATTAATGTAACTTATTCTTGCCGTGTTTGATACTGAAGAACGTCTGGAAGTACCCATGGAGAAACTTGAAAAAAGAAAAATTTGCAACGCTTGTCCTTCATGACTAAAGAGAAAAACTTTTCACTTGTGTTACACGTGTACCAAGCCTATTTGAGGTGAATGTTCCACATATACAGGGTGTCAATTTGAAAACTTCCCACCCTTAATATCTTCCTTCCAGTAAACAATATGAGTAATCGAAAAAACAGATCAATTTTATTGTCAAGGTGGACACTTTCACGGACTATTTGTAGCCCTCGTGGTTCAACCCCCTAGGAGGGGTAGATGTTACCCTTAGAATTTTAAATGGGAAGGGGGGTCAAGTGGCACATCATTTTGATGGGCGTTCAATTCTTGTTCCAATGGTACCCTGACTTATTATTTTGTGATGAGCATTTTCCGAAAAATTGCGTTCTAAACTAACAGAAGTAATTATTAGAACGCCTATACTGAGATGCATTATTGTATTGACTCCCTTTAATAAAAATGGTTAGAAGAGTAGATGGCACCGCTCCAACCCTTGAATGACAGGAATAAATTTATTACGCATGGGATTTTTTATTTGGTGGTTATTTTCCTTCTACACAATAAAATTTAATTTGCGAGAAAGACATTTCCAACATAAAATCTACTTACGCTTATCTTATTAGCTGTTCGAAATGTTGTCCATTTTGCTCTAAACAGTAATACAGTCTGTTTTCGAACTCCCCTCTAACATTACGGAAAACTTCACTAGGAACTGACTGGCATGCTGCTGTAATTCGTCTTTTAAGTTCGTCAATATCAGAAGGTTGTGTTTTATAAACAACGGATTTAAGATGCCCCCAAAGAAAGAAATCTAAGGGTGTTAAATCCGGTGATCTCGGAGGCCATTCAACTGCTCCCCTTCTGCCAATCCATCTACCCGGAAATCTCTCGTTTAACCACTGTCGGACGGGAAGAAAATAATGAGGTGGAGCACCGTCCTGCTGGTAATGTAACAGATCCTCCTGCAAAAGTTCATTACCTTCTGCATCAATTTGAGTTTCTAGCTCGTGAGTTATAAGAGGATCGATAGTCTCTTCAAGCATATCAAGGTACAGATTGCCAGTCAAGTTTTCTTCCAGAAATAATGGACCAAGAATGGCATTTCCAAGAATACCAGCCCAAACATTAACTTTTTGTGGGTGTTGTGTATGCCCTTCCCGAAAAATATGTGGGGTTTCGTCACTCCAATAGCGACAATTTTGTCTATTAACATTGCCATTCAGAAAAAATGAACACTCATCGCTGAAACAGATGTTTAACAGAAGATTAGGGATGGTATTGACTCGATGAGACATGATTTCACAAAACTCTATTCTTCTATCATAATCATCCTCGTGGAGCTCTTGAAGAATCTGCATTTTATATGGATGAAATTTATGCATTTTCAATGCTTTTCTTATAGTCTCGCGTGACATTCCCGTCTGTTCTGATACTGATCGTAAGGAGCTCGTGGGCTCTGCAGCAAATGTTCCCAAAACTTCAATTTGAGCTGCTTCATTTAGTACTCTGGGGTTATTTCTTTTTTTATTTGTCACTGAACCAGTTTCGTAAAACTTATTCACCAAATCAAGCACATACCAGTGACTTACATTACAATTTGGATGTCTTTCGTTAAAAAGACATGCCGCCCTTCGTGCGCACTTTCCAACTTCTCCATAAATTACAATCATTTCAATTCTGTCTTGAAGAATGTAAACCATTTTTACACTTTTATACACTTATTAAAGTAATTCCTAAACAGCCCAACAGGTACAACGGTATTCACAATACTACCACATAGTTCAAATTTGCTAACCAATTTTTTGCCGGAAAACAGAAACTTTTTACAGCAGAAGTAGCAAAAAAGGAAGGCTATCTGTACAATTTCTGCGATGACACTTAAAAATTCAGCATTTAATAAACACAACTTTACTACCATCTACGTTTTACTATTAGACTACTTTTTTATGTAAAGTGTTTGGAGCTAATGGCTAATGTTACCCCTAATACAGGGTTGGAACGGTACCACCTACTATTCTAACCAGTTCTGGCCAAACCATGCATCTCAGTACAGGCGTTCTAATAATTACTTCTGTTAGTTTAGAACGCAATTTTTCGGAAAATGCTAATCACAAAATAATAAGTCAGGGTACCATTGGAACAAGAATTGAACGCCCATAAAAATGATGTGCCACTTGACCCCCCTTCCCATTTAAAATTCGAAGGGTAACATCTACCCCTCCTAGGGGGTTGAACCACGAGGGCTACAAATAGTCCTTGAAAGTATCCCCCTTGACAATAAAATTGACCTGTTTTTTCGATTACTCATATTGTTTACTGGAAGGAAGATATTAAGGGTGGGAAGTTTTCAAATTGACACCCTGTATCTGTATAAACTGCAAGTCTATATTGTAATTTTTTACATCGTGTGATTTTTGTGAAAATAATTTTATTTTATCAATGTTGTTAATTTTTTTGTAAGTTTATACCTCTGTCCTACGAAAAATTTTGCTAATTTCATTTCAGAATTATTATTTTTTGTTAAATGTTTATTAATATTAATAATTATTAATTATTAATAATAATAATTATTTTCTTAAAAAAGAAGCAGTTGACCAAGAAAATACAATTTTGTGAAAAAGATGCCCGATTTTTAATTGTATATATTTTATTTTCATCAAAAAATGTTGCAATAAAATAATATGAAAAAACTCAATTAAATAATTTTTATGGTATATATATATATATATATATATATATATATACATATATATATATATATATAGAAAGTTACTTATGACACTATTTTCACATATATATATATATATATATATATATATATATATATATATATTTCGGTCACCATGACCGCACCACACGCGCACCGTCATCAAACTTGTACCACAGTAGTTAAGTGTTAAGGCTCATCTTCAACAAATCAACTTGTAAATAAATATTTGTTTATAAGGCTGTTTATATTGTGTCATATTACCATTGTACTCCGTATTTTATTTGCTCACACAATTTAATTAATAATTTTTTTCTCAAAAGGGCTTGCCCTTAAATAAATGAATAAATAAATATTTTCAAAACCAGCAAGTGATAATCATTTCTCTCTTTAGTCAATGTCTCTCTTACGCCAGCTATAGTTGAATTGACGTGTTTCTCCTACGCAAGCAAAATATTGAAAATGTGGAAATGGCAAAGGACAGAAGAAACAAAAAAATGAAAGAAGTTATACAAAATAAATGGTACCCACTGACAAAAATGGGTTTTCATTCCTGGAGCTCACAACATAATCTGGCTCAAACCAGATTATATGTCGGAACACACTATACGAAGGCGTGATCCGCATCTGAACAACCTCTGTTTCAAAATATGCATATCGCAATCCGCAAATACTGGAAGGAAGTTGTCCGTTGTACTGGAATGGCTATTGAAGTAGAACGGGCGAACATGACTGTTCAATGAATATGAGGCTTGCGGGGTATTTGCATGCGTCGAAACACTAACTGCATCGCTGGGTTGCATGGAACTCTTCACGCAACAATGACTGCTTGACGCTTCACGCTTTATCGTGTATATACAGCTGACATTCGGATCCATTACGGAAAAATAACTAATCGTGCTGGTGAGAACTGAATATTAAATTTCATGCCGTACTCGAACCTGGTGCTAATAGCGCCATAGCGAGCATATTTGCGTTTATGGTGATTAGGATGTTTATTGAAGCACAAAGCCTTCACTTGCTTGAACTCCTGATAGGCTGGTACCAAAACGAATTCTAAATGCTTAAAATAAGAAAAAAGTAACTGGCAAGGACCACGTGGAGAATGTTCTAACTTTTAGAAAAAAATGTATAAACACGAAAACAGTCAAAATGGTGTATGTAATAGAGATGCAGTTTAGGAGTTGAAAACGGTTTTTTGCGATTTGCGTCGAAACATGACTTCTAAGCGGAAAATGTTCAATGAAAAAAATTGTTGACAATGAAGTAATTAAAAATGTTTATCACTAACACTTTTCGACATAACCTCAAATTATCCGTCAAAATGGCGAAAACCGATTTTTCAGCATTTGATTTTTTCTCTCAAATAAATGATTTAATTTGCATGAAAATATGTAGGAATATGTCTTTGTAGGTGTCGAATGAGCATGATTTTTCAAGTCAGAAGACGACAAGTTTTCGAGCTATACAGGGTGTTAATTAAGTACGTTGACAAACATCGGGAGGTGATTCTTTGAAGGTTTTCAAGATGAAAAGTTCATATAAACATATGTCCCAAACGGCTTGGTTTTCGAGATACAGGGCGATAAAAATACATTTTTTTCAAGATTTTTTAGAGTTAACTTCGACATTTTCGACAATAATCAGTTCAAATTAGGCAAGTACAATCCATTCAATAGGGCGCACGATACAAAATAATGCATTTCTTAAATAATTCACAGGGTCCTCCTTTTTTCAGAGTCAAGCTTTGTTCAACCCTTCAGAATTTTTTTTTCCGCCGCCACTGACATATTATGAAGAAGGAATAATCAATGTTGTTTCATTTAACATCTTTTTGATATCTTGCATTTTTTCATTTACTTGTACGGTTCAGGGGCTATAATGAAAATATTAATTTAAACATTTTCCAGTGTGGCATAACATTAGAAAATTTGAAAATTAAACATTTTCAATTATTGTAAATTGATGGAAATATTTTTTCAGAATTAAAAAAATCTACGATGAATAAAAATTATACAATAAAAAATATTAAGACAAGCTTTTATACAAATGCACTGAAAATGAAAAAATAATTTGTTTCATATTTTGTAGGTTATTCTGTGAGTATCAAAATCTTTCTGTACAAGATTACCTAGATCAAACAATGAAATGAATTATTTTTTCCGTTTCAGTGTATTGTATAAAAACTTTAAAATGTTTTCTTTTTATAATTTTCATTTTTAACATTTTATTTTATTTTTTATGTGAAACTGAAAATCTCCAACCCAAAAACCATCACATACCAATTTTGAACAGAATCGGATCATAATCACAAAACTCGTCCGCCATATTGGAGCCGCCATTTTGTTTTTTAACAAACATTTTTTCAATGCATTGTCACCGGAATTACGGAAACCTGCCAAATTTCAAATTAATCGGAGTATTAGAAGTGGGTCAAATTCAACTTTTATTAAATTGTTTGTTAGTTAGTTACAAGTGAAGCTAAATAAAAGCTTGTTATTGTAAAGATGTGATTTCTTTTTGTGATATCTAACAGAAAACTACTATCTCCCCGTCACTGCGGTACGCTGGATATTAAACTAGATCTGACAGATATTGGGAAAACCTTAACTTTCAACCTGAAGATTCTGATGGTAAAAATGTGCATTTTCATTGAGATATTTGATTAAAAATGTTTTTACCCATCAGTCTTGATAGAGAACTCATACAAATTTTTTGTTATTTTAAAAAAAGATATTTTTTAGTTTTCAATTGAACGTTTCCTTTTCAACATAAAAAACTTCCGAAAGGTAATCCTGTAATGGAAGATAGTTAATAGGGTTTATCTAATAGTCGCAGATCATTACACATTTGATTTTCATTTATGAATCTCTGGTCATAACTCCGAAAAACTAAATCAAACAAATTTTTGTTTCCGTACGGAGTACATTATTTTATCAGAAATTTCGGTTTGTTTTTTCTTCTGCAGTAACGCAGAAATTTTGTAATCAATTTGAATTCATAAAAATAGCAAAGTGGGCTTTGATATTAATTCATTTATTTAAATATCAACAACTTGACAGTTATCGAAAGTTGAGAAACTGTCTCATTGTTAATTCTTCATTAGTGCAAGCTATAAAGCAGATTCATTCAATATTCCTTTGGATACAATGGTTGAATATACAAATTCAGAAATGGCAGACATGCACTTAATGTATGGAATGGCTGATGGTAACGCTCGTGCCGCCAGACGAATGTATCTAGAAAGATTTCCACAACGTCATATTCCCAGCACACAAATTTTCATCAATATTCACTCCCGTCTTCGTGAAACGGGTACTTTCAAGAGGTCTGCTGTTCTCATAGGAAGACCCAGGAGAGTTAGAACAGTTCAGATAGAAGAAGCTGTACTTAACGAAATTGAGCAGCATCCAGACACCAGTACAAGACAAATTGCGGCACAGTTTAACGTAACCCATGTATTGATATGGCAAATTTTAAAAGAGCAACAACTTTATCCCTATCACATACAGCGTGTTCAAGCTCTTCTGCCAAGGGATTTTCCAAAGAGATTAACTTTTTGCACTTGGATTCGAAATAAATTGTTGGAAAATCCATGGTTTTTATCTCAAGTGTCATTCACCGATGAGGCATGCTTTTCCCGTAAAGCCATTATTAATTTTCACAACAATCATATGTGGGCTGATGAAAACTCACACGCCGTGATTGAAAACCATTTTCAAGAGACGTTTTCTGTGAATGTTTGGGTTGGAATTGTAGGGAATTTCCTTTTTCTGCCTCATAGACTCAATGGTGACCATTATCGACATTTTCTTGAATTCATCTTACCTGGACTCCTAGAAGAGATCCCACTGAGGGAAAGAATTGGAATTTGGTTTATGCATGATGGTGCTCCAGTACACTTCAGATTGGTTGCACGCCAATATTTAGAAGAGAATTATTCTGATCGCTGGATTGGGCGTGGTGGGCCACAACTTTGGCCACCAAGGTCACCCGATATGAATCCACTTGACTTTTTCCTCTGGGGGCACCTTAAATCATTAGTGTACCGAACTCCAGTTCAAAGTGAAGAAGACCTGAGGAATCGCATACAGGAGTCATGCGGAATTATAAGAAACACTCCTGGTATTTTTGAGCGTGTCCGTCAGTCTATGGTTAGGCGCATAAACGCATGCATTGAAGTTGGCGGTGGCTATTTCCAGCAGCTGCTCTGACATATCAATTTCAATAATGGTCCTTTTCTGAACTTGATTTTATTCCTAGGGAATTTATGTTACTTTGCTCTAGTATTTGATAATAAATTTATTCACTATTCAAAATGTCCAAAATTATTTTGCCATAATTAACTTTGTGCAATACATATTCAACCTGAGTTATGGTAAAAAATGTATGGGAGCTCCATAACATTACATTTTCTCTACACGAGCAGAAAATAGCTAATTTTGTGATGAGAACAAAATGACGTATTGCGTCACGCGCTAATCTTTGGAGAGTGGCAATGACACTTCGAGAAATGAATTATTTTATACCATGCGCACTATTGAATGGATTGTACTTGTCCAATTTGAACTAATTTGGATCGATTATTGTCGAAAATTTCGAAGTAAACTCCAAAAACTCCTAAAAAATGTATTTTGATCACCCTGTACTATTTGCTTCTCAAATTTCTTTGTTATGCGTTACTGGAAAATGTTTGCGTTAATATTTTCATTGTAACTCCTGAACCGTACAAGTAAATGAAACACATCAAGAGAGCAAAAAGATGTTTAATGAAACAACATTCATTATTCCTTTCTCATAATATGTCAGTGGCGGCGGAAAAAAAATTCTGAAGGGTTGAACAAAGCTTGACTCTGAAAAAAGGAGGACCCTGTGAATTATTTGAGAAATGCATTATTTTGTATCGTGCGTACTATTGAATGGATTGTACTCGCCTAATTTGAACTGATTATTGTAGAAAATGTCGAAGTTAACTCTAAAAAATCTTGAAAAAAATATATTTTTATCACCCTGTATCTCGAAAACCAAGCCGTTTGGGACATATGTTTATATGAACATTTCGTTCTGAAAAGCTTCAAAGAATCACCTCCCGAAGTTTGTCAACGTACTTAATTAACACCCTGTATATATTTTTCGAAAAAAATTCCCTTATCTGCATCGAACAATTGTTCTAGTGTTTTTATGGATTTTAAAGGTCTGAATGTCCACTTCCAGATGGTGTATGTAATTTGGCGATTTATCGATCGTTGAACCAATAGAAATTGATAAAAACTGACAATTCTCTCTGAATCATAATTTTCCCCGTATTTTCAATGATATTCAGTAGTTGTAGAAAAAAGTAATAGGCAAGAACCAGGTGGAGAATGTTGTTGGGGTTCCAAAGGACCCCGCACTTTTTATAGGTAAAATAGTTCTTGGTGAAATTGTCTGAAATTTCAGTATATTGTAGTATTCGATGTACTGATTGAACGTGCAGAATCGCAAAGTTCGTTGATGGATAGATTTTGAAATACAGGGCGCTCAAGTTAAAAACCAGTAATTTTTATTCAAATATTTTCTCGGGATTGGAAAATTCCAACTGCATATTTTTCACTCTTATCATATCTTCAACTTATTAAATATCATTCAGATGGTGCAGATTATATCATTACAGAGACATTTTACTAATGTCTAAAAATTCGATATAATAATGAAGCATTGATAAAATAATTTTGGCATGGAGTATACTAATCTTTTTCCATCATTAATCACAATTCACACATTTCGTACATGGTGATTTGAAAAATTGGTGAAATATATGGCCGGTTCTTTCGTACACATCCTGTATAGTCAAGTGGATTACCACCCTCTGAAGATAGCTGATACCGTATGAATATGATTTCGTTGGGATATATAGGGTGATCATGAAAATTGTCAATGGTAAAAATGACAAAATATCAACGTTTCAGAAAGCACCCTGTAGTTCACGATTAAATTGGTGAAATTCTTTTATTATTATTTAATATATTCATCATCATCTCCTCAACACTGTACCATCACGTATTGAATTACCTATATTGATGAAATATAATAGATGTCTATATGTTTCTATTGATGGCCAGCAAATATAATAGTGCGAGATCCGGTATAAGAAATATATACCCTCATCTGTTATTTAGTAATAAAGAAAAATTTAAGCTAGATAATATTTGAATCAACGTATTGCAAATAGGTTGCCTAGCTAAATTTGGGCCAGATGATGTTAAACAATAAAATGTTTACTCAATTTTTTTTGATCAACTTCCCCAATCAGTCATTTAGATAAATCGAGCACCAGCTGAAAGAATATACCCCAATTAAAGGAAAAAATAAAGGTTGCCTACTATCCCCTCGGCCCAACTATGGAGTTGCCAGGTATGAACAGGTAAGAAAGCGTAGTTATTATACCCTCATAAGTTATTTCATTGAATGAAAGCTAATTTCATGCACAATCCAACTACATTAGGTTGCCTCATCAAAAAGTTGGTTAAATCCATGGTTGCCTAGATTTAAGTTTGTAAATTTTCTACCGTTAAGAGTGACACAGAACCGTTGCGTGCACTATTCCATTAGGTAGAACAAAGATGCAACGAGTTTTATCAGCGATAATACATCATTATAACTATGAAGCAATAAGTTTTTTCGTGTAAAATGTACGTTTTTCAAAGGAGATGTGTCTGATCGTGAAAGCGCGGACTAAATACTGGTAAGGTCAGATAAAATATCACGTAATGATATGAACATTTTTTTTATTGACGAAATACAAAATAATAAGTAAAAAACTCATTCGGATTCTGACTCGTCAGAAGTGCCAATGGTAAAATCAAATTCACAGTTTTCATCGTTTTCTTTGTTTTTTATTTCTATTAATATGTCGTTGACATGTAAGGGTGTTGGGTCCCCTTCAAACTACGTCGGCTTCAAATAGCCATCTAAAAACCAGCCACAGTCTTCGGGATTGAATTTAACGCAGCATGCTTCGGTTGCATGGAGCCACATGGAATTGACATATATAGTGCGCAAAATTTTCTGTTTTAGTGAGATCCAGCACGGTGGAATCAGATTGGAGTCGATGCCTTTAATCTTCTTTATAAAATGCTTTTGGTCTTTCTTCATTGAATATGTTTCTTCGAACAACTGATATCTAGCTTCATTGATATTGTTACACTGCTTGATCCCATAAAGAAGGGCAGTAAATTCTTGAACACGTTGCATTTTCTCTTCGTGGAGTACATCTTCTGGATCCGTCAAAGATGCGAATGTTTCCTGGAAATTGTTCCGCTTTGAGAATATTTTAAAAGGCTTGACTTTCCCTTTGTTATAAAATGCCGCTGTGTAATCACAGCCCGTATATGCGTGGAAGGCTGGCAGACCCAGGCATAAATTAGGACCCAATTTCATTGCAAGCTCAGTACAGTTAACGCAATCCACATCTTTCTTAGTGCTTTTCTTTGATGATGAACTCGCTAACCAAGTTTGAGTCTGAGGAACTTTGTGGATATTAGCAAGTAAAATAACCAAGACATCGGTATCATTTGCTTTGACCAATATTTTCGAATTAGGTGGCGCTTTCGATATATGAAACATTATCTGCGTATCTGCCTCTTCATGTTGACATGAATAATCTTCTTCTTCACGTTTCACGACGTGATTCCCAATAGTTTGATACGAGAAACAGTGTTCCCCAACTGTTATAAAAAATTTTTTGTCTTGGATTATTGAAAATAGATTATCATTGTCCCAGTAACTAGCCAAGAATTGTACCAAGGCTTCTTTGAAACGATAATTTTTGAGATTTCCGAGAAAATCGCTAGGTCTAGGTTGAAGAGGTCCTTGGATGACATACGGTCAATCGAACTCCAGCCGACTTTGACGTTCACAGTCTTTGATGGAAGGTGTTATGTGTCTATCAAAAATAATGTGTACTTCTGAGGCGTTAGTTGAGCATAATTTTATTAAGATCGATTCAGCAACCTTGTCGAATGTCTGAGGCATAGATGATCCGATACTATACATGTAATAAAAGCCGTCTATTATTTCAATATCGAAACCAGTGGGCTCAACTGTTTTGACGCAATAGTTTAATATTTGGGCTAGTTTGCATTTGTTAGTTTTCAGGAACTCACCAGTACACGAGAAAAGAGCAGGTGGCACAGGCGCTAACGGAAAAGTTAAGCAGTACTCTATATTGATGTCTTTCTCAATACTAATCGCAAGTAATCGTCCGAAGATGTCTCTTTCCATTTTAAGAACGGCCTTTTGAGTTTCATCTTTGCTGGTTTGAGTTTTGACGGCGGACTGTGAAACAAAATTCAGGATTTTGTTACGCTTTATCGGTTTTTCGAACCTTTCGGGAGTGGAATTGCATTCTGAAATAAACGCCAATTTTTGTTGTTTTCCAACCGACTTAACATTGATTAAAAAATCACAAACTTCACTAGATGCTGCCTTACCAGTTGAAATATTAAACAGAACATTTTTATCGATAATTTCAACGAACGGATTCACCGTATTTTTGATAGTCTCAATGATACTCTGAAGACTTTCGTTATCCCTTTTTATTCGACTCTTCTGCAAGGCATGACAGGTATCATCTTTTTGCGATATATTAACTTGCGCTTTAACGGTCGATACAATTTTGGTCCTTATACCATGACTAAGTGCCCATCTTTGTCGCGCTGATATAGATTCTGCTGCAAGATTATACGTTAATTGATTTGAGCCATCAGCATTAATGGTCTGTTCTAACGTCAAGTCAACGGGTGATCGGGAGAAAGCAGATTTGGTACGTCGAATACCAAATGCTCCTCGTTTAAATTCAGACACCACATGCGAATTGCTGTTCTGTGCCTTTATAAGATTGTTGACGTACATAATAGACCACCTGGCATAGTTTGGCTGGTTCAAAGAAAAGAACAAATCGGACATGTTGTAAATAGAGTCTATATACAGCTCAAAATCACTACACCGGATGCTTCTGCAAAACCGAAGAAACAAATTAATGAACTCACAATACTGGAGATAGTATTGAGCCGTTTTCCCATGCTCACCGAGTAAAGTTTTCTTGCAATATTCTTTGTAGCCATCTACTATTTTTCTCAATATTTCAGGTAAGTCAATTTTGCACTCAACGATATGTACAACTTGATCCTTCAAAATTTGTAAATGTTCGTCCAGCATCTCAGGATTTGATTCATTCTCAGATAAATTCTGCTCGAAGTGAATGATTTGTAGTGCAGCGGAAGTCAATGGATGGAGACGTTTGCAGCGATTGAAATGTTTGCTGTCTAGAAAGCTATTGGTTGACCCTCCTGCTAAGACCTCTGCTTGAACCAAAACGTCTACCAAACCGCTGCAGTCTATATATTTTCCAATGGCTTTAAAGAATGCCATCTGAGTGTGAAATGCTCCCAAATTGATGAATATATTGTCGTATTTCGGTTTGTCATTTTGCTGTATTTGCATCGCCATTTTAGCTATGGCTAAGTCGTACGTGACAATTATCATTTCTTCATAACACTTTTCAGCAATTTCATTTGCAATGACCAGCGTTTCATTTACTGTCGCATATGACGTTGGGGAAGAATTAATTGGAGGCAAATAATGTACGGTTTGAATTTGACTAATATCGGTCGTAACCATACAATTGTAGCCTAACCACATAGGTACTGAATCAAGTCGTGCTAAAGACATCATCCACAGTAAATCCATTTCACTGGCAACATCTATAGCTCCTTGGTATGTAACCATTCCTTTTACGATGGAATCAATTGTAATTCCATGGTAGCTGTAGGTTTTTTATAATATGGCCGTACGTCTCTTGAAATTTGATTGAAGCGTCGTCTTTTTCGTGATGGTGCTCTTAATTCATCATTATCGTAATGATCTTGAAGGGTTGACGACGTTGAAGCTTCATTGCCAGCGGTAGGAAATTGATATATTATTCCAACTGTGTCATGCATGGTGTCTTTACCTGACGTAGTATCGACGAAGCGATCAAAATTGTCAAACGCTATGTGAGTACTTTGACCACGACCTGCATTGATACCTGATGGTATGACTTTATTCTCTTCGATTGCTGTGTAAGTCATTTCAGTCTCTAACTCTTCGGCCAAGTTATACCCAATTGTATGACCATATCTGTTGAGTATCGTCAGAACTTGTCGTGAATTAGTTAGAGACTTCATAGCCAATCCAAGATTTAGAGTTTTATCAGGCTTAACTCGACCTTTTCTTATCATATAAATTATGTCACTACATAATGACTTGATTTTAACAGAGATCTGGTTTGAATCATCAGAAGAAATGTCTGGTCCTAGAATTAAATGGTTCATAAACTCATAAAGTTTCTTTGGAATATCACATTCTCCTTGTAATACATTGTCTACTGTTAAACGACTTGGCAGCTTTCGGCTGGGCATACTTTTAACAAAATATCTCAAATCATACGCAACTTCTTGAAACTTACTGTCCTCGTGTTCCTCTAATTTAACAGCTTGATTTGCCAGTGTTGATACGTCCGTATTATTGAGGTAAATAATCTTCTTGTTGTGAGGTCCAGTAGATGTCTCAATTGTGAGTCGGTTGCCAAAAACTTTGCATATTTTTTTTTTCAAGATGTTCACTCCGAAATAATGAAAACTCTTCAGGGCGTTTCTTACTCTCTGCAAACTCCAACAGCAAAGCCTTATACCGGGAGAACAGTTGCGTGACGTACATTATTTTCTGGTTGTTGATTATCTCTTGCTCTATAAATGTTGCAAGATGGTTAAACGCTAACTTATGTATCTCTCGGTCTTTATGCCAATCAGTATCAGCGTGTTCCTCAGATTGACGTTTCATCCGTACTTGATATGATGAGAAACACGTTGAATGATACGCGACAATTTGATTCTCAAGCTTATCCAGTACCTCAAAATCATCTAAAGTTGCAATTGTTTTCAGCTGGATAACAGTAGCTTCTAACTTCGGGAACATTAGGGAAGCCCTTCGCTGTCCGATTTTCTTGCGTGAATAGTTGCAAAATAAGCAAACCGCTTCTTTCCTTGTCGTGGTACACGATCGTCGAGATGAGGAAGCTTCTGCAGATGCAGCATCAACACCGGGCTCCAAACGTGATGAGGTCTCACCAAAAATTCCTGAAGCACTCAGTGCTGTTTGTTCAGGTGTCACTGATGGAGAATCCAAATCTACCTCGCCTGACGATGCATCGCACGGTACCTAGAACAAATATTTTGTTGCATAAGTTTAAACAATTAGTTTAACTTTAAATAGAATTTATAAAATTTAGTCTGTAATATATGGATAGATGGACATGTCCAATTGTTTAAAGTTTAGATTCTTGTATAAATTACAACGGAACACTAAAAACATGTTACATTATTTCATTAACATGTTTTTAATACCTTTGATAAGGCCAGAGTATAATCGGAACTGTTGATTCCAGTGAGATGAGCGTCAATTGTTGACGTGATTGGATCCCCCTTAAAAAAATACATTCGATTAAAAAAATATATTTATAGCAATTATTATTCCTTAATACGTACAGAGTCTTGAGACGAGCTAGGTGACATTTTTTGTTGCTTTAGATTGGTTGAGAGTGGCGGTACCTGGAAATATTACATCACAGTAAATAACGAATATCAGTGGTTTCGCAACGTGGTAGGCGGGAGTATGAGCAACTTGCTTATTTCGATAAAAACTAAATATTATGTACTCACTTCATGATTCCTGCAAAATTGTGAGTATTCATCATTGTACTTCTTGCTAAGAACTGTTACTTTTTTGTAGCATGTAGAATGATAACCAACATTAATCACCGAATCCAAACTTAGCAGTACTGAATCTGAATGCACAAATTTTTTTTTCCGCCGAAATAACAACTTCAAATAACAATTCTTGAATGATTCATCATTAAAATCAATAATAGAATCCTCTAAACCACACAAAAAACACTTTTTCATTTTCACGTACACGATATTTTAATAGACGTGGAAAGTCATGACGTAACAAACGTCATTCTTGACAAAAACTAATTCCAAACATACCTCTGTCAAATTTAAATCAGCTTGACAGATATTGATACCGTTAAGGTTTCTGGTAGAAGTTTGTGTTTATCGTGTTATATACAGTGTGTCGCACTTTTCATGGAAGCACCCCCGTAACTTCCGTAATTATCGAGGTAGAATAACAAATCTCTCAGGACTGAAGAAAATGATGAAAATGTATCTACCGGTTCAATGATGATGGTCCAAGTTATATACACCGCCCGCCAGTCGCGATGGAACAACCCATTTTTACGGTAAATCATATTAGGGGGCAAAACAGACTCGAAATTCCTTCAGATTCGTGATCAGGACCCCCTAACTGATTACAATTATACCTTTTTCCTGGAAAAAATTCAGTCCTGAAAAATCCGAATTTGTACAACTTTTCATGGAAGCACCCCCGTAACTTCCGTACTTGTTTGACGTGGAATTTTGAAATTTGCATATATCAAGGGATGTCTTGATACTGCCATAGAAAACAAATGAGAATTGAAATTATTCAACAATATTGTTGATAGTGCAAATTAAAATAATAATCTAGGCAACCATGGATTTAACCAACTTTTTGATAAGGCAACCTAATGTAGTTGGTTTGCGCATGAAATTACCTTTCATTTGATATATAATTCAATGAAATAACTTATGAGGGTATAATAACTACGCTTTCTTACCTGTTCATACCTGGCAACTCCATAGTTGGGCCGAGGGGAAAGTAGGCAACCTTTATTTTTTCCTTTAATTGGGGTATATTTTTTCAGCTGGTGCTCGATTATTTTAAATAACTGATCAGGGAAGTTGATCAAAAAAATTTAAGTAAACCTTTTATTGTTTAACATCATCTGGCCCAAATTAAGCTAGGCAACCTATTTGCAATATGTAGATGCTAATATTATCTAGCATAAATTCTTGTTTATCACTAAATAACAGATGAGGGTATATATTTCTTATACCGGATCTTAGACTATAAAGAACACAACCAATAAATAGTTATTTATGCAACAAGTGCAAAAAGTGAATGTTTATTGCACTCGATGTGAAATTGTCCGTCGAGGCCGTTAGGCCGAGTTGGACAACACGTCGAGTGCAATAAACAATTTTTGCACGAGTTGCAAACAACATTTTTTCTACGTTCATGCAAAAAGCAAAAAAATGATTTATTGAGGTGCGGCACTAGGTGTAGGAAAATGAAAAACGCAACTTGAATACTTTATTATTAATATCGATTTACATTGAAACAGGAACTAATACGTTACGAACAATTTAACTTTAACTTTATTTTTACCCTCAATGTTGAAAGTGAATGAACAATTGGTGCAATTTTCAATATGAATATTTCGTAGTAAAGTACCTATTGCCAATCTCACAGAATATCTGCTAAATATGTAGTAGGTTTAAACGTTTATGTTTGTCATGATGACAGCACGTTGAAGTAGAATGACAGATGAGTGCAATAAAAACTTTATTGCACTAGTGCAATAAAGAACTTCTTTTTCCACTGAATATAGTTCAATAAAGTTTTGCTTTTTGCATGAATGTAGAAAAATTTACTTAACTATCTGTACCTTACATTATTAAATTCATATATCTGATATCATTGTTATCTTCAATCTTCGCCCTCTTTTACATTTATTTTGAACTCCACATTCTCACGTTCCACTTTTTGTGAAAAATCTAGGCCACCAGCAGAATGTACCCATGAACAAGTTCCCTCAACTCGTCATGCAAATGGTAATAAGTTTCTCAATTAATAACTATGAAACTAGTCATAGTAGGAAACGGAATTTTTGGGACAGTGTTGAGTAGAGAATGATGAATGTACTAAATAATATTAAAAGAATTTCACGGAGCTAATCATGAATTATAGCATTGTTTATATAGAGGTAAGATAGTTAGTCAATGCCTGTGTAATCGGTGTAATTGGAGTGTCATCTAGCGTGATTACTTACAAACATGAATATTTGACGTCATTTTAATGCAGGTTCCTTCAAAAAACCCTGATTTTAATGCTGTCCCATTGTTTCAATCAAGTTACGACATGACTTGGAGGCCAGATCACTGAAGTTACGACTTGACTTGGATGCGAGCTCACTATCGCCATCTACATGTCGCATCCATTTTGATCCAATTATAATCCCATATGGTTGACTAACTATCTTCTATATAAACAATGATTATAGGGTGATTTGTGAAACGTTGATATTTTGTCATTTTTATAATCGAAAATTTTCATGATCACCCTATATATTCCAACGAAATCATGTTTATATGGTATCAGCTATCTTCGGAGGATACTAATTCACTTAAATATACAGGATGTGTACGAAAGAGCTGGCCATATATTTCACCAATTTTTCAAATCACCCTGACGAAATGTATGAATTGTGATTAATTATGGAATAAGAATAGTATATTGGATGCCAGAATAATTTTATCAATATTTCATTATTACATCGAATTTTTAGACATTACTTAAATGTTTTTATTTTTCACTCTGTACCTACATAATGATATAATCTGCACCATCTGAATGATATTTAGTAATATGAAGGTACGTTGATGATAAGAGCGAAAAAAAAGGCAGTCGGCACTTTCAAATCCCGAGAAAGTAATTAAATATAAATTACTGATTTTTAACTTGATTTCAAAATCTATCCATTAACGAACTTTGCGATTCTGCCCGTTCAATCAGTACATTGAATACTACAATATCTTAAAAATTCAGACAATTTCACCGAGAACCATTTTACCTATAAAAAGTGCGGAGTTCTTTGAGGAAAAAAAAAATTTCAACACGAAAACACTCAAAATGATGAAATGGGGATGCAGTTTAGGGATTGACAACGTTTTTTGCGATTTTTGACGAAACGTAACCTCTTATTGAAATGTGTTCAACAAAAAAGGTGTAGATAATAAAAAATCGGAAACTTCTATCTTTCTTTTTTACATAACCTCAAATTAACCGTCAAAACTGGAAAAACCAAATTTCTTAGTGACTTTTTTTTTCTCGCTTATGATTTAGTTCAGATAAAAATTTTAAGATAAATGTCTTCTTTTGCGACGAATAAGCATGCTTTTTTCGCAAATGAGAAGACTACTAGTTTTCGATTTATTAACATTTTTCGAAAAAAATACTCTTATTTTCCACGAAACATTGTTTTAGTATGTTTTGCATTTTGAAGGTCCACAAGTGACCATTTCAATTGTAGAAATGTCCCAGAATCATGATTTTATCAATATTTTTAATGATTTTCGACATTATTCATTATTTTTATAACAAAGAGTAGTTAAATTATTCATAATGAAATATTGGAATACCTAATCATACTACAAAATTCATTTAATGATACCATTTCTATTATTTTTTACAACTATTGAAAATCATTGAAAGCATTGAGAAAATCGTGATTCAGAAAGATTTAATTTTAAGCGTTTTAACGATCAATAAACCACCAAGTTACATAGACCATTCTGAGGTAAACATTTCAACAATTAAAATAATCACTTATATTCCTTCGAAATACAAAAAAAAAACACCAAAACAACTGTTCGTCGAAGATAAGGGAATTTTTTATTTACCGAACTCGAAAACTAGTCGTCTTCTGCATTGCGAAAAAATCATGCCAATTCTACACCAGAAAAAACATATTTTTACAAATTTTTGTCTAAATTCAATTATTTAAACGCGACGAAAATTGCAAACACTAAAAAGTCGTTTTTTCCATTTTGACAGGTAATTTGTGGTTATGTCGAAAAGTGTTGTCCACAATAGTTATTGATTTTTTCATTAGGTACAACTTTATCATTGGACATTTGCATCTAAGATGCCACGTTTTTCCTCAAATCATTTGAATTAGGGAATTTAATATAAATTGGAATTGAGGAAGTGATCCTTGGAAACTAATGCGAAATCGCAAGTGAACAAAAAACGGTATTGTTGGAACAGATAACGACGCCAACGAAGAGAAAGACAAAGAACTTTGAAGAAGACAAGACGGAAAAACTTTTAGATCAACGAAATTACAAAATTATGATCAACAACTAGTAAGCAGACTATCAAAAAGCAAAGCAGACTAGAGGACAAGAAATACAGTACGTACCATACTTCCAGAATAGATCGTCACCCTTTTTTTACAGAATCGAGTTTATTTTTGTCCAAATGTGACGAATTGTATAAAATAAAAATTTTGTTGTCGTATATTATGACAAAAAACAGACGACGGTTATAGCAGTTCTGTCCCACGACACAAAAAAAATATGTCTTGTGTGACAGACCTGCTACAACCGTCACAAATTTAACGAAAAATAGAAGGAAACTGTTAATTTCTAACTAAAAGATCAATCCCAGAAAATGTAGCAGAAGTAAATGTCAACTTTCAAACTAGAAAACAATTTTTCCAAAATATTGTCCAGAAGAAGTTTCTCGGGGCAACCCGGGCATCGATAACTTGTTTCTTATCTTCTAGAAACTTTGCAACATTGCTTACAACGCAGGAAATACCTTCTCCTTGAATAGTTCGTAGGAACAGGGATAGCCTCTGGAAAATGTCTCATATTGTCTAGAGCAGCAACACCTTGTCCAGAAACATTGGTATTCGTACTCCTATTTGGCATAAAGGCGGGCGACAACTTTATGAGAGATCTTCCATCTGAAGCACTCTGATTATGGAACGAAAATCTCAAAAACAAAAAAAAAACATATACACATGTACACGTCTCCCCTATCCAGACAATACTGAATTCGCGAGCGAACTCAGCGAACTGCGTGAAGACACCTGCATTTTAAAGTGCCTATCCCTTCCATCACTCTGGGAGAGTGCCTTCAATCACCCACTAACAAAATACCGGTTTCCTCTGTCTACTGGGACACACGTTAAAGGCTGTCATATGGATAACTCTTATTTCAGGTCTGCTGGGGACGGTTTGCAACAACGAAAAATGCCTGCTATAGCAGGCGTGTCGCAGCGCTCATGATGGCTTCAGCAGGTCTGTCCACGAATGTGTTAACAAGAGTTGCAAAAGAAAAAGACGGAAAGAAGAAAAAGGAGTACCTATTATTACAAATGATTAAACAAAATATTGAAATGTTCAGAAACTTATGATAATAACTTATAATAACAAAGTAGAATTGGTGCACTGCTGTTATTCATTTAAAACTAATGTACTACATTCTGTAATGTCTTCGGAGTGCCAGTATTGGGAGTTTTCATGAGATCATTCATGCTTGTGATCTGTGGCTTCAATAAAATTCGCAGTCCTTCATAAATAGGACAATCAAAGATGTGGGATTGTTTCATTCGTACCCAGATTGCAGATAGAACAGGTTTGATCCATTTTTATTATGTGAGTGGAGCAATTAGCTGTCAATTTGAGATAGTATTTGTTACATGTTCTCAACTGTGCAATTAATCGGATGGATGAGATTGGGATGGATAATTTGATATAAAATAGTCCATTTTCACTGATAAGGAGCCCATACAAGTAGGGATATTCGAAGTGAGATAGTCTATTCTTATCCTCACGAAGTAAGAGGGATTGTTAGGAGGATATAATGATGGGAGATAGCTTCTTAAAATCATTTGTGAGAAGATCATGTGATAAATCCTGTCTATCAAGAGTAGAGAAGTAATCAACAATTTGTTTCACCCAGTTAAATTTAGACTCTGTCATGTTGAGATGAAACAGACGTACCAATAATATTATTACTAATGGCACCCAACTTATGATGCAATTAGAAATCCAACAACAATTATTATGACAATATATAAACAAGGGCATCACAGAAACAATAACATAAGTATCGCTTGTACGTGATATAGACAGGTTTTATAAAAAGTAATTCTAAGATATGTAACAAAGGTATAAAAAAATGTTTCAGAATGACAAATGTGAAATATTGCAAAATCAGCATCATCGAAATAATTGAGTCGATACTACAAAAACTAGGGAAGAGTTTCATGTCAGCATTGTTACTATCGGGTAAACTATCACAATCGGGTGAATGTCATAGTTGGGTGAGAAGCGACATTACTATTTTTTTTACGAGAACAAGTTCATGACTATAAAATGTAGATAGCAAGAAATATTCAACAAAGGTAATAACTAAAAATTAGTATTCAGTAAAAACAAAAGTATTTTGTAGACGGAATAAGCAGGCTATAGAAGCAAAGTGTTCATAATGTAAAGTATATATAAACATTTGAGAAATTATAGAATTAATTTATGATATTCTGGAAAAGAGATGTTTCGCTTTTCATTAACCATTTTTTGCCATATTTTTTAATATTTTTGGATTGTTGGTTGATTTTATTTGTTCTGGCAATATCTGGTTTCACAACGGTTACCTTTCAGGAATTTATCTCGGATTCTAGTGGGAAAGTAGTGAATAACTGGTTCCAGTTGAATGTTTCATTCCTCCTAGCATTCATTATGCTCAGACAAAACAGTTGGCTGATATCCAGTACAGCAGCATTCTTGTACAAACTATCACTAGGGTGAGTTTTTCTTCACTGAGTATGATTCTCAGTATCCATTTTTTAATGGTAGGTTTGTAAGTTAACAGTCATTCACTTCTCCCCACCCTATTATACCATAAGACATTCGAGATTTTACAAGTGCGAAAATCAGCGTTTCTTAAATAATTGAATTTGGAAAGAGTACCTCTCAACTCCCTAACTGTAATTTTCGTGTGTAAATCCCAGCGTAAATGAATATCTATAATTATTCCTAAATTTTTGATGTATTCACTTTCAGGAATAGAATATGTATCGCCAGTCTCAAAGGTCTCATATTTGGCAATCTGGAGTATGAAGTAAAGGGTAGGTATCTGTTTTTTTTAAAATTTATTGTAAGTTTGTTGTTAGAGAATCTTCTTCCGATTTTCAAAAAGTTCTCGGCTGATGCTTTCAATTGCTGCCCGTTGAAGCCTTTATATAGAATCGCTGTATTGTCAGCAAAGCTCAATTTTTTTCCTTGGTTTAAAGAAGCAGGAGTTCATTCAGTTAAATTGTGAGGAGGATTGGCCCCAGTATAGTTCCATGAGAAACTCCAAATCACTATTTCAGGTCTTCTCAGAGTATTGCCGATACTAACTCTGTGTTCTCGATCACTCAGATATTTTCATAGTTATTGAAACATTCACAATCATGAATTTTCGGAAAAATCTTTGGAGAGTTAGGAATCAGTAAGAGATTATAAATTTGTATGGGGAAGGGAGGAAGTTTTTCATTTTTTTTAAGTCATTTCAAAAACCTAGTAGCTCTAGCTAATCAAGAAACTCACTCACCCATAAATATCAGCTCCAGTACTATTTTTCATTGATTATTTTTCGACATATCTTGCAACCAATAAAAACCATAAATTTAAAGCTATGATATACTTTCAAACCAATCACAACATTATTATAGTGGGAATTTACTACTTAGATTATTGCCTCGGGAATATTCGTGGAATTTTGTTTTTATTGTGTGACAACAACTGATAATTTTGATTTGACGTCTGTCATCAGTTTGCATGCAAATTGAAAAATGAATTTAGATAACCGTAATGAATAAAAATGTTATATAGAGAATGTGTCTATGATTGGGGCATCAAAAAATAATCTATCGAATACCACACGAGAGTTCGATAAAGTAGAAAATAATCTTCCACATTTTTTCTCAAACTTATTGCCATTTGGCAATAGACACGAGAGCTCGAAGGGCTCGAGTGGCAACAAGTTTTCGAAAACTCTGTCGAATTATTTTCACTTTATTCTCACTCTCTTGTGGTATTACAACTGATAATTTCACTCGCCGTATGAAACCCTCCTTTCCTGTAATATTAGGACCAGTAAGGGACGTATGCCTCGATAATACGCAGTTCCTAGCTTTCGAGCCGGTAATACCTCTCTGTCATGGCAACCACGTATCCAAACAACAACGGAGAACTTAATATCATCTTGCTACTAATGTTATTCTGGCAGACTTCATGTCTATCAGGCATTATCAATAACTATTGAAGAATTCACGACAATTAAACTTCTTTTACTTTGTTGGTTCGTGAAATTTCTCATTAAATACTACTCGTGCTCACAATACTATCGATAATTCTGTCAGAAATCTTAAACTCGATCAACTTGCTTTGAGGTAGCACCACTAGTCCTAAAGGACTCGTGGTGTTACCAAGCAATTTGATCTCGTTGATTTCTGACAGAATTACTATCGATAGTATTGCGAGTACTCGTGGTATTACCCCCGAATCATTGTTTATATAGAATATAGTTAGTCAACCTTAAGGGATTATAATTGGATCAAAATGGATGCGACATGTAGATGGCGATAGTGAGCTCGCATCCAAGTCATGTCGTAACTTCAGTGATCTGGCCTCCAAGTCATGTCGTAACTTGATTGAAACAATGGGACAGCATTAAAATCAGGGTTTTTCGAAGGAACCTGCATTAAACTGACGTCAAATCTTCATGTTTGTAACTAATCACGCTAGATGACACTCGCGTTTGCGTCCAACACCAATTACACAGGCATTGACTATCTTACTTCTATATAAACAATGCCCGAATATTCATAACCATCTAATATTTGTTTTTTGTCATGACAATCCGACACAAAGCCGTGCGAGTTTTGTAGTTGCAAGTAGTATACCGTTCTGGCCAAAATATCACTCTAGAAGCCTTGTGGGGAATCTCCACCCTTGATATTCAACGAGCAAAGTGTCCCTGGTTTTAGGTAGGTTCAACTCTATAATTATTATGTTCGACTATTATCTCTGTGACTCATGTAATCCATATTTTAGATTGACAAATCAAGGAACAAACGCGGAACTGATTTCCGATATAAACGTCATTATTGACATTAGTAGATTCAATTGCTTAGAATCCCATACACCCTTACAGTATCTTGAAAGATGTTTGAATAAAAAGTATTCGCTCTTCAGTCTTGTTATAAGTTATTAACCAAAATGGAAATTTAGTTAGGAAGCTATTGCAAAATGTTTACCGATCAGACAAAACTTATTAAGTATTATTACTTTATCAACATCTCATTATAATTTTAATTTATGGAAAAATAAACTCCAAGGTATTTTCATCTGTTGGTAACGGGTTGTCATTCATGTTTTCTCACATGCCTCTCTCAAGAATGACTTTATAGTGGTGGGGTGCGTTTTCGTTACTAGGTTCTTTTTTGTTGTTTTTTTGATTCTTGCTAGTCGTACTTGGGAAACTGCTGATTTTCAGAAGTAGATTCTTCTGTTTCTTTCAAGTTTTCCATATCTTCTGTACTGTAGTTGTTGATTTTTCGTTCACATGTAGTTTGTGTTCTTATATAAAGCAATTTTCTTCTTCGTTCTCTTCAGCTAATGGTGTAATCACAATTTCTGGAATTTTTTCAAATAATTGAGAAACCATAGTAATTATAGTAGGGATGTTTGTCTGGCCAAGTGAGTGAAATTATTGAAATCGCCCCCGACAATATTTCAACTAGATTTTCCAATTCTTCCAGATGACGTCCATTGATATATCCTCTGAATTAGCCAATAATTCAAAAAGTATGAATACGGATTTATTCAGATTTATTTTGCAATCTTTCAATATTGTTCTGGTATTCTGTTCAAACGTGCTGTTGTGTCGATTTATATGCCATTCAACAGGGCTATCAACCTCAACTTAAATTGCTCCCTCGAAATTTTTTTTTTTAAATTGTATAACGCAGTGTCCACATTACTTCTGAGAAAAATTATCCCCTCCAGGGGGGGGGTGGAACCCCCCCAAAAAACGCGTTGAAATTAATTTTTGAGATAATTTCGAAATACCTCAAAAAATTTAGTTTAAATCAGGAAAATAACTTGATATTCAGAAAGAGCACAAATTTTTACAAAAAAACTGTCTCTACCAAAATTTTGAGAAATCGCACGGTATTCTTGATAAAAATTGTTGAAGTTATATGCTTTCGCAATGGGACAGGTATTGCGCCGGCTCCCGCCATCGTGCATTTTTTCAACCAGCGCGTGAAGTAAAGTTTTATAACTCCTCACATAAATGTTCAATTTGGATAAATCTAAAGTCATTTTGAAGGTAAAGATCGCAACTTTGTATTCTGATATTACTTATATTTATACGCGCAGTTGCCATCTGCAAAATTGCAATTGAAAATCTGATAATATTGAAGTTCCTGACTTCGTGAAATAATGCTTGTGATTACTGAAATAATGTCTTATCACTCGTAGCAAGTAAAATGAACAGTTGAGGAATACTTCATTGTCAAATTGCATAACGTTTAACCGGACCAAATAATGTTGGTTTTGAATACGAGTGTTTTCAATTCTTCGCATATTTTAGGTTACAAAATCTTGAAGGACTTTATAAATTACAATGCTAATAACTCATAGATAAAAGCACGTATTAACATGAATGGAAAGCCAGTTTGCAGAAAAAAACCTGCTCTTATTGAAAATGTTCATACAAATTTGGTTACATGTACAAATTTTAAATGCAATCCAGTCAATCTTTTGAGTACTTAAAATAGAGGTTACTCGGCATTTGATCGCATTATTGTTCTATAGAAAGAAAAATAAAATAAGTCCTTGATGGAATATGGGGATTCGAGACCGAGGAAGACAGTGCACCAAAGGAAACTGTCCCGAAGTGTACCTGCTTTAAACTCATTGAGATTCTAAAACCTGAAAAATATCGGCTTGGCACCTTGTCAATGCGGCAGCTAGCACGCCGCTGTATAGTGAACAGCGTCGCGGTTCTGTCGGGCAGCAGTCAACGTTGCTCTATGTAAACGTCAGATAATATAAAAGTTCCTGTGTAGAAAACACTGAATACTGGGATAAAATCGATAGTAGGAGACGACGAAACATCTCTTAGTGCTTTGTCACTGTTAATAATTGAAAATGGTGAGTTTATATTTGAAATATCATTGAAAATCACTCTCATATTTCGTTACCTCCGTTCCGCGTTTGATTTATACAATAAGTTGATCTTCTCTCGAATTTGCGAATAATTTTCATAACAGCACTTCTACAGTAATAACAACAGTTCTCAACGATTATTTACCCACATTCATATCTAAGAGTAGTAGTTTGAGAGTTTTTTCAAATATTTTCCTCATTCCCTCTCACCCCAATGTTTCTACGATACGGCGGAAATGCCCCGAATGCGGGGGCGGGAAAATCGTTTCTAATAATTTATACCTATTATTTTTACAAATTTTCGGTCAGTTTCATTACTCAGGACTGACAATTTTACATATTCATAGAAAATACCCCAAAAAAACACGATTTCGGGAAGGGGTTGATGCCCAGGGCAGGGGTTTAATTGTTGAAAATAATTCGCACCCATTATTAATACCGATTTTCACTCATATTTATTGCCCAGAGCTGAAATGTCAAGAAAATACCTTCCAGAAAAAAGTTTTCACGATTTTGGGGGGGTTGCAGCCCCCCAGGGGGTGATAACTTTATTACTAATTATTCAGCCCTCCGTGACGACCGAATTGCAAAAAAGAAATCGGCGGAGAAAAATTGCTCTGTTTATTGGCCTAATGGTTTCTAATATATTCCCACTTTCACTGCTCCAATTCACGATTTCGATTCCTGTCGATATTTTCTTTCCTAAAGCAATGTTTAAATTCTTGATTGATATGTTCAATGACACAAACAGGTGATGTTATTATTATTAACAGTAAACGTTTCCTTCCACCATTATAGTTCATTGATTGTATCTGCCCTCAACAAATACGGTGAAATGCTTTCTGTGAACATTTCTTGAAGATATCGATGCTCAATTTAGTTTGGATCATGATACTACGATTCATGTTGAACTAAACTTATACCATTTGCCTCAATATCTACTTATCAAGTTTATATATCTCACATTATCGAGTAGCATGTTGAATTATTTAACAGTGAGGTTGATATTGATTTTTCTTTCATGTTTCATAGCCATGTAATTTTGCTTTAATTTTTAATCGAATAATTATTCTGCTTTTCTCAGATGTTTATATTTGAATAAGTGAGGTAATAATATTGATTCAGGTGGATACTTCATGAAGGAAAATTATTTCTTGACATATTTTTCTTTAGATTCTAACCTTCTACAGTTTGTTAATAAGAAAATTTAAAATCAAGGAAATCTTTATCTCCGGTAAACAGGTTATAATAACGGAAACAGATCCATCCCTCCCAGATATGTTCTTTTCTATCTAGCTTTCTCTCAGGTACATTATTCCGCTTTGTGGTTGAGGGAGTTTTTATTTTCTTATTTCATTTACTTTTTATTACAAAATTCACATTGTTTTTGATTGCTAGTTTATAGCAGCATCTGGTAGAAATTACCTAGGCAAATATGCCTGTATTTTCATATGCTTTCGCATAATGTGTTCAATAAAGGCGAGTATACAGGGTGATTCAAAAGTACTTTGACAAACTTCAAGAGGCGATACCTCACAAAATTCTAATATGAATTGTCCAAATGAATATATGTCCGGAAACGCTTCGTTTCCAAGATATAGGGTGTTGAAGTATTATTTTTATTTTCGTTTGTTTCAAATAACTTTTAAAATACTGAACTTAATTAAACGAAACTTGGGGGCGCCACCAACACGTCTTTTTCTTTTTTGAAGATTCATAACTTTTTTGAGTGTTCTTCTAGCACATTTTTCAGTGAAACAATCGATTCCTCTATCATATCTACGTAAAAAACTAACCTTGTTACAAGTCGCTGTAAGCAACCGTTTTCTAGATATTAGGATTTGAAAATTTCAAGTGGATTATTTGATAATCTATGCATGTAATAATTATTACCGTTATTTTGCATTTGCATTTGCATTAATTTGACGTTTAAGTGAGCAGTTTTGGTTTTTTTGTAGGGGTCGCCACCTATTCTATTACTTTTTACTCGCTTGAAGAGGTCATTACTGTTAGGTACTTTCCTTTATGACATCCTTAAGCGAAATAGTAATTCAATAATAATAATTCAATAGTAATAATCAGTAGTAATAAAATTTGCAAGAAATGTCAACATTTTATTTCAGGAAATTTTGAATATGTAGAATAAACTAAAATAAACGAAACTAAATTGTATTCAGATAAATTGTTGAAAGTGTCCACCTTCAGCGAAGATACAGGCAGTCAGTCGTCTAGTCATTGAATCTCGTACCCGCTCAAAAATTATTAGTGTGTTCCTTATTGTTTCACATGCGTCTACTATTCGGTTTCTAAGATCTTCCTCGTTCGCTACTGGAATTTTATAAACTAGTGACTTCAAATGTCCCCAAAAATAAAAATCTATCGGGTTTAGATCTGGGGACCTTCGTGCCCACGGCTGGTTAGATTCTTCTACACCCCTACCGATCCATCGATTTGGATAGACTGTGTTAAGGAATTCCCTGGCTACAACGCTAAAATGGGCCGGAGCCCCATCATGCATAAACCACATGCGGATACGAATTTCTAATGGTACATTCTCAAGTAGTCCCGGCAATTCATTTTCTAAAAAGTATCTGTAAGTTGCGTCATTCAGTCGGAGCAGAAGAAAGAAAGGACCTATCAAGTAATTATCAATTATTGCCGCCCATACATTTACAGAAAATTGATACTGATAATGCCTTTCACTAACTGCATGCGGATTTTCGAGAGCCCAAACATGGTTGTTATGAAAGTTTGTGATAGCATTTCGGGAGAAGTTTGACTCGTCCGTGAAGAGTACATATCTTAAAAATTGAGGATTTCCAGTCAATTTTCTCAAAAACCACTGACACATAGTAATGCATTGGGGAAAGTCTCGTGGCAAAAGAGCTTGTACCCTTTGAATATGGTATGGATAAAACTGTTGATCGTGGATAATCCTCCAAACTGTGGACTGAGTAGAATTGACAGCTTCAGCAGTTATTCTTGTACTTGTTTCTGGATTCTCCTCGACAGCGTTCAAAACAGCTTCTTCCAATTCTGGGGTTCGGACTGCTCGTGGTCTTCCAATAATATCAGCTGCCCTCTTAAAGCTACCTGTTTCTGTCAAACGACGGTGGAGATTAGCAAATGTTGGAGCTGAAGGCAGTACTCGATTAGGAAATCGCTCCTGGTAAATACGTCTTGCTTCGCGCGCATTGCCATCCGCAAGGCCATAAACGAAATGCATATCGGCTAAATGAGCATTATTGTTTAAATAATCCATTTTTTCAAAATTAGTGTTTTCTACTTCTACTTACGGAAACTTCAACAAAACGTTTATCTGTCACAAAATATGTAATTACCAAAACTACTTACTCAAACGTCAAATTCTTTTCCAAAGCATTCTTGTGAAAAATGCAAAATATTGGTAATAATTTCAACATGCATCGATTATCAAATAATTGACTTGAAATTTTCAAATCCAAATATTTAGAAAACGGTTGCTTACAGCGACTTTTAACAAAGGTAGCTTTTTCACGTAGATATGATAGAGGAATCGATTTTTTTACTGAAAAATGTGCTAGAAGTACGCTCAAAAAAGTTATGAATCTTCAAAAAGAAAAAAACGTGTAGGTGGCGCCCCCTACGAGTAAGAGAAATAATAACATCAGGTTAAAATTCGTCACCTCAAAAACCTCTTATTACCAAGTTTCGTTTAATTGAGTTCAGTATTTCAAGAGTTATTTGAAAAAAAACAAAATAAAAATAAAACTTCAACATCCTGTATCTTGGAAACGAAGCGTTTCCGGACATATATTTATTTGGGCAATTCATATTAGAATATTGTGAGGAATCACCTCCTGAAGTTTGTCAAAGTACTTTTGAATCACCCTGTATAATATGAAAAAAATGAAAGTTCGTTGTAATAACGAGGAAGAACCAAAGATAGCACAAAGTTTTGGCTTTCAGTCTATGCTTCTTAGATGCACCATGGAATAAGTAAAATAAATGTTGTCGTTTTTGTATCGGCCGGAATTTCCCATTGTTCTCTAAAATTAATATTTTGACTTCTATTTTGAAAGTCTTGCAGTTTTTCATTTCTCTAAGGACAACTGGGATAAGGTTGGAGAATTTTTGACTCAAGCACATGAAAGATGTTTGAGTTAAATATTATCTTTTTGAAAAATTTGTTTTCAGTCGATCTGGTCATCCTGTTCATTTTTCATCGTATAATTTTGTTTTGTTATGGTTCTCCTGACATAATTACTTTTGTCAGTGTGAGATCTTACCCAAAATAAGTTTTTAATTTGTCAATGACGACAACGACTGTGTACTATCAAGACAGACCATTTTGATTGGCCCTGATATCGCAGGCAATGCGAGTGTCATATAGCGGGTGAAATTATCTCTGAAGTTATCTAGATTAGATGTTATGAACACATTACTAAAAAAATCAAAAAATCTGTTTACAGTGTCCCGAGGAAACTTAAAAGTATACTATCCTGACCAAATACTCAACCAGGTATCATTAAAGTAAAATTTGCTGCAAGAATAAGTGACCAGAAACATTAACGGTTATATGAAAAATATTTCCAGTATTGAATTTATATAATCATTATGGGCGCATCGTATCTGTTATGTAGTCAAACTTTTCTGTCTTTTGAATTCCTGGTCATAACATACATTACTACTTTCTTTTTTAATTCATGCCAGTTTGCTTTTAGTTTGATGTTGGTGATTTCAGCCGTGTAACGTCATGGATATTAATGTTTGAATGTTTTGGGATGAAGTAAAAGTTATTTAAAGTTTCATACAGATGATATCATGAAATTTTTCGATTGCCAAATTAACATCGTTATGTAAGTTAGGAAGGTGGCGAGAATTTCGGTATATGATAAGCACAAGTTTCACATCGAGGTGGATTGCAGTTTAGGTCACTACGAATTGATTTGGTTTTTTTCATTCATTCATTCATTTATTTATTAACTACATGCCAATTACAATGTAATGGATAAGTGTCGTCAATAGCTTCACATGACAGTGAATATTGAATAATTTAAGAAACAAAACACAAAATTAAAAACATTTTAAAAATTTTCAGTAAGTAATAAATTCGCCGAGGTTATATAAGCAGTTCGCTATTAAACAAGTCTTAAGTTCATTTTTGAAGTGTCTGGTAGACTCAATGGATTTGATATCCGTTGGTAGCATATTGTATAGTTGAATACCGGCTCCTTCCGGGGATTTCTTAAAGTAACTATGGTTGTGTTTTCTACTATATATTTTATTGTTTTTTCTTGTCGAGTATGAATGCACGTCACAATATTTGGTATACTTTGCAATATTTTGACGAATATACAGTACTATTTTGAAGATATATATACCGATTAAAGTAAGAATTTTTTTGGATTTGAAGGTTTCTCTACAAGATGTCCCGTAATCTAGATCAAACATAATTCAAAGAATTTTTTTCTGTATAACAAATACACGGTCTGTCTGAGGGGCTTGACCCCACGATATTATATTATATGACATTATTGAATGAACGGCTGCAAAGTAGTAAGATTTAAGAGAAATTTCATTAAGATTTTTTTTCAAAGTCAGAATTGCAAAAAAGCATTTGTTCAGTCTGGAGCAGATATAGTTGATATGATTATTCCAGCTCATGTCGCTATCCACCTTTGTGCCTAAACATTTTGTATTTACTCCTTTCCTTGATGAGGACCTGTAAATTGCATGCAAACAGTTTTTTCTAAATTGATTATAAGATGATTTCTATTGCACCAAGTAGACAATTGCTCTAAAACCACATTTGTTTTCATATTTAATTCATCTGAGGTTTTTGCCGACACAACGACGGTTGTATCATCAGCATACATGAACAATCTTCCCTTCGATATGTGGAGAAGGAAGGTCATTCATGTACAGAAGGAACAGCAGTTGGTTCAGTCAATTAAAGGTTCTCTGTCGCTACGATTTCGCGTTGAAGCGGGTTGAAGTTACTTAAGAAATGGGGGGTATTGAATCATTTGCATTCAGGGCTCTGCATTATTTCGGGAACGCTTTATGAAAATGTCAAAAAGCTCTATTGAGTCATTTGCATACGCCCATTCAATTCATTGTGACTCCCTGGATACGAAAAAAATATTGCTCACTGATTTTTGGCTGTACAATTTTTTGAATTTCACCGAATCAAGGGTAAGCGGGTATTGCATTGTATTATTATAATTCTTTATAGTTTCACTATTATTATTTTGTTTGATATTATTTGCTGAACTCGCAGTAACGATTTAACTTCTGGAGCTGAAATCTATGGAAAAATATTTTTGGAACTTTTATTAGAGAGTACATTTCTTCAAAAGTGAAAAGAGCTTTAATATTCAAGAAGCTTCGTCATCGCTGGCAATTTATTAGTTGCTATGGTGATGTTAAAAATGCAGGCATTTAATTGGTCGAAAATTTTAGTTGTTGAGTTTTTTATTATATTCAGTAGATGTAGAATTCTGTACTCGTAACTTGGCGCGAGCGTCGGGTTGGAAGAAAAAATTCAAATAGTCTGCCTTTGGAATATCACAGGTCTGGATGTCTGCCTCATCGATTTTCTTAGTTTTTATAAGAAAACTATACATCAGTTCAAGAGGCAGACATGCGTGCATGATACGTTTTTTTTTAATTTTTGAAGCGCTGCCAATAGACAACGCAGAGGCAACATGCTGGCAGACTATCTTTCCATGGTCCTTCTCATTGTTTTCAATCGAACAATTCTGGTCTGCTAAGTAAGTAAGTATACAGTTTTTCAAAACATAAAAATAACTCATAAATTCGTATACTACAACAGTCAGAGCTCTGGATGTCTGTCTCTTCGATTTTTCATGTTGACAGGATTATTGTGACCATCAGCCCCAGAGGCAAACATGTGCGCATAATAAAGAACCCCCATTTTTAACACTTTCGAAACGCTGTTAATTGACAACGCAGCGCCACCATGGTGGCAGACGCGGTCCTTAATGTATCTGAAAGTATGATTATCGATATTGATAACATTTGCCACGTATGCTGATTATATCGAAATTTTGCTCGCCACTTCCCTAACTATATGTTGTCAACAAATACCAGTCTGCTTGGATGGGAAGATGTCAAAAAGCTCGGAAATTTGCCATGTTGCATTGACAGCTTCTTTACTCTTTATTAATTACAAAAACACTTCAAATCTTAATTGAAGAATTCACGTATTCAAAATGCCACAATTTCTTGAACCCGTTAGAACACAATTTAATGATAATGGATCTTATTCAGATGCACCTTGAAATTTGTTTAGTGAATTGAATATCGAAAGGTATGGCGGATGTCTATTCTGGTGCTACTTGAAAATCCATATTGATTGTTGGTTATTGAAAAGTTCTTCACTGTTGAATATTTTTCAATTTTTTCCATTCACGTGACCCAAAACTTTCAACAACAATTTTCCAAGTTTCATATATCATAAGCAGATGATTAAGGAACTGTTCATAAACTTGAATCTTGAAAATGTAGAGGTTATGCATTACTGTCTCCGAGTATTTTTAATCAACTATATACAACGAGGCAACTCTTTTTAGTGAGAGAATGGGTGATCTCCAAAATATACCTTTTTTAATTAAAGCATTGAAAAATTAAGAAAATGGTGAAAACAAATGTACATATTTAGCATTTTTTTGTATTCACATATTTCCAGACAAGAGCACTACCAAAGAAAAAAAAAAAACTTCAGATTCCCTTAGTCTTCTGGTAATTGTTAACAAATCTGTATGAGTATCGATTCAAAAAGGATACGGCAATAAGAAACCTAATGAATGAAATATGACGCGATTCAGAATAAAAATGATTTAAAAATCCCCAAATAACAAATAATGTTGTAAATTGTGAAAGGCTTTCGCGGCCATCGTCACTTACATGGTGGTTCTTCGGGTTGTAAGGCCGACGTAAGTTTAGAGAAGATCTCGACGTTTCGCCAACACGAGTGGTTATCATTTTCAAGATATATTTTCAAAGTTTCTGGTTTCTGAAGTCGCTGTCAAATGCTTGACATTTGTTATACGTTGTCTCAATAAATGCCTGTGATTTGACGTTCTTACATCTGATTGGTCCATAGCGTTAGCTGACATCATAGAATCGTTCGTACCGTTATTTTGTGGGTAGAGAGCTAATTGAGAATTTTTGAGAACTGGAAGCCAAACCTTGTTCAATTGTAGTCCTTCTTCGGTTCTGTTGAAGTTGTTGTGGTGTTTCTGAATTTCAATTGCTTCTCGGAAGAGTCTTGGGTAATAGGCAGATGTGGAAGAGATGACTTGGGTTTCTTCAAATTTCACTCTATGGTTATCGTTGTTGAGAGTATGTTCTGCGACAGCGGATTTCTGTGTGTACCCTAACCGACAGCAAGCCTTGTGCTCTTTGATTCTTGTTTTAACTGAGCGTTTCGTGGTTCCGATATGAACGCTGCCACAGGACTTGGAATGATACACCCCAGAAGAGCATAGTACGTCTCGTTTGTCCTTCGCTGATCTAAAGTGATCCTTCAGTTTTTTTGATGGTTTATAAACGGTTTTATTATCATTTTTTCTTAGAAAACGGCCAATACGATCTGTATCTCTGGGAACATATGGTAAGTAAGCTTTTTTTTTTCGGAGTTGGTTTGACTACTACTTGGTTCTGGATGGACAGTCATTTGGTCTACTACTATTGATTCCTGCGTCTCTGATTTCTCTTCTACTTTTCATACACCTCTCATTATCTCTTTCTTTGTACCCATTAGAAAGAAGAGCGTTTTTTAGATGTTTCAGTTCAGCTTCCAGGTATTCAGATTCGCAAATTCTTCTAGCTCGATGAACTAACCAAGACATTAGTAGAGAGATAAGTTTTTTAACAACTTCGATGCGTTTTCAGGTTAGTTATTGGTAACAAATCAGTTTCTAGTGGTATTTTTATGTGTATTGTCAAATAATTAAAATGAATATATCATAAATTCCCCAATCGTAACAAATTTGAACAAAAAACGCATTCATCTGTCGAAAATTTATCATTTGACCGAATTTCCAACGCTGCCAAGTCTGAAAACTTATTCCAATTACAGTTTTTCAACATTCAATAATCTGACTTCAATAGTGACACGTGAATACAAAAGTCTACTGAAATTGAAAAGTTTGAATATGCATTATTGAAAAATATTCAACATTCATGTGGACGCCTGAATAAGGCTGAATGTCTCAAATTTTCCGAATTATTTCCATGTTCGATGTTACCGTAACATAACATCTAATTCCTCCACCCTTAACTACTGTGGTGCGGTCACCGTGACCGCTGCCTATTTGAACATCTCTAGTAGGGGAAAGAAGGGTAAGACCGGGTAGCCTACACTTTTCGGCATGTTGAAGCCAAATTACTTCAACGAGAGCTTGCTTGATAGAACGACCTGACGTATTGTTTATCGTATCACAATATAATGTTTCAGAAAAGTCGTAGATTCATTACTTTTTCCAGAAAAAAATGTTTTTCTCAAAATGTCAAATCACCCGATCTTACCCCACTAGTGGGGTAAGATCGGGTGCACATATTAACTTTATGGAAAACTATAAAAACTACATTTTAATTCAGAAAACTTTAATTTTAACAAAAAATATTAATCTTACGAACAAAAATCACATTGAAAGAAGGTATCTTCTTCGCCCGCTCCACTGCAGCCTTCGTGAGCCCAGTCAAAACACTTTCCACATTGGATCCATCCTTCTCCTTGTTTTGAGTTAGAAAAAGATTCGTTGCAGTATAAACAATGATCGTCGGACTTGTTATCCTCCCCATCGGAAGAATCATCAGACGAGATCGAGGTAGAGGTTACAAGAATTTTTGAGGAGACTTTTTTCTTTTTCTGAGCCTTGGTAAGCTTGTGTTTTTGATTGTTTGGTTTCGATGTTGTCTTCTTATTTGGTTTATTTGAGTCATCAATAACCAATTTTCTTTTCTGTGACGTTATTTTTCTTTCATTTTCTTTTTTCTTTTCCTCTAACTGAGATTCGAGTTCTGTTTTGTATGGTGAAGAAGTTAATATTGCACATTTCCCTTTTCGTTTATCTGTTCTTTCTGTGTTCTTTCTTTCAGCAGAAGGTGGTGGCATCAGATGTTTGGGTGATATATCAAAAGCTGTTGATGCAGCTGGCTTTGCATCCGTAAAAATGTGTGGTTCTAAACTTTTAGAACAGCAGGGTTCATTTGGAAATGGTTCGTCAATATTGGTTTGTATTGGTTCCTTAATCTCAACTACCGTTTCACACGTTGTTTGTGCAGGTTTTTCTTCTGTTGCTGGGTCCACTTGTAGAACAACATCTGCTTCTGCCTGTGGGGGTGGGTCTCCTTCTTGAACTGCATTTGTCTCTACCGAAACAGGTCTATCTGTGGTTGTTGAGGGAGCAAACAGGTGATCAGGAAAAATATTTCGGTTTAAAGGATATATTCCTGTTTGCTTGAATCCATTTACTGCCGTCCGCATTCCTGCTGCCTTAAGGAAAGCTGCACCATACAGTTTAGCTACTTGTTGAATTGTAACAGCTCTACCAGGATGTGTTGCAAGCCACTGGCGCACCTCCTGTTGATAATAGGTGCTCAATGGAGCCATGAAGGTCACGTCCAGCGGCTGGAGTCGATGAGAACAATGTGGTGGCAAGCACAACAACACAACATTGTTTTCTCTGGCCATATTAATAAGTTCGAGACTCTTTGTGTGGGTAGTATGACCGTCCAAAATCAGAAGGACTGGTTTTTCAGACGTTGGTTTAGAAAACTCAATAAATCTTCGAAACCAATACACGAAAATGTCTGTTTGCATCCATCCAGAAGGGTGATATTGAGCGAAACTTCCCGGTGGTGCATCGTCAAGCAGCGCGGGATTTTCTCTCTTTCGAGGAAAAACAAACATTGTTGGCATAAAATTTCCGGCCGCATTCATGCAAGTTTCAGCAGTAACCAAAACGCCTCGTTCGGCTGATACCAATGCTCCAACCTGTTTTTTGGATGGTTTGTTGGGAACTGTGGTTATTCCCGTCTCATCGACGTTATAAATATCACTAGGAGAAAAATTGTGTTTTTTATACAAACCCTCCAACAGATCGAAAAATTTATAAACAGCTTGTTTATTGAATCCCATGGCCCTTGCTATTGAAGTGTTTTCTGGAAATCGAAGAGAAATATTGTTCTTATGCCTCTTTAAAAAACCATATAACCAGTCTTTTCCGGCCATCTTAGTTTCTTCATTGAATTTGTGTTTCAAATTATTTTTAGTTGCAAGATCAAACGCTAATCTTCTGACATCACTCAAAGTTAAACCAAACAATCTACTCTCTAACAGCAATATGTGCTCTAGAAATTCTTTTTCTTGCTCTTCACAAAATATCGTCGTACAAGGTCCCAAGCTACCTTTTCTAGCGGCTTGGCTAGAAGTTAGTTGATTTGTTCTAGCCTTTTTTACTCGATCTTCTAAAGTAGACTGCGGAACATTGAAGGCTTTTGAGGCTTTTAGGTATCCCATGCGTCCAGACAATACTTCCTCTATAGCGCCTTCCATACTTTCCTGGCTCCAGGATTGCCGATTTGTTTTTCTCTCTTAAGTTCTAGGCATATTGTCTCTGTAAAAATAGAATAATGGATTAAAATCGGAAATAATGGGGTAAGATCGGGTAGTACCCGATTTCGCCCCACTCGGACTACCCGGTCTTGCCCCAAGTAAAGAATTTAAGAAAATGCTCTAAAACCACTCTGATATTTAAATTATTCCTTCATTCTTATGCATATATTGAACCTTATTTATCATATAATAGGTGATACTGAAGCAAGTTTTCATAACTATAAATGCCAATAAGTAATGATCGTTCAAATTGCAAGCAACATTAGAGAAGCGACATGCAAAAACAAACTTACCTCAACTGACAACGTACGTTCTCCAGCATCGACTCGATACTACTGCCGCTAAGTCGTCTAAGCTTACGGAATGTATTTCACGTTCTGTGCTCCAGGTGGCATTAGTAGTAGCAGCACAGTCAAGGTACCCGATCTCACCCCACTACCCGGTCTTACCCTTCTTTCCCCTACTAAGCTCCTCCCCAGTTGTATAGCCTTGGGCGTCTCTATAACTTCAAATTAGTGCATTTTAAGAAGGCGGCCGGGGTAGTCGAGTGTTACGCACTTTTGTTTTTGAATTACATCGATTTGAATTTTTTTTGCGGTCATAGTGACCTCAGCACAGTATTGGTGTAACTTTTTCTTGCCGTTTTTGTTACTGAAGAACGTCTGGAAGTAACCATGGAGAAACTATAAAAAAGAAAAACTTGCTACACTTGTCCTTCATGACTAAACAGAAAAACTTTTCACTTGTGTTACACGTGTACCAAGCCTATTTGAGGTGAATGTTCAACATATATCTATATAAACTGCAAGTCTAACTTGTAATTTTTTACATCGTGTGATTTTTGTGAAAATGATTTTTTTTATCAGTTTTTAATTTTTTTGTAAGTTTATACCTCTATCGTATGAAAAATATTGCTAGTTTCATTTTAGATTTATTATTTCTTGTTGAATGTTTGTTAATAAATAAAATATCCAATTTTGTTAAAAAAGAAGCAGTTAACGAGTTAATTGTATATATTTTATCATCATCAAAAAATGTTCAATTCATATTATTACAATAAAATAATATGAAAAAACTCAATTATCTAATATTTTATGGTATATATATATATATATATATATATATATATATATATATATATATATATATATATATATATACAGGGTGTCAATTTGAAAACTTCCCACCCTTAATATCTTCCTTCCAGTAAACAATATGAGTAATCGAAAAAACAGGTCAATTTTATTGTCAAGGGGGACACTTTCACGGACTATTTGTAGACCTCGTGGTTCAACCCCCTAGGAGGGGTAGATGTTACCCTTAGAATTTTAAATGGGAAGGGGGGTCAAGTGGCACATCATTTTGATGGGCGTTCAATTCTTGTTCCAATGGTACCCTGACTTATTATTTTGTGATGAGCATTTTCCGAAAAATTGCGTTCTAAACTAACAGAAGTAATTATTAGAACGCCTATACTGAGATGCATTATTGTATTGACTCCCTTTAATAAAAATGGTTAGAAGAGTAGGTGGCACCGCTCCAACCCTTGAATGACAGGAATAAATTTATTACGCATGGGATTTTTTATTTGGTGGTTATTTTCCTTCTACACAATAAAATTTAATTTGCGAGAAAGACATTTCCAACATAAAATCTACTTACGCTTATCTTATTAGCTGTTCGAAATGTTGTCCATTTTGCTCTAAACAGTAATACAGTCTGTTTTCGAACTCCCCTCTAACATTACGGAAAACTGCACTAGGAATTGACCGGCATGCTGCTGTAATTCGTCTTTTAAGTTCGTCAATATCAGAAGGTTGTGTTTTATAAACAACGGATTTAAGATGCCCCCAAAGAAAGAAATCTAAGGGTGTTAAATCCGGTGATCTCGGAGGCCATTCAACTGCTCCCCTTCTGCCAATCTATCTACCCGGAAATCTCTCGTTTAACCACTGTCGGACGGGAAGAAAATAAGGAGGTGGAGCACCGTCCTGCGGGAAATGTAACAGATCCTCCTGCAAAAGTTCATTACCTTCTGCATCAATTTGAGTTTCTAGCTCGTGAGTTATAAGAGGATCGATAGTCTCTTCAAGCATATCAAGGTACAGATTGCCAGTCAAGTTTTCTTCCAGAAATAATGGACCAAGAATGGCATTTCCAAGAATACCAGCCCAAACATTAACTTTTTGTGGATGTTGTGTATGCCCTTCCCGAAAAAAATGTGGGTTTTCGTCACTCCAATAGCGACAATTTTGTCTATTAACATTGCCATTCAGAAAAAATGAACACTCATCGCTGAAACAGATGTTTAACAGAAGATTAGGGATGGTATTGACTCGATGAGACATGATTTCACAAAACTCTATTCTTCTATCATAATCATCCTCGTGGAGCTCTTGAAGAATCTGCATTTTATATGGATGAAATTTATGCATTTTCAATGCTTTTCTTATAGTCTCGCGTGACATTCCCGTCTGTTCTGATACTGATCGTAAGGAGCTCGTGGGCTCTGCAGCAAATGTTCCCAAAACTTCAATTTGAGCTGCTTCATTTAGTACTCTGGGGTTACTTCTTTTATTTATTTGTCACTGAACCAGTTTCGTAAAACTTATTCACCAAATCAAGCACATACCGGTGACTTACATTACAATTTGGATGTCTTTCGTTAAAAAGACATGCCGCCCTTCGTGCGCACTTTCCAACTTCGCCATAAATTACAATCATTTCAATTCTGTCTTGAAGAATGTAAACCATTTTTACACTTTTATACACTTATTAAAGTAATTCCTAAACAGCCCAACAGGTACAACGGTATTCACAATACTACCACATAGTTCAAATTTGCTAACCAATTTTTTGCCGGGAAACAGAAACTTTTTACAGCAGAAGTAGCAAAAAAGGAAAGCTATCTGTACAATTTCTGCGATGACACTTAAAAATTCAGCAATTAATAAACACAACTTTACTACCATCTACGTTTTACTATTAGACTACTTTTTTATGTAAAGTGTTTGGAGCTAATGGCTAATGTTACCCCTAATAAAGGGTTGGAACGGTACCACCTAATATTCTAACCAGTTCTGGCCAAACCATGCATCTCAGTATAGGCGTTCTAATAATTACTTCTGTTAGTTTAGAACGCAATTTTTCGGAAAATGCTCATCACAAAATAATAAGTCAGGGTACCATTGGAACAAGAATTGAACGCCCATCAAAATGATGTGCCACTTGACCCCCCTTCCCATTTAAAATTCTAAGGGTAACATCTACCCCTCCTAGGGGGTTGAACCACGAGGGCTACAAATAGTCCGTGAAAGTGTCCCCCTTGACAATAAAATTGACCTGTTTTTTCGATTACTCATATTGTTTACTGGAAGGAAGATATTAAGGGTGGGAAGTTTTCAAATTGACACCCTGTATATATATATATATAGGTTTAAATATATTTTGACTGTGAAATAATTAGGTAAGGGGTTTTATTTGGGCAGCAGTCAGGGATGGCCAATTCAATGAATATTCTTCGTTTTTTCAGTCGAGCTTTCAAAAATGTTCATTTTCTTTATCAAGACTTCTCTACAATAATACATGTGATCAATATTAAAATAGATACATTGAGAAATAGATACTTACTAACATGAAATTATTAAAAAATTATTATCAAGAGGAACATGAAGAGTTTTCTTTTTGAAAGAAAAAGATGTAAAAGACAGTGACAGTTGACTTTTCGACAGCATTTAAATACATATACAGGTGGAATAATATTAATGTTCAAGTACCCGTCCTCCTTGAACATTAATATATATATATATATATATATATATATATATATGTATATATATATATATATATTTGCCCAACGTATAAAGTGAGGTCCGCTTGTTCAAAAATTACGGAAGTTTTGAGGACCATGTCGAAGTGAGGTCCGTATACGGACCTCACAACGTTTTTGCCGTTCCGTGTGGAAGATCCTCCTCTGTACAAGTTCGGTGACTAACCTTAAAATCGTTCTAAGTGAGACAGATATAATGTTTGGTTCCTTTTTGTGCATTCACTTCTGATAGTTGAAATATCGCGTGAAATATGTGGTCCTCAGTTTGGTAGGAATATAGAAAAAATCGTATATTGTAGTTTGGGGATTTGTCACTTGAAGGCGCTGCTGAGAATGTATATTTTCTGTACGTGCGTATTCCGTTCCTTGTGGGATTATATGGTCAGCACTGAGTGAGGTCCGAAAATGTGGCAACATATCGTAGTACGCTGAACACATTGATGTTTATTAGGTAATGAGGATCACTATGGTTCAACTCATTTTCTCTAAGTTTGCAAGTTTTTATTAAAGTTGCTGAATTCGTTTCATAGGGTTAAATAATTTGTGAATCGAAAACTACCCCTCAACAACCCTCCGAAGTAGAAAAATCTTGAAACAGTTGAAATGCCCAATTCTCTAGGTTTTTTGACGGAAATTATTTTTTCCACATCTGCTGAATACATTCTATAGAGTGAAATAATTTTTGAACCAAAAACTACCCCTTAACAATCTTCCGAAGTAGAAAAAACTCAAAACAGTTGAAATACCCGTTGCTCGTGGTTTTTTGACAGAAATGAAATGTTCTATACCTGCTGAATACATTCTATACGTTCTACAGAGTGGAATAATTTGTGAACCAAAAACTACCCCTCAACAACCCACCAAAGTAAAAAAATCTTGAAATAGTTGAAATACCCGTTGCTCGAAGTTTTTCTGGCAGAAATGACTTATTCTTCTCCTGCTGAATACTTTCCATAGGGTGGAATATTTGTGAATCGAAAACTACCCCTCAACAACCCTCCGAAGTGGAAAATTTCTTGAAGTAGTTTAAATGCCCGTTGCTCGAGGTTTTTTCACATAAATTGATTATTCTCCAACTGCTGAATACGGCATATTAGGTGAAATAATTTCTGAAGCAAAAACTACCCCTCAACAACCCTCCGATGTAGAAAAATCTGAAAATAGTTGAAATACCCAATGCTCGAGATTTTTTGCAGAAATGAGTTATTCTGTACCTGCTCAATACGTTTTACAGGGTGGAATGATATATCAAACAAAAATTACCCCGCAACAACCCTCCGAAGTAGAAACTTTTTGAAATACTTGAAAAACCCGTTGCTAGACGTTTTTTGACAGAAATAAAATAGTCTACACCTGCTGATTACGTTTTATGGAGTGAAACAATTTGTGAACCAAAAACTACCCCTCAACAACCCTCCGGAAGTAGAAAAATCTTGAAACCCGTTGCTCGAAGTTTTTTGACGGAAATTAATTATTCCATTCCTGTTGCATACGTTTTATAGGGTTGAATAATTTGTGAACAAAAAACTACCCCTCAACAACCCTCCGAAGTGGAAAAATCTTGAAACATTCAAAATACTCGTTGCTCGATATTTTTTGACAGAAATAAATTTATGTTTCACCTACAGAATATTTTTCATATGGTGACAAATTTGTGGATCGAAAACTACCCCTCAACAACCCTTCGAAGTAGAAAACTCTTGAAATAGTTGAAATGCTCGTTGCTTGAGGTTTTTTGACAGAAATGAATCATTCCATAGCTGCTGCATATGTTGCACAGGGTGAAATGCAGTGTGAACCAAAAACTACCCCTCAACAACCCTCTAAACTAGAAAATTTTTGAAACATTCGAAATATCCGTTGCTCGATATTTTTTGACAGGTATTGATTATTTCTTGCAGCTGAATATGTTCTATAGGGTGACAAAATTTGTGGATCAAAAACTACCCCTGAACAACACTCCTACGTAGAAAAATCCTGACACAGTTGAAGTGCCCGTTGCTCGAGGTTTTTTGACGGAAATGAATTATTCTTTACCTGCTGAATACGTTCTATAGAATAAAATAGTTTGTGAATCAAAAACTACCCCTCAACTACCCTCTGAAGTTGAAAATTCTTGAAACAATTGAAATTTCCGTTGCACGAGATTTTTTGACAGAAATTGATTATTCTATACCTGTTGAATACGTTATAAAGGGGAAAATTATTTGTGAAACCAAAACTACTCCTCAACAACCCTCCAAAGTTGAAAAATCTCGAAAGAGTTGAAATACCCGTTGCTCTAGGTTTTTTTGACGGAAATGAACTATTATACACCTGCTCAATACGTACTATCAGGTGATATGATTTGTGAACCAAAAACTACCCCTCAACAACCCTCTAATGTAGAAACATTCTGAAACAGTTGAAATGCCCGTTGCTCGAGGTTTCTTGATAAAAATGAAATATTCCACTCCTGCTGAATATGTTTTATGGTGTGAAATAATTTGTTAACCAAAAAAATACCCCTCAAGAACCCACCGAAGTAGAAAATTTTTGAAACAATTGAAATAACCGTTGCTCAAGAGCTTTTGACGAAAATGAATTATTCGACACCTACCAAATACGTTCTATAGCGTAAAATAATTTGTGACTCGAAAACTACTCCTTAACAAACCCCTAAAGTAGAAGAATTTTGAAACAGTTGAAATGCCTGTTGCTTGTGTTTTTTTACGGAAATGAATCATTGTTCATCTGCTGAATTATTTTTTTAAACTGAATTAATTTGTGTATCGAAAACTACCCCTCAACAACCCTCCGAAGTAGAAAAATCGTGAAATAGTTAAAATACCCGTTGTTTTTTTTACAGAAATGAATTATTCTACGTCTGTTGAATATGTTTTGTAGGGCAAAATAATTTGTGATCCAACAGCTATTCCTCAACAACATTATATAGAACGTTATCAGCAAGTTTAGAATAATACATTTCCGTCGAAAATCCTCGAGCAACGGATATTTGTAAATAACATAAGCAAAAATAAAAACCGTTGCTGGGAAAACATTTGCTGCTTTTACACCCGTTCCCTTGTCTGTTTATGTGTTAATTCATTCATCTGTACGATCTGGTGAAATATATAATCCATCAGCCCGCTGCCAAAATGTGTAATGATTTCATAACGTATGCCCTGTAGGGTTTTCGTAGTTATAAATATAATGATCGATGAACTAGCAAACTTAGCGGTTGCCCGTGGTACAAAACGATAATAGAAATACTTTTTTTTCCCAAATACACATATTAAACACTTATAGAATTTGTCAGAAACTAGTTGATTATTGTGGATTGCATGAAGAAATCACGTATTCCAATGATACTTTAGCGTATGCCAAGCATATCAAACGATTTTTCATCGAATAAAAATCAGATGGAAACCGATCGGCATACGTGTCGCGTTGGTCCGAAGAGACACCATATGCCCTCAAATGTGTTGAGAAATAGGGCATTGTTGAATCTATTCGTGTTTTTGCATGTCTTTGGGAGAATAAAGTAAAATGAAAATTATAATTATATATATATATGGTTAGAGCGTCCGACTCTGAGTCGAAAGGTCCGGAGTTCGAACCCTGGTTGGGCTGGGATTTTTTAATTTAATTTAACCGATTAAATTATTGAAATCTCGATTCACTGTTGCGTTCCAATTAACAGTTCTGCTCCTAAGGTAGCGTATGGAGTTAGTAACAAGGCCTATAAAGAACTCATGGCTAATGACCATAGTAGTCGATGCCAAAACACCAAAGAAAAAAAAATATTATTGTTATTGTTATCTTCCACGTGCAAGCGCAAATTTTGCTTGTTCATTTATCATTATATCCACAACTACCAAAACCTTGAAGGGAATACCTTATAAAATCATTACACAATTTGGCAGAGGGCTGACGGGCTAATTGAAAGTGAATTTTGACCCACTTTCAGTGGACCGATCAAATTGATATTTGGAATGTGTTTCTCTTTTCTGTGACAACGCGGGATTGAACTTCTATTAGAAAAACTGATGTATGAAAATTTTGGTTTTTGTAGTTGGAGATTATGAATTTAATATCAAAATTGAATTCAAGATGGCAAATTGCGAATTTTGTTCATATGGTCTGATTCTATACAAAATTGGAATACTGAGTATTTCGGGATATGAGATCATGAATTAAATTCAAGATGGAGGACGAGCTTTGGGATTATGGTACGATTTTATTCATAATCGGCACTGGGGGGATATTTCAGATTATGAATTTTAGGTCCAAATTGATAAATTCAAGATGGCGGACAAGCTCCAAAAATACTATGAGGGAGTTTTCGAGGTTTCAGGATTGCGGAGTTTCTGTGATCATTGTACGTTTTCATTCAAAGTTGATGTATAGGTTTTTGAAGTCTGAGATCGTGAATTTTGACAAAAATATTTATGATGCAATCGATCATTGGATGCTCATCGAATCGAAGAGTTAGAATACACAATATTGAGTATCAATATCTTATGGAAGTATCTTATGGAAATGAACAGAACGGGTAATATCTGATTACTTATGACTATACGAAAAAAAAACATTTAAAGACAAGCTTTCATTTAAATTCACTGAAAAGGAATAAATAATATTGAGAGAAAGAAAATTTAAAAACTCCTATTGAATACACTGAAAAGGAAAAAATGTCTGCTTCAGATGTGCTATGTCTGTTATTCTGTGAGTAACATATTCGAAATCTAAAAATTGTTATTTTTGCTCACAGAATACTCTATATCACACATTTAATTTCTTCTGGTTTCAAAGAGAAACAAACACCTGTAAAATCTCGAAAACATCATCAGAATCAATATGAAGTAGCTAGGAATTGAAGTTTCTCTTGAACATTTGGAGGATGTAGGCCGAACATTTCCGTAGTCAATGATCTCCAAATCTTCGCCGTTCGTTGAAATAATGGTAATAGACGTCAGCATCAAAGGTGACAAGAAGTGTGATGACTGAACTTGTTGATGGAACTGATAAAGTTGAAACGGCCAAAGATGGTTCAGAAGAGATTGGGTTATCAGAACATCTCAAGGAGTGAGACAGTTCACCAACCTTTCTGCGGTGTTCCAGATAAGTAAGGGAATCTGTGCCATTTTTAAAATATTTTATTTATATTTATGATTCAATGAATTGTCATGTTTGGTATGATTATTTCTATCGTATAGGATTATGACAATGAGCACCGTCCTGGTATGGCAGGACATCTTGTTTCTTTGTTGACAAGCGCTCATTGTGAAAAATGCAGATTTCTTTCTTTGTTTCACCTATTCTTCTATCTTTTTACGAACCTTCCAATCTATTCATCAATCTTTCTTTCAGATGGACTATTTAATCGATTCTGATTCGATTGTCTAGCAGATTTTAGTATAATATAAATCGAAGGGAAGTCCATATGATTCATTATCCAACGCTGTATTTGCCAGTAAAGCAGTTGTTTTTTGTCAGAGGGTTGCCTTATATTCCCCACTTATTCGATTATCAGAGTGAAATTTTTACGTCAAAAACATTCACTTAGTTGAGATAGTTTCCATATGAGGAGTGCAGCCCCCAAACTAACACTGAAAATTTTAGATTATGTCCAAAGGAACGACAATCGTTTAGTCGCTCAGAAACTCGCTCACTTCTATGGAACACAAAAATATTGAAAAATCCGCGCAGTATTGGCTGGGAAAGTAATTGTTTTCTGTCATGTATTTGCAGTAAGATTTTTGGAAAGAGGGGTAATTTGACTTTGTCAGATTTCACAAATGACACTATACAGATACTGAATATAAATTTATTTATGAATTACTCTTCATATTCTTCAAATTCATCGTTGTATTTGTTTTTGATTCATCCTGACAATGTTCAAAAACATACCATGCCGTTAATTACTGAATTTTATTGAATGAAATAAATTCGAAATACCCCTCTTTCCCCACATTCCCACAAAGTGGCAAATATCTGACAGAAAACATTTTCATTCCCTAACAGATATTGAATTACATCTGGCATCTATTTCTGCAACGTTCCTCAGTGTCACAATTTCAAGTGCTAATTGTGATCAAATATTGGAAATTATGCCTCATACTTCAACTATCAAGCCGTTGAATTCTATATTTCTGTTCTTGTCAATCACATTCAATTATCTTAATATGAACGAAGAAATTTACTCACAGTTATATGTTTGATAAAGCACTACTGCTTAGCAATAGTTATATTCTGTTTTACTTCACCCCATGAATGTCTTTCCTACTTATATTTCATCTCTCATTTGTACTACTTAGGTTAAGTGTAAGAGTGCCCTAAACTAAACTTTGCCCATTTCGTACCGAAGAATATAAAGACGATTTATTATTGTTTTTATCATTTGATTCAAAATGACCATCTGCAAGCATGTTCCAAGATTTTTGTATATCTTCAGTGCTAGGGTTCGTCGAACAACATAAGAATCCTTCTGTCCCACCTGTTCCCTCCAAGCATTAATTACCCTCATCCAGGAATGCAGTCGCGACTTACAAATATGTCAATTTATGCGACTCACGATATGTCAATATTTTTATTCAATTCATTTAATTTTCATCATACTCTCCGTATCGAACTTTGTTCGAAATAATACTGAATATTGCTATCGTTGACGAATAAACCGCCAGCATTGTTTCCATACATCTTAATGCAGTTCTGACTAACAATCATAATTTTCGGACTTTACTTGCCGACGATTATACCTATTGTGTAGGTTAAATGCAGAAGTCTGGATTGCCTATTCCATTTCTATCAATAATTACAAGTTTTGCTTGTCTGTACTGTTACATGTACCGTAAAAGTGCCGATCGTGAGTGAAGAGAAATTTGTGAAACTTGGCAACGTTCAGTGGTCCTTACTTTATACACCTCATACTAATAATTAGGTTATACGGACCTCAGTTTGGTAGGATTCTGCAGACGAATAAACGGACCTCACAATGATATCACTGAAGTATGGTCCTCACTTCGTTCCGATATACTCCTAAAAATCAAGTTTGGACTGTTCAGTAAATCAAGCGTATATTGGAGAATCTTGGTTTCCCCCACTCTGAACAAGAACAGAAAAGGCTATGACGAGTGTCTAGCACCTCTCCTTCCAGTGGTCCTCGCAACGTTGATTTTACGGTGTGTCCTCAGTTTGATAGTTGGCGCTATATATATATATAGTAAATAGTGGGGCGGGCTTTGCAGCAAAATCAAAGAGTACTCTTTAAAGTTTGTCCAAGCTTTCGGAAATTTAATAACTTATTTCCATCATCAGGGATACTACAATTTGCATGTGTAAGTAATATATATGTACGGTTAACTTACATCTTTGTTGAGATTGTTCGACATAAAACCTTGGGGAAGTACCATGCTTTACCTAAGATACATAAACCAACTCTTTCAGTAAGACCGATCGTGGCTTCGATAGGATCTCCTACGGAAGCAATTGCTGCTTTCCTAACAAATATCTTGACTAAAGCGTATAACCTAGACAATGATTACTACATAAAAGATTCGTTTGAAGCTAATATTAAATTCAATAACACTTTGTTACCTCCAAACTATGTTCTGGCAAGTTTGGATGTGGTATCCTTATTCAGTAATGTCTATGTGGAAACATGCATAAGAGCAGTCCACAAACAATGGGACAATATTAGTCTACATTGCAATATTTCTGAAGAAAATTTCATAAATCTTTTACAATTTTTATTTGACAACACATATTTCTCTTTTGATAATAAATTCTATAAACAGACTTTTGGAACCCCCATGGGGACATCAATTTCTCCTATTTTGGCTGCTTACGTAATGGATGATTTGTTAGACACAGTATTACCTGTTTTGTCCTTCAGACCCCACTTTATTAAAAAATATGTTGATGATATTATCCTTGCTTTGCCAATTGGCTGTACTGAAGAGATTCTTGACACCTTCAACAGCTATGATCCTTTCATCCAGTTCACTATGGAAACTGAAGATGCTAATTTCTCCGTTCCATTCCTTGACACAAGGTTCATACGGTCATCAGAGAACAAAATTCTGATAGACTGGTACAGAAAACCATGTAGCTCAGGAAGATACATTAATTATTGGTCTTACCACAAGCATTCAATGAAAGTGAATCTAGTAAAACAAATGAAAGATAGAGTGTTAAAAATCTCTGACAATCAATTTCACAAAAAAAATCTGGATACTCTTTTGAATTTATTTCTTGAAAACTCTTACCCATCTAGCATGATCAAAAATATTTTGTTTAATTCTTTATCCTCCTTTGATATAATTAATCCAACGATTACACTAGTTAACAATAATGTCAATAACAGTAATAATAATAATAATAGCAATGACAATATTGCACCATTGATTTCTTTCTACAGTTCTTTACCATACATAAAGGAGATCTCTCCCAAACTCTCCAGAATTTTTAATGTTTTACCAAATTTGAAAATTGCAAATAAATCAGTTCTAACCATTAGAGCAATTCACTCTAAAGTTAAAGATAAACTTTCTCTTTTCTCTCAAACGAATGTGATATATAGTATTCCGTGTCAATCGTGCGACAAGATGTATGTTGGTCAGACTTCGAGATCTCTAGGCTCCCGAATCGTTTCACATAAAAGTGACTGTAGATTACATCCAGAACGATGTGCGTTAGCTGAACATGTCAACAAGTTTGATCACCATATGAATTTTGATGCCACTAAGGTCTTAGCTAGTGAATCGCATCTTTCAAAAAGGACCTTTCTTGAAATGGCCTTTATTGTAGAAAATAGTAGTTGCATAAATAAAAAAACAGATATCAATCATCTTAGTGAAATCTATTCATACCTCTTGACGTTGGATAAGAATCCACTGTCCTTCAACATTTCAAATTTATCAACAAATAGTTCTTGACTTTGTTCAGATAATTTTAACATAAAACTTAACCATTTTTCTCCAGGTATAAACCTTTACCATAATTTTGCCCACAGTAGGACAAAACATTGTTATATCTACTGCAACACATCAAGATCCAGAATGAAAATGTACTAAAGACATTTAGTTACATGCCAAATGTACTTAATTCAGGTTCCATCCTACCTCACTAGGTGTCGCTTTACCAATTAAAAATCGGATATACGGACTCTAACATAAGTTGGTAACTGTAAATTGGTACCACTGACTAAGTCATGTCATGTCAACTGTCTGTCTTCTCTTAACCAATAGCATTGATTTGGCCTGACGTGGTCAAAATATAAAGTAATTTTAACATTTTAAATTTAACGTATTTTTATCCAAATATTTTATGACATCTTTACAATTTCACTTGTTTTATATCAATTTTCATCGTGCACAATGTGCCACTTATGGTTGAATAACATCGCGTCGAACAATCTCAACAAAGATGTAAGTTAACCGTACATATATATTTTTTATATTACTTACACATGCAAATTGTAGTATCCCTGATGATGGAAATAAGTTATTAAATTTCCGAAAGCTTGGACAAACTTTAAAGAGTACTCTTTGATTTTGCTGCAAAGCCCCACTATTTACTAGTTCCGTTCCTAACTAGTCAGCAACGACTACCCTTCCTCTATATATATATATTTATATATATATATATATATATATATATATATATATATATATATATATAAAGAGGAAATTATATCGACCGTCTTATCTTAAAGAAACTTGCTTCTATCGGGGATTCGGTCTGATATAATACTGGATTGGTACATAAAGCCTACTAGTTCAGGAAGATACATTAACTACCTTTCCAGCCACCCAAAAAAAATGAAATTTAACTTAGTACTAGCTTGAGAGACAAGAATATCAAATTATTATATGAAATACTATTGAATAATTCTTATCCATCTCATTTCTTGAAAAAATTATTATACAATACTACTTCTAGTACTAATGAAACAAATACAGATCACCATCAAATTGAAGTTCCACAAATTATTAAATATGCTTCTATACCGTACATTCCAGCAAAATTATAAATGTTTTCAAGCACGAAAAAAATATCAAAATTGCACAAAAGAAAATCAAACCATTGGAAAACTTGTTTACTAAATTGAAACAAAAATATCCTATAACAGAAAAGTCCAATGTAGTTTATGAAATTCCCTGTCTTGATTGTAACAAAAAATATTTGGGTCAAACAAAAAATAATTTAAAATCACGAATAGCTTTGCACAAAAGCAATTGTAGAACTATGAAAGAAAACTCTTGTGCCTTTACCAAACATGTATTAGATAATGATCATATCATGAACTATGATGATACAAAAATATTACATGTGGAAAAAAATTTCAACAAAAGACTTTTTTTGGAAATGGCTGAAATAAGTTTACAAACTGATAATATGAACAAAAAAACTGACATTGATAATCTTAGCAAAATTTACTCTTACATTCTTTTACCACATAATCATACATCAGATATTAATACCTGAAACTTACGACTCTGTATAGTCCTCATATTATTTGACATCAACAAACAAATGATCAGTCCTTCAAAAATTTTCGTCTCAAGTTTTTCGTTTTCTATTTTTCAATTTTAATTATTTACTTTCAACATCGAAGAAAACCTCACATTGCACAGTATGTTATACCTTTTTTAACTTTATACATGTGTTCATATAATTATATTGTAGCCCTCGAAAAAGCAAATAAAAATTTGCGAAAGCTCTACAGACCGAATCCCCGATAGAAGCAAGTTTCTTATATATATATATATAAATATATATATATATATATAAATATATATATATATATATATATATATATATATATATATATATATATATATATATATATATATATATATATATATATATATATATATATATATATATATTTCGATCACCATGACCGCACCACACGCGCACCATCATCAAACTTGTACCACAGTAGTTAAGGGTTAAACCGCCCTGGGCTAGCAAGATATTAACACACCCTTGTATCACACACATGGCTTCATTGTGTGGAATTGCGTGCCCACTGATCAATTTGAAAGCTGTATTTTACACTGCTCTATAAACTACATAGAAGCCAGTTTTACTCTTTAATTAAATTACACAATCACTTCAAAAGTAACTTATTCCATTGTTAATTGGACACAAAGATATATTGAAATTTACCTTGCCCTTTCGCCTCTTGGGCACGCAACACTATTAAATAACCCAAGCTGACACAAATAAAAGCTTCATGAAACCACTTTAAAGCATTATGTTCATTATGTGGAGAGTTGCTATCGATTAAGAACACCTACCGGCGGAGTACCTATGAGCTGTTCGGCAAGCTCCGTATACGGGTAATGAGAATCATGCCAACTTGTTTGTTTTCAATTCAACCAGTAATGATGATAATAATTTATTAAACACAATATTGCACCAGCATTGATGAACAATCATGGTAAATGAGCCACGAAGGGACAGTCCCATGTTTGCACATTCTACATGTTTCATACTTTAAGTCCAGTATAAAATTTTCTTATTACCTTGATGTTGCAAAATTTCATGAAAAATAAAAAAATAATTTAGAATATACTGTCCGGGCGGGCGCTGACTCAATGCAAGAGCATGAGTCAGTTTCTAGGGAAGCAAATGAATTCAGAAAAGCCCCGAAAGAGGCCTTGAATGGCAGAGCCTTCTCGAAGCTGATGACCAGCTACGAGGAGGTTCAGAACACCATAAAAGGGCTCCCTAGGAACAAAGCGCCTGGTATAGATAAGATAGATGCAGTTCTACTCAGAAACCTCCCGAGGAAGTCTCTCGTACAGTTAGTATACATCATAAACGCCATTGTAAAATGGCAACACTACCCGCTGTGCCTGAAGCAGGCGGAGATTATCCCGATCCTCAAGCCAGGGAAACCGAATGTAAGGGTCGAGAGCTATCGCCCCATCTCATTGCTCAGTGCTGTCGCCAAGGTGGTGGACAGAATCCTCCTCAAGAGAATTTGCGACCTCGAGGAAGAGCTCAAACTCATTCCGGCGGAACAGTTCGGCTTCCGAAGAGGTCATTCAACGACCTCCCAGGTGGCAAGAATTGTCCACGACGTGAGGGAGGGCTTCAATCAAGGACACAATACAGTCATGCTCCTGTTGGATATCCAAAAAGCCTTTGATACCGTCTGGATAGAGGGCTTTATCGTGAAGATGCTAAGGGCAGGTATGCCGGAATACATGGTAAAGATTATAGACTCATACCTGGCCAACAGAACTTTCGCGGTTAGAGTAAATGACATTAACTCCGAGGGGTGGAAGGCCGAAGCAGGAGTACCGCAAGGCTCGAGCTTATCCCCACTTTTGTATTCGCTACATACGTATGACTTTCCCACGTTCCCAAACACGAACACGGCTATATATGCTGACGACACGGCAATATATGCCCAGTCAAAGTGCAGTAATATAGCAGCAGCAAAGCTGAAAACGCATCTGCAACACAAAGTCATACCGTACCTAGCGAAGAGCAAAATCGTGGTGAATCCTGATAAAACAGAGCTCGTGAATTTCACATGGAAGAGGAAACGTTCCTACGTTCACATTCCTGGGGGATTCAGAGCTCTGGGTAATCAGATTGATGAGAGCTAGACAGCGCGGTACCTGGGAGTCCAACTGGACAAAAAGCTAACCCTTGGTAGGCATATCGACTTGGCAGTCCAACGAGCTGCGAGGGCTATAAAACGGACATACCCGTTGATAGCCAGGGACTCCAAGTTGTCTATGACTAACAAGGTGTTGATATACAAACAGGTAATAAGACCAACTATGACCTATGCATGTCCAGTGTTCTGCAGCGTCTCCAAGACTCAAATGTTGAGACTGGAGAGGATGCAGAACAAGGTACTCCGTATCGTCACTAACAGTGATAGGTACATTCGGCTAACCGACCTCAGAGAGCTAGCCGATATTCCCACCATCGAAGAATTTATCAAACAACAGTCGGATAAATTCTTCAGATACTTCATCCGTGAAAGCCCGTTGACCAAAGGTATAACAGCAGTCAGAGCCCACCATAACAGGCCCCAAAAGAGGCAGAGTGGGCTCATCTACCAGGCATTGGATATATTCCAGGAAACCCCAGAAGAAGACGTGTAAGACACGACACATAAAACACACCACAATGTCTAAATCCGGTTTTTCTTCCCTTTTTTCCCGGAGACTCTTCAAACACACCAATGAGAAACGTCCAATGATCTGATGTCTCACACGTAAAGTAATAATTCCCCCTGCATAACTTGGAGGAGGCAGGGAAACCACAACACCATGCGACGTAACACTTACAACATTCGAACTACATAACATCGTAGAACCTACCGCAAGGTAGGTACGGTCTGGTTCGGCCCTCGCGTTGAACCCCACTCCACAGTCTTTCACTCCCTCCCTACCACTACCCTGTGGCTAAGCGATAGTTTTAAGACCTGTGCAACGTTTATAGTATATTTACATATTTATTTATTTATTTATATTTATATTCGTTATATGTTGTTTAAGTCGTTTATACATTTTATACTATTTAATTCAATAAATACTTTTTACTTTTTTTACTTTTACTGTCCAGGACTTTTTTAGGCAACCCGTCTTTTATATGTTTTCTGATATACGAAATTTATTATAAAATAAGTGTGATTCTATTATCAGCTCGGTGAAGGTCGCTTTTGGTGAAGTGGAAAATATGAGGCAAAAATATTACAGAAAACAACCTCGAAACATGTCTGCAGGTGGTCATCCCCAGTCAAATTGAGGATAATCTTTTGTTTGTCTACAATAAGCACTTGCAACTGAGTCTTCTTTGAAGAACGTTGCACAAATATCTGTCAGATGTAGTTCAATATCCGTCGTGGCATTAGCCAGGGAAGTAGTTGTTTTCTGTCAGATTTTTGCCTCATATTTTCCACTCTGTGGAAATATGTGGAGAGAAGGGTACTTTGATTTTCTCGATTTTATTCTTATCATTTATTTGTATTCTCCGGCAAAAAACATTCGAACTTGTTCGAATTTTCGAAAGGCTAACTTCTACGTGATTTTCTCATTTATCTACTTCATTTTTCCACCAATTTCTTTCACTGATTATTTCAAATAAGATCATGATTCGACCTTGGTTAATTTGCACTGATTCTGACATTTAGCCTCAAATTGTGGGATTTCACTTCCAGTTTTTTTGGCTCACCTTGAGTGAAATCATGTTTCACTGTTGAACACAAATTTGTGGATTTTCTAGCCAAAAGAGGAGAACCTGTATAATATTCCATAAATATTATTATAGATGATAATAATTCACCTATCTGATTGGGAATTTGGGGAAAATATACAAAATCTATTTATAAAATCTTCGAGGCCACACCCCATCCAAGATAAGAGTATTATTTCGAAGGTGGAGAGAAACATCTATCTTTCTTCAACTCATATGTATCATTCTGAAAGTATCTATTAAATTTCAGGCCTCTTTCGTTAAACTTTACCTACTTATTCTGTTGCCACCAATTTTCACGTATTGCAGGTATCGTTCTTCATTCCACGATACTATAATAGCTGAACCAGGTCCTATGAAGAGTAGAAACAATTACAGGACTGGATTTACTGCTTCCGCTTGCTCTAACGCTTTGCATGCTGCTTGTTTCGCCAATAATATTCAGAGACCACTGGAACTGGAATAACCATCCTTAGACAAGTGAGATTATTCCTATTTTTCATCTATTGGATAAGCGGTTCGTAAGTCCCCATGCTTGCACCTCTACGCAGGTTCTACCTGACCGCTACCTCAATCGGAGCTCAACCCGACTAAAAGTTTCATCAAACCAACGCGGAACGGGATGAATGCGAGACTAAATTTGATAGGGTGATATGTAGAAATACATACTGGTGTGATTATTTGTATTCCGAAATGCAGACAAGCAGAGAAATATACAGGGTGATTCAAAATTCGATGTAAATATTTCAAAAGAGTATTGTTGGGATCAAAATAAAACTTTTTCTTCAAATCAACATGTGTCCTAAAATGCACCCCCTCCGAGCTACAGCCCCTGTAAGTTAGGAAAAAAAACAATATTATCTAAAACTGTGACTATTATAAAGAATCGAATCTTCTGAAATTTTTTTAGGCACTCTATTCTTTTTTTGCTTCAAAAATTATGTAAACCCAGTTTTGGGGGAGTTGAAGGGGGGTCCACACTTTTATTGGCCCAATTTTTATGTTCAAAAAGAGAAACTCCGAATTCGAATAGTATAATCTTATTGGCCATAAAAAAAAACAAAAATTTGGTCTCTTGCATTTTTGTCGTACAACCAACCGTTTGTCGGAAAATCGTAATCAACGAAAGGGGGGTATTTTCACAATATCAAACTAACAAAACGTGTATTAGCTAATTTATTAAAAATTCGATGACAAAAACGTATTGTTGGGATCAATATAAGACTTTTTCTTTATATCAACATGTGTCCTAAAATGCACCCCCTCCGAGCTACAGCCCCTGTAATTAAGGAAAAAACCGATATTAACTAAAACTGTAGCTCGGAGGGGGTGCATTTTAGGACACATTTTGATTTGAAGAAAAAGTCTTATTTTGATCCCAACAATACGTTTTTGGAATATTCACATCGAATTTTTAATAAATTAGCTAATACATGTTTTGTTAGTTTGATATTGTGAAAATACCGCCCTTTGGTTGATTACGATTTTCGGGCAAACAGTTGGTTGTACGACAAAAATGCAAGATACCGAATTCTTAGTTTTTTTATGGCCATTAGGATTATGCTATTCGAATTCGGAGTTTCTTTTTTTGAACATAAAAATTGGGCCAATAAATGTGTGAACTCCCCTCCAACTCCCCCAAAACTGTGTTTTCATAATTTTTGAAGCAAAAAAAGAATAGAGTGCCTAAAAAATAGGAGTATGCCAATTTTCAGTAGATTCGATTCGTTATTATAGTCACAGTTTTAGATAATCTTGTTTTTTTTCCTAACTTACAGGGGCCGTAGCTCGGAGGGGGTGCATTTTAGGACACATATTGCTATAAAGAAAAAGTCTTATTTTGATCCCAAAAATACGCCCTTGAAATATTTACATCGAATCACCCTGTATATATGGTTTGCTACGTTTACTGTTTTTCTAGCAATACTCACGGTTTTCATGTTCCGTCCCGCTCCTGCTCCCGCTTTCCCCCTTTGGTTTGACGGAACCTTAATACTCAGTGGTTGCCTCTAAAACAAAGAGGATTCTCGTATGATACCACCATTTATTGTATGAAATATAAATATCATAAAGTAACAATACCTACCTCCTTCAAATCATTGTACACCTCAAGTATACTTCAGGGTTGTCGTCATCAAGAGACCTGTAAAATTATTATTCTCTCTCATGGTGGTTGATGTTGGTACAGCTGTTCAGAGACTCAAAAGACTGGTTGACCTAAATGAATATATTTTACCCACCAACCCCTCCCGACAGAGCATCATTATTCGGAAAGTAATTCTGATCGTATTGAGCTACATTGCTAGATTTTCCATCTAAATCAGATGGTAGCACAATAAGAGCGTCTCCAAGAATTTGAATTGTATAGAAAACAAGAGAAACAAGGAAACAGAAGAGAACGGAAGGAATAAGAAACCAACATTCGACAAGAAATAGATGAACAAGAAGCCAAAGGAAAACAGGAACAAGAAATCCAAGAAAACGAACAAAAACAAGGGGAATAAGAATTCAAAAGTATACAATAAAAATTGAATCTTTTCTAACAATTGACACAACATGTTGAAATTTCACAATGAATCTGTAAAAGTCAGTTTACAAAATGAAATCACCGAAATAGTCCAGGAGGTCAGAGGTGAAGTCAACCAAGGCCAACAAAATGAAAACCTTGAAACCTACAGTTTATACATGCCATGTTCCGACGTCAATGTGGAGTGGCAGCAAACGCAATAAGTTGGACTCCATAGGAAATGGCATTTTTGTTATTTTTGCAGAAAATTCCTGAAAGTAGGCAGTGGGAATATACCAGAATACTTGAAACTGCAGATCAGATATGGGAGGTATTATCTCAGATAAGAGTACCAGAGCGAAGAGTCGATACAAAAATCCAACAAAACCCTGCATGAGTATGGACCTGATGCAGAGCGACTTATGAATCCATCCTACCCCCAAGCACCGAAGGAGTTTATAGAACAAGCAGACCTCCACCGACGGCTCAAGAGATACTGGTATGCAGCAAGCCCTTTGAATAGGACGTTATCAAAACATAAGGTATACATAAACTATACTGTATTCTAATTTCAAATACGTACGATGTAAACAATGATCAATGCATGCTCCCAGTTAGCACAAATATCTAGGAGATGTTGCTTTCTTGATTATTATGGTAACAAAATGAGTTGCATTTAGACATCACTGTTACCACTCAGTGATGCCAAATGTTATGAATTGTTCACAATTCTCTTCTCATTAGTGTCGCTTTGAGGCATAAAATGTGAAAAAAATTGCAAAGCACATTAACATAAATTTTGGTTTCATTGCTATTTTGTCGGTATAGAAGGAATTAGGTTGGTAACAAAATTGATCGTGACGTCACCATCTCGGCACAAAATGGCTAGAGGTGTTTGTCGAGTCGAGAGTCAAGTGGAATTTGTATTTAGTTGACGCTATTCTATAAATATTCTGTAGGTACTTCTGATAGTGTGTAGTGTTCTGCTTGCTTCTTTTTATTTCAATAGTTGAATCCAATGTGTTTATTAACATTGCCCAATTATTATTTCTACCAAGAACTGTATCTCTTCAAGGACCGGAACGGTGAGTAGAAACTTAGAAAGGTAAATTCAGTGATTTACAGAATTTGGCATTTTCAGGATAGGTACTGATTTCGCCGCGAAGAAGATGCTGTCCAGAGGATTGGAGTTGAATTATAGATTCTTCTACATTTCCGTATATTGTTTTTTTTCATGATCCAGACATAGTTTGATTTTTTTTTGTTTGTGAAAAGTATATACTACGTAATCAACTCACGCATTCGTTTTCTAGCATTCCAATCCATATGAACCGCAATTCATTAGTAAGAATAATAATATTGAGGTATCATTTCTATTTGTGTTGAAACATATGGTGAGCTTTGTTTTATTCTTGACAGAAAGTGAAGCGCATTTTTGAATAAGTACCAGTCCATTCAATTTCATATAGTTACATCGAAAGGGTCTCAATGTGCATTCGATTCCGAAGTATAAATGGAATGTCACATTGGGCTAATTTCGAGTCACATTTTGTATCACATTTTGATGTTTCGACATCGGGGCACCGAATAGACGTTTATGCGATAATAATGGAAGTCGCTTTGCGATTCACTTGTGTGATCTGAAAAATTAATGTGAATCCCATCTCTGAAACCATTCGCTATTGGTCGTTAGAACGTCAACCTGACCAGACAGTCCAGACTTTGTAGAGTTGTATTCATGTTGGTTGCGTTACAATTATTAAAACTGCGTTTTGTAGTTACCGCGGTGTTTTACTTTGTGTTTTTGATTACATTATTGATTATTCGATTCTAATATTTGTTTGGTGTGAAGTTTTGTGTGGGTTTCGGGTAACGTTGAACATTCTTTGGTTATATTTCACAACGTACTAACGTGTTGAAAGCATGAAACGCATCTGTTCCAGTTTGGCGTTCACGTGTTTTTGTTTACATCGTCCGTATTTGCAATGTGAATACACTATAGGCAGCAGAATATTCACCAAAATATATAATAAAAGTTGAATTCAGCGAAAATGATTCTTTTGGTGATGCGCCATTGGAGAAGACATCGGCATCCAGCAAACAGCTGCCTTCCGTAGGAACCAGAAAGAGGGCACTGCTATCTGCAAAAAAATGAGCCATCTACAGAGGAGTTACTGGGTGAGACCAAGATTCATACACTCAAGTAGAAAATGGTCGACAACATCGAACCGAGATCAAATTCTATGAAGACCTTTGGAAGAAAACAACACTTATTTTTCATCAGAGACTTCAGAAGGTCGATTACACTAGACGGGAGGTCTTAGATACCCGCAAAAATACTTTTTCTCAAGATTCCGATCTTGAAATTGAAGAGAAGTAAACAAAGTCTACTAGTCCAAGGCCACTTAGGAGTTCGAAGATGCACCATCGCTGTAGATACTTAAACAAAAATCAGTGAAACCGATAAAAAAGATCTTCTAGTTCTTTATGAATATTCTTCATCTGAGATGTTCTACAAGTTATATTTTGATAATTATAGAGACTTGATAGGAGATAAAAAAGTTGAATTTTGATCATAACAGTTCAAAGTTGTTGACATTGTTTAATTGTTAGTAGCCACGAATTGGAATGTATTCTTTAACTTCCAAGTGGAGTACAGTGTTGTCACGATACATATTTTGCCTGAGAAAATGATGGCTCTAGGGTACCGCTTATTTTAAAACCCAAAAATGCAACAATAATATCCATTTATACGCCCACGTCCAATAGGACTGCTGGGATAGTTAGTGCTCATCTACCTTCAACTTTGCCTCTTCCAAATCGTTTCATCTCTCTACAAACTTGCCAATTGATAACAACTCAAACAGACTATTTCACACTTCCATATAGATCATTTTCAATCGAATCTGTTCGGATACCACAGAGAAATTATATTTGAACTGCACTTCATGTGATTGGTTTGTCCACAGCTACTTTTCTCGTGCAGGATATCGATTGACCTTAGAGATTCACTCGGAACTGAAATATACGCAACAAGAATGTAATCACTGCCTCAAATTCCATCCAATTCCGTGCAAAGGAAGTGGAATGGGTTTCACTTAGGTAATGAAACTAAATTATTCATAAATGTTTGTATGACACTGTCCACACGTTGAAAGGTTCCAGCAGGAGTACGGCAATAATCACAATGAGCACCCTGAAACAAATGAGGAATCGATTGTGGAATAGAGGAATCGAATGCGATACTAGTTATTGTTTTGAATATAAATGACGATGTACCAGGTGTCTTTGTGAACATGAAAGCAAACTTGCCTAACTTGGCTTGATAAAGGGCGTGGGCTGAATAACGGGACAAACTCACTGCATATGAAGCAATTCTTATTTTGCTCTACTAAGAAGGACATTTTTTGATATGAGTGAAACATTGAAATAGATTGAAATAAGTAAATGTTGAAACTTCGAAGATGTTGAGCTTTGGGAACTTATCCCAAGGTAATGAAATACAAACAGAGCTGGAGAAACAGCAACTTATTCAATGAAAGTACTGAATCCATATATAAATGAGCAAACGTTTCCATCATGGAACAAGTTGTGAGAACCTTACAAGGTTGCAAGATTTCATTGACGCACAAAATAAGGGGCAACCTAATCATTTCAGAACATTGTATTTTTAAGTTTGATATTTTGACAAACAACAAACCTTCGAAACAGGTCTACGGTATTGGCAGGATGATAAGTAATATCGTCACTTGATCATATAGTATTATAACATGGGTAATTGCACTTTGAAAAAATATCCACGGTGCTCATGGCTGTGGATTATCAATGCTAGGCTGGGTAACTGAATACTGCGTGAAGGCAAATAGTGTTTTTCCCTTCACCACGCAAACCTTTTCGTTCCTAGATGCGGATTTCGATAACCAAGTTACCTTCATCAGTAGTGTTTGTTCTCATAGAATTACCCTACAGGCGTCATTTTAGATAATAATTGTCTATTATACAATAAAAAGGCAATCCTCGAAAGTTGTTTCTATTCCATAAACGAGTTTATGGAATCAAATATATTGGATACTTAACCGCTATTCACAGTGCTAAATTCATGGGTGTTTTATGACTCCAAAATTTTATTTAATTTTAGTATTGTAAATTTGTCATATGAGTCTGTCTACTGCATGTAGTTATTAGTCTCTTATATGTTGTATAAATCATGGAAGATAATTTTATCCACCCCGCTCGACTTACTACAAATGTAAAATAATATATATCACGTAGTCAATAAAAATCTATCTATTATTACTATTTGATCATGAAATGAAATTCGTTGTGATGCCTTGGCGAAACAAACACATCTTCAACAAATATTTGCACAATATCAATCGCTTTGTAGATTTCTGTTGGGACAGTTCCAGCTCAGGCGACTTAGCGTTTGAATCATTCCTAACCTAACATTAGCTCTGTACTGGTCAAAAATGTATTTGCTGAGATGTGGCAAAAGGATTGTTTTCAGTCAAAGGAACATCATTGCTTTTTGTAAAAATTATTCTACATTCATGATTTGAAATGTCCTTCTGAAGTCCTTTATGTCGCCGAGGTGGATCCTGTAAGCAACTCCTGTATCTGAATCGACGGACAATGACGAATATCAACACCCCGCGTTAATAAAATTCTAAAGACTTGGGCTGCGCTGATGAGGAACATACTTTTCGAAACCAGTCTGCAGTTGGTTCGGAGTTTGAATCAGGCGAAGTCCTACTATTTTTCTTAGAGTTCCCTTACAAAATCGTCCGGAAATTTTCAGAATTTCCACTCTTCTAGCATATCCTTCATGAAACCGGGAAGGAAAAATTATTCGAAATTGTATTGTTGGACGGTCCAGAGTTTTTCAGAATTTTAACGGATCATTTATGTTGAGTTTTTGCGACTTTTCGTGACTTTTTGAAAAAAAAAGGAGCGCCCATGATTTCTTTTCGAATAATTTTCCACATCCGAAACCAGCAGAAAATTTTCCGAATTTGTTCACCTTTTCCATCTAGCCTCTAGGAGGAAGGGAAAAATTATTCGAAATTCTGATCTTTTTCAATGTTTTTACGGATTTTTCCGATTTTATATTGAGTTTCGGAAACTTTCTGAGCCCCTACGAGTAACATTTTTTTCCATCATGATTTTCCATGTCCAAAACCATCACAAAATTTTCCGAATTCTCAATTCTCGATCTAGCCTTCAAGGAGGCAGGAGTGAAAAATTATTAAAAATTGAAATTATTGACGATCCGAAGTTTTATTACTATTTTTCTGGATTTTATTATCGCTATTTTTTGCAACTTCCTTCTGAGCCTACCGATCACTTCTTTGTCACTTTCGACTTCTGAAACCGTCGAATTTTTTTTTAATCCTTACTAGTTTTCTATCTTACTTTCAGGTGGGCACGGGTATAAAATCATTAAAAATTAAATTATTCGATGATCCGATGTTGTTCAATATTTTTACGGATTTTTCCGATTTTGTTTTCGCAAGTTTTCTCAAATTTTTTCGAGGAATAGCTGGTTCCAAGCATCCTTTTTTCCATGTGCAAAACTGTCAGAAACTCTTCTTTCTTTCTTTTTCAACTAAGTATCCAGAAATGCAATTATCCGACGATCCAAAGTTTTCTTCAAATTTCACGTATTTTTCCGATTCTATTTTCGCAAGTTTCTGTTTCTTCTTTCTAGATGAAGGGAGTGTGAGTCCTCCGACTTAGATTTCTTTCTCGAAATTACTATCCGAGTCTGAAAGAATCGGTACATGTTTTGGAATTCCTGCATACTCTATCTAGCCTCCAGGGAAGCAGGGATGTGAGAATATTCGAAATTCCATGATTAGACGTTTTTCACAATTTTCAATGATTTTATTTTATTTTTCCGCAAGTTCTCGCACCTTTTTTTTGAGGATAAGGTATACCAGAGCTCACAGCAATTTTTTCCAAGTCGTAATTTTGTGAGCCAGAAACCGTCAGAAAATTTTCCAAATTCCAACGCATTCTCCATCTAGCCTTCATGTGGCCGGGATGGGGAAACATTATTCGAAATCAATTTATTCGATGATTTGATATTTTTCACTATTTTTACGGATTTTTTCTATAAAATTTTTCGGGTTTTTGCAACAGTTTTAGAGGAAAAGGGTTGCCTGAGCCCCCCACCGAATTTTTTTTGACGTCTTTTTCAACATCCAAAACCATCGGATTTCTTCTCGATTTACTTTCTGTTATCTATCTATCCTTCAGGGAATTAGGGATCAACTAACTTTTTTTCAAATTATTATATTGCCATAGACTGACCGACCGACTGGCCGGAATAAAAGCTTGTAAAATTGGCCATTTCCCAACTTTAACAACTTTTATCTAGAAAACCAGTCAAATGAGTTGTGCCCACGAACACTTTCGTTCATGATGTTAAACTATACAACATACTAAAATTCATGAAAATGAATACGTAACAATATTTTTTCATACGGCAACTGCGGTCGTTTATTGGAATTTGTACAAGACAACGTCTTTCGAGTCAGCTTGTATATTATCTAATATAATCCGGAAATAGCCGAATGCTGTTTTGATCTATAGTCATGTGGATTCATTTCATTTAATCCTCACTGAAACCTTCCAACAATAGATCCGTGTTTTCTTTTGTGAGAGCTCTCACTTCGATTCCAATTTCCCATTCTTCCGTAGGAAACACACTATTCCATAATTCCTGAAAGGGAACCTTTATATTCAAGTGAAACAACATCCGAGCGAATCGCTGAAAGAAGGCTGCATTAAGCCTCAGCGATCCAGGAATACATATTAATTTGTTGGAAACTATAAAGGAAGTGAATATATTTCCTACATTTCCAGCGAACACAACTAAAGCATTAGTAGATTGCTGAACAATGCCGCAGGCTTGCGAAAATCTTGGAAGCCATTGTGAAACGATAACACAACAGTTCCATAAGCTGCTTGATACATAAAAGAACCGAAGAAATACATTGTAAGGCGATGTATACCGCTATTCAGTATTGTTTGGATAGAAAGAAATGATTTCTTCGGGGGCTACAATTAATAACAGGGTGGGTCTAGAAAGATTGGGGAACGTTTCAAGGAATGGGGAATGTTTTTAAGTTTGATTTTCCATTCATAAAAAAATATCAATAGATAAACTGTTCACGATTCGATCAATCATTCATTCATTCAATCAATCATTGATATAATAATAATAATAATAATAATAATAATAATAATAATAATAATAATAATAATAATAATAATAATAATAATAATAATAATAATAATAATAATAATAATAATAATAATAATAATAATAATAATAATAATAATAATAATGTTTATTTTAAGAAATTTCAAAATACAAGATACATCCAAATTTGAAAATAGACATGAAGATCACTGAAGCTTCAAAAGCGTGATGTAGGTATCAAAAATATAATATAACTATCAAATCAATCAATATATCAGTAATTTCATAATAATATTAAAATAATCGCAACATAAAAATAATCACATGGGTTAAAGCATTAAAATCATAAAGGTAAAACATTTTCATAATAATATTAAAATAATCGCAACATAAAAATAATCACATGGGTTAAAACATTGAAATCACAAAGGTAAAACATTTGAATAATCACATAAGTAAAATATTACCACTAATTAGAAAGCATTTTTGTTTGTTTTTTGGTCGAAGTAGGGTATTTGCGTCTCATTTTGGTAGGTTTGTAGTCATAATTGAAAAAAAATGTCGTATTTGGGGGATATAGGGAGGTCTAATTTTTTATTGTAGAAACTTTAGGTCTATCAGGTTATTCAGTATTTTTCTATCTGTAGTGGTCATCCATTGTTTTACATGGTATTTGAAGGAGACATAACTTTTGATGGATTTTAGATTGTCTGGTAGTAAATTATATATTTTTGGTGTAAGAAATTCTGCTGATCGTTGGCCGGCAGTTTTTTCGCAAGTCGGATATTTCATATTTTTATTTTTTGTTCGAATTTCATAGCGGTGTTCGGTGGGTGTTAGCTTAATTTTGTTTCTGTGAATATACATCAGGATCCGTTGGCAAAATATTTGTCTGGCATCAAGAATATTGTTGTCTGAAAATAGCTTTTCACTGGGAAATCTTATGTTCTTTTTCGATATTATTCTTAGGATCCATTTTTGTAAGATACCCAAATTACGTATGTTACTTTCTGCTGCACCTCCCCAACCTAGGATCCCATAAGACATTTGGGATTGTACAAGTGCATAATATAGCTTCTTCAAGTTCTTTATGTCCAGAAATTCCACTAGGTACCTGAATTTCGTGAGTAGACCTCTCAATTTGTTTTTCACTTGCTCGATATGTAAGTCCCACCTCAAATGTCTATCAAGTGTAATTCCTAGATATTTCAACCGATCTTTTTCTTTTATACTAATGTCGTCTCCAATATTCAGAGTTCCCTGGTTTGGAAGGTGATATGAGTAAGATGTAAAAGGTAGATAGTAGGTTTTTTGATTGTTGACTGTTAGTTTGTTGTATTTAAACCAGTCACGTACATTTCAAGTCTTGTTCTGTTGTGGTCTTTAGATCTGCCCATGATTTCCCCTTGTAGATATACGCACATATAACGATAATATCGTTTATTTTGCATACATGGTCAAATAATGATAGCAATTCATGTAATTTTTAAACTTATGCAAAAAAAGGAGCTGAAAACAATTTAAAAATCTTTTCATCTATACTAATAATAATAATAATTGGTGTACCCTAAGGAAGTAACAGGAGAGAGATGTTGAAAGTATTTCATTATTTAAATATTTGCAGGTCTAAGACAAGTTGTTGAACAGTTATTTTTTCAATTATGATTTAAAAACAGTAAGCTTGGCGGATTTCAATGGCACCGACAGTTGGTTATATGAGAGAATATATAATAAGAAAAACATCGACAAAAAAATGTAGTTCTATGTGGTGGTGGTGAGATAAGACCCCTAAATTTTGAATTCAAATTAAGGACATCTGCGCGATACTGAATATTATTAGTTAAATATGCGGGACATTTATTATTAATGATCTTATGATACAATAACAAGGAGTGAAACTTGCGCCTTTCCTGCATGTTTAGCCATTTGGAATAGACTTGTGTGAGACGGGATCAAATTTCCTGATGCCATATATGAAACGTAAGCATGACTTGTGCATTTTTTCCATTCGGTTTATCTCAATTCTGTCCAGACACGGGCCATATAAGTAATACATCACAGTGACTGAAATGACTAAGAACCAGATTCTCCGTCAGCTTCATTTTTAGGTTTTTCGAAAATAGAGAACGCTGAGAATACATTATTTTAAGTGGCGCATAACATCTTCGTAGGCATAGACTGACATGGTTTTTAAAGCGTAGGTCTGTATCCAACATAAGTGCGAGATTTTTCACACTATTTGTGCAAGTCAGATTTTTATTACCAAGTTTTGTACAAATATTTTGTTCAATATGGCTTTCTTTCAAATATCATGATAAATGATATTGATGGGTTGATTCGCAAATTATGACGCTCTGATTGCTTTATCAATCTGTCGAGATCTTCATCTTCTCGGCATTGTTACAACTATCAGGATAAAAAATATATATTGTGTATTATCTGCATACACATGTGAGTTGCAATGTGTGAGTCATGTTGTTATATCGTTTGTATAGATACCGAACAATAGTGGTCCCAAAATAGATCCCTGTGGCACACCATAACATATATTTTCCTCAGAGTATTGACCTATAGATGTCTCAACAAACTTATATCTTTTATCCATAACAATAACAAAATAGTTAAACTTGAAATGGAAAACATATTAAAGAGAAAAACTATTCGTCTGGGAGATTATTATGAAACTGCAGTAAAAAGTGTTTCAGTTTATTTTTTTTTGAAATCTGTTAGAGAAAATTGAGAGATTTCGATCGATTTCAGAGTGACATATTATGTTTAATGAATTCATGCATTGTATTACGGGTGAGTTAGTTATATAGTTATATAAATTGAAAAATAAAATGTTAGTCTATTTCTAACTATTCTCGATTGACAGTTCAGATTGAAATTCATAATTGAAAATTGAGAGTCAACAACATTATTGAATATTTTATACGTGAACAATATATCAACATATTTTCTCCTCAAGAAAAGATGTTCTAACTTATATAACTTCATGTTTGTTTTATTAATCAACATTTTAACGATATCGGATATATCTGAAATTCAGGTTGTTGATGAGCTTTTTTGGACATATTCAATCCGTGTGACATATTTTTCTTATAATAGATTCCATATTATGTAGAACTCATATCCTGTTTTCCATATGGTTCCAAATTTTTGGCGGACACTGTGTGTTTCACTTCTTGATTTATTTGTCCCAATTGTTCATTCATTCCGTGAAAAAATAATTTTTTGAAAGAAGCCCAATTCAAAGGAGATAAAAATTGGAGCTGAAAGTACATTGTACATAATAGTTGCTCGACGTTTTGCCACTTTAACACTGGCATCTACTTTTGACTTCCCAATACTATGCAGATTCCACTTCAGTAGTGACTGAAAAATTCTGAAATATAGCATATCGCATTACTCAATAAAATGTCGTTTTACCAAAGAGCACGCCAGCAAAGTTCGTTAGAGAAATTACCTGCACAAAAAAAGCAGAAAAGAAAGAACGGCGAAGGCAGTAATCGCCGATAACGGAAGGCGTGATCACAGACAGTGGAAATGGACCATTTACCGTGATATAATTTATAAATATAATCAAACCTAGTAGTTATATCCATACTCTTTATCTGCAGACGAAATCGGCAATTTCGTTTGGGTTACACTAGTTTTAACTTTTGAAAATTTCTTTGATACTGTGTGTTTCAGTTTGAGTGGTGACGAGTCATTATTTCGTAACGAGTCGACCGATTGTCGAAAAAAAAATTCAGAAATATAGTATAGTATGGGAGCTCTATATCCTGGTATAAATTGTTTTAATATTCCATTTCTCCACAGCCTACTACGACAATACTCCAAAAACGACAAAAGCATGGTAGGCATTTTTTTACGGAAGAAATAAATATTTCCTTCGATTCAGACACATCTGAAACCCCCAAATCCCAAGTTTCAATATCGTAACTTATATAGTGTGTTCAGAACTTTGAGTGCAAAAAGTAGAAAAAATCCAATTTTGAGAGTGCCATATGTAAACGCAACTGAGTGTATAACATGTAGGATTGTCAATAGATAGAGAGTATCAATACACTTCCAGTCTCTTCCTACAGTTGTTTGTGACGATTCGTAGTTCGTCCTGCGTAATAGATCTACACAAGAAACGATTTTTTTCTTTCAAACAGTTCATATTTTTTGGCTAATCTCGATAAACTCTTCCTTTGAGGGTACCCCAAAGAAAGTAAGTGGTTTTAGGTCAGGTGAGCGTGGAGGCATTCTAATAAAGGCGACTGTTTCCTCCTATCCTTTTTCCTAGAAACTTTGTTTCAATCCACCTCTTACTATTATTGTATTCGGGATAGAATCAGTATTCAATTGCAAATTCATATCTTGTATAGTCTTATTGGTAAATCTTTCCCATAATTCATTGTTTGAAAAGTTGAGAGCATTTTCGACATTTGGATTTTCCTCAAAAAAGGATTCTATTATTTTATTCTGAAATATGCCTCACCAGACGTTAATTTTGGAATAGTATTGTCTTTCACAATATTTCCAGTATCTTAAATTTCAAGAAGACACCACTCCGTTAGATAAGAATGTAGCTTCATCGACAAACATTATTTAAGACAAGAAATTCCTGTCTTAATAACTTCCTTGACACCATAATGAATATTCCATTTCAACAACGTCATCGCCATTTTCAGAATAATTCAAAGATTTGCGATTACATGCATTTTATTTGTTTCGCATGGGGCTCCTCCAAATTTTCGTTAGTTTCATGTTGAGATTTCTTGCTAGTTGCCTCACACTGGTCTTCGCATTTCCTTGGAGCTCGTTCATGATGAAAGTCTTCGAAATTATCCACATTTCTGGTGCGCTTTGTTGTGCATGTTTACCTTTGCAACAGTCTGAAAAGTAACAGGTTCAATATCAGGCTAACGCCTGTTGAATTCTACGGCAGTCTCTCGTTATTATGGTTATCACCCACCAGTTGAATTAGTTAAATTTTTTGACTAACTGTTGAAATTCTGACCATATAAGCATCGATTTAGCCTCGTATTGCGTGTACAATGACCTTCAAAATAATAAGATCTGCCAAATGAAATGTACAAATTAACAAACTGTTCGTTTATGTCCATGGCAACCTAGATGAAAATAGTAGACGCTACCTTGGAAAATTGCAACGGTGATGTTAGGAATTGAATATTCATTATAACGCCAGGGAAATTATTTGACTGATAGAACTGTCTAAAATGATATCTAGTGACTTTCAGAACTAATGGGGAGGTGTCTCGAAATGCTGGTCCAAATTGGGTAATACATTGCAAAAAGATATTTTTCCTTATTTATTATGAACACTCTGTATGAGATATGCGGATAATATTGTGTGAAGTGATACACTAGGTGACTTTTGATCTATTGAAATTCTAAAATTTGCCATTCAGTCGGTAGCGTTTTTGGCACTCAAGTGAACACTCGGTATGGGATACGATATTGAAACATGCGATTCGGGAATTCCATTTGTGACTGCATCGGAGGATATTTGTCTTTTTCTTGAAAAAATGCCTAATATGTTTTGGTCATTTTTGGGGATTCATATGTTATCGAAGTTAGGTTGGGGTCTCCGAGCAATGAAAGATATAGAGGTGCCATTTCTATATAAACAACACATATTGATGTGAAAGCTGCATACCGCTATCCTTTGTTATGGTTTGTAGGTGAGGAGAAGATTTGTTATTGTTTTGAAAACTGGAGCTAAGCTTAGAACCAATGGCGTGCTGCCTGGTTGGAAAGCAAGTTTGTTATTTAATTTCAACCCTGATGTCTAATGCTTGAAATGCGCAACAACCACCAGCAGTAGTGCTGTAGGTCTTCCTACAGATGAAAAGTGAATGCGCTTCCAATGCAAAGTCGCCCTGGAGCGCCACAGCAAATAAAAGCTGCCATGTACCCGTACTCTGCGAGTGTTGTCAAAAAATAGTAACATGTTCTTACATTAATACAATGAATTTTTGGATTAAACTCTTCCTGTCATATGAATGGCAATATTTCCTAAATGGTTGCATAAATAACTTATTCATAAATAGAATTCATGATGAATATGTAGTGGACAAATAGTTACTTATGTAACTGGTGCAAAAATAAGTGACTGTTTATTGTACGTGATGTGAGAATTGTCAACACGCTACGTGTACTAAAACAGCATACACTAATTCTATTACGATCTTTAAAAAATCAGACTTTCATTCGTCAATTTTGAATGAGAAAAGGTAGTGCTTATTGCTGTGGGGCAATAGAAATTAAATGGCAAGTCGTTATCAAGTTATCATACACTTGATAACGACTGTAGATTTTAACAGTTGAAAAGTCGTGAATAAAATTGCAGAGAATTGAATTTTTCTTTGTTCTTTTTTAGACAATGAAAGTCCAGAGTAACCTTACTCAAAGTGAAACATTGTCAACCACTTACAAAAAAACGATAGCAATGTTGTTGTCAGTTCTTGCGCGTTCACGTGGTAAAGTCTTGTTCATACCCCCACGAATTTCGCAAATTTTTCTACGAATAAAATGGCTGCAAAAAACATTAATCAGATACGAGCTGAAAGCATTTGATTTGATAATCAGTACGAATTTTGCACTCCGGAAACCCTTAAAACTGCGCTCAAATTCTTGCTGGTAAGGAAAATATTTTGAAGAAAACTGAAAAATATTACCTTATCACATCAGATGAATATTCACCATGAAATGCCAAAACTGGTAATGCTCCTTTACTGATTATAGTTCTACAACCTGACCGAAAAATATGGTGATGCCAAAAATGGTTAGAACAGATAACTGAGGATTTCTCCAAATTCTTGATTTCTATGTGAAGTGATTCACACCACAACTGGCAACTGCTCTATTGGTTGGTAACCTGAATATATAATGTAACTGAACCAATGTGAAAGTATCATGAGGAATATGATAGAATGGAATTATTGTCTTGACAATCATTATACCTGCGTAACCCGTTCGTTAGATTTTAAAATTGTGATAATATACAGTGTTTCGTTTACAATCAAGAAGTTCATGTCCACGTACGATTCAACCAGAAGCAACATTTTTATTCAAATGGAAACATCGAAAACTTCTGATGAACAGGTTATGTGATAATCCCTGTATATGAAGAAAACATTCCAGTACCCAGCAGATTGGGTCTATAGCTAGTGACTTATAATTTGAGTTCGGTTTTGAAGAGTTGAGTTTACTTACTTACTTATTTTTCAGTGTACCTACTGCAACAAGTATTTTCCTATTTATGAATATGTAATCATTTTTTAAAGTACAAAGTTTCTTTTAACACGTTGAGTGCCAGATGAGACCAACGTTGTCTCATGCATATCTGGGCATTAATTGCTTCGTGAGACCAATGTGGACTCAAATGCATCGCCGATACATTTCGTTACATGAAGCAGCATTGGTATCATTGTATGCATTTAAATTAATGGGATCTTAAAAAGCATGGCCTGTCGGTCCAATTGCTATATTTGGCCTGGATTTGCGAGACCGATGTGGCACCCTACAGCAATCTGATTCATTTATTTTTTGTTTTAAACTAGAAACAAATTTTAATAGTTTTTTTAATACTAATTTATTGATTTATATCTGATTCGAGTTCAAATTCATCTGACGTTCCGTCGGGTTCAAAATCGTTCATTTCCTCTTCATCTGAAAAACATTCCTGCAATAACTTTTGTAATTTTTGCTGTTCTTCCTCATAACGAGACATGTTTACGCGCCGAAAGTGCAACAACTACTGAATTGATATTGTAAACAAAGTGCGAGCGACCACAGCCGCCTCTACTTACATGTCGAGACCTGTGAATACATGAAATCGGCATGGTGACACATTGGTCTCATATGGCCCGAGGGCAAAAATTGCAACTCAGTGGCCGCATGAGACCAAGGTGTCACCATTTTTGTTTTTTCTATTTATATTTCCATATTTTTTTCTTTTTGCTTCTAGTAGCAAAATAAGTTATTTATGGTTATTTTCCTTTGGAGAAAAGCGAAAAAAAAATTTGGCCTAACGGACCAATTTTTTTTTTGTCCACGGTGGTCAACGTGTTAAGCTATTTCAACAAAAAGTGTATTTTTGTCTCACAATCGGGAATCAGTAAAAATCAACTTTAATAATACTACTAAAAACTAATTAGGGTATGCCCATCAGACATGGTATATGCCATGCTGCGACGCCCATGGTTTGATTTGATGATTACTTGTGGAATGTTTGTTTAGAGCTTGATAACTTTTTTAGCCCACAAACTTCACAAGTTATCGCCATTTCGCAGAGACAAGGTCTCTAATATAACAATTCAACAATCCAACACACTTCTACTACTTTAAATTAAAACAATTATACAAATAGGCTCAAATCCAAACTGAACTGACAAGACGATAAATTAGTTGTCAACGCATGTAAACAAACTAGATCGTCAAGTTAAGAGTGAATAACAATACGGAATTCCAACCTGATTAATGAGTAGAACGGAAATATCCGATAATGTTCTTTTTTAACATGATCCGAGCATAGATATTTATGAACAACGTCGGGTATGTTGCTTCCAAGAAAGAGACAGGAAAGCCCTCTCTATATCTTTTATTGCTCGGAGGGTTGGGGTAAAGTGAAATATAGGAACAATTCATGCTAGGACTACTATATTATAAAATAAAAAATTCGAAATTCAGTAGAACTCAAAGTGGAACAAACAGTCATGATGTATATTGTATTCTTATGTTGACACAGTGAACATAAAAGTTGCTTGACGTTTTTGCCATCTTTTCTGATTCTGACTTCTCAATGTGCAGATTCCACTTCAGTAGTGACTGCAAAATTCTAAAATATAGCATATCGAATTACTCAATCAAATGACGTTTTACCAAAGAGCGTGCCAGCAAAGTTCGTTCGAGAAATTACCTGCACAAAAAAAAAGCAGAAAAGAAAGAACGGCGAAGGCAGTAATCGCCGATAACGGAAGGCGTGATCACAGACAGTGGAAATGGACCATTTACCGTGATATAATTTATAAATATAATCAAACCTAGTAGTTATATCCATACTTTTTATCTGCAGACGATATCGGCAGTTTCGTTTAGGTTAACACATCGTTTTTTATTGATATGGTTATGACGTTGTGGAGATGATGGTTTATGCTCGCGTGGGAGTTGATAGCCTCTGAATATTGTTCGGGTAGACGGTGTTCATGTTAAGGGGTTGTCTAGTGTAGTGAGGTTATTGTTAGATGTATATCAGTGAAGTGTTGTTTTCCAATATCTCACATGATTCCGGTACAGGGGTTATACAAGAGTTTAAACGACTCTATACTTGCCACAAAATTAATTTAATAGAATTTTGATGTTTCTATATTTCTCAATCGGAAATAACAAGAATTTATGTTGATTTTATTGAAAATGGCTTGTACATAAAGTCAGTTGTGGAATCATCTGCGACTGAAAGTTGGAATTTAGTCGCTATAAGATAGCGACTAAATTCCAACTTTCATTACAGTGTGAAATTGCTTCTGAAGAGTATGTTTTCCAATTCTTCAGACCTCCCTGATGATCTAAGAAGAGTGAAATAGATTTTTGTAGACCAAAATGTATTGGAGGCCTAGCAAAAGATGTGCAATTCACGCATCAATGAAATGAGCGATTTTCTGTGAGTGATACTTAATAACATTCTCCCTTATCTCATTTATAGATAAGAATCTCCAATGGAAACTGGACATTTAATAAATAATCAACTATCTGAATGAAAATGCAAATTTTCACTTTCAGATTTTTTCTCTCAAGTTATAGTCTTTCTCAATATCTATCAGATGTAGTTCAATGTACAGCGTGGCTTTAGCCGGAAGAGTAGTTGTTTTCTGTTACATATTACAGAAAAGTAACTTCAATTTTATCGTAGGTTTTTTTTCCATTTCCAGAGGAGTCTCATGTGTTGGTTCAATTTTCAATTGAGAATGTTTCTCTTTACAATAAGAATTTATGTATTCTGCCACAAGTATGAAATCAATTTTCACTTGTTTTCACTTTTGACAATTTTTAATATAGATACAAGACGATTCAGAATGAGATAGACGAAGTTTATAACGGGTGTCAACGAATCTATTAGACAAGTCATAAATTGTAGAATATTGAATGTAACAAAATGAGATTTGGGGAAGGTAAATTGTATGTGAAGAGGAGAGTTTTCGCATATATCTTGATTTCCGGCCACCTCTTGTTTTACAAGAAATTGCTCCGGTTTTGAATTTTCAAATAGAAAACACTGAATATAGTGACGTTTTTCGATATATGAGACAATTTTGGATCAAAATATGATATTTTTTTAATTTTTTACACACACTCTTTAATATTGCATCTAGGTCGCCATGATCGGACGTTGACTGGTTTTACCATTACACAAAAATGTGATTCTGATGACTTTTTCAATTATAGAGCCATTGGTTTATTGTCAAGTCTCTCCAAGCTCATTGAAAGAAATATTAATAATCAACTCTCATCATTTTTGTGGTGACAATCTTGACAAGGGAAAATATACTGTTGATTTATTCATTGACTTTTCAAGATCTTTCGACTCAGGTAATCATTTATAACAAGTTAGAATTATATAGGATTAGGGGGATGCCACTGCATTTATTTAAATCTTATTTGAATTGTAGAAGTCAAGTTGTTCAACTGAATGATGTTCTCAGTAATTAACGTAGAATAAATCAAGGTGTACCTCAAGGTTCTGTATTAGGACATATACTTTTTCATATTTTTGCCAATGACCTAATCACTCGTACAGAAAATAGCAAGATATAAATGTTGTGGGTTTCGCAGACTATACCATTTTATAATCTTTGAAAAATGCATAGACACGCTAGTGATTAAAACTGACAGGGTTTACAGAGATATTTATTCAGTAGTCTGAAAAAAAACTATTCATCATTGAATCAAAACAAAGCAGTATCAGTATTCTTTGGACGCTCCAACCGAACCTACCTGTGTTATCGAAAAGTATAGAAAAAGAAAGTACTTTTAGTGATAAAATGAAAGTTCTGAGATTAACTTTTGGCAAACTTATGCAATGGGCAGATCATATAGAATCGTTGTCTAAAAAGCTCAGGAGTAGTTGTTACAGCATAAAGTTTATAAAAATCCACTATGGCAAAAATGTCTTGCCTACTCTGTATTTTGCACACTTTCACTCTCACATGGAGTATGGCATTCTGAAGTGGAGAAACAATGCTAGTATGAATCGAGTTTTTATTTTTCAAAAGTACGCAATTCGCATTATTGAAAATATTGATATGAAAACCAGTTGTAGACAATACTTTACATCTCTTGGTATATCAAAAGTTTACAGCTCATATACCGGGTGAAACAGCAGACATGTAGCAGCCTGTAGTTTTTTTATTTGAATATATAAAAATTTGAAATTTGCAAAAGTTACGTAATCAATGATAGCGCTTCATTTGAATCTAACGACAACTTTTTTCAACCACCTGTTTGATCGGCAGTAAGTCCAACTTCTTTTTTTTTTAATGACACTCTGTATATTTATCCAGCCTATCTTATTTGTATTGAAATTCTCTATTCAACCGTGTATCACAAAGTGGTATTTGTTTCTCAATTCGCAGATGAATCGCATTTTATTAAAAAACATCAAGTTGGCTGTTATCCGAATTCGATAATCTTTCGATGCTTGCTGGGCTTGGATATCCAAAGAGTATCAGTTTAACGATTTAATTTCAGTTTTTTCCATACCTGATCACTTCCTACAGATTGTCAATAATTTCTTTAATAAAAAGAAAAAACATCTGAAAATAACTGACGATATTGCGAAAACTGAAATAGGAACATGTTTTTTTTTTTCAATTTGGCTGCTTGTGAAGGAACTATCTGTCTTTCTCTTCGGCCATGTAGCCATATCATGATCTTTCCATTTGGAAACATAAAATTAAAATTGTTCTCCTGATCCACCAATTCACAAGTCTATTAGTCTAGATATTTGCAATAATATTTTGCGTAGTAGGCGGGTACACAGAATGTTTTGTATTTGACAGGTAAACATCATTTGATTGTACTGATTATCTCCGTCAGTTTTATGCTGATTAAAATTGCATCGTTTAATTAGATACTAAATATGTATTCAAAGAACGAAAAGGTCGATATGTTGTTGATATTCGGAGAGTGCAAGATAGGCTGAACAATTGTATGTCGAAAGATTTCCGGAAAGACACCATCCGCCTAATAATTATTTCGCTAGAGTAGAAGAGCAGTGACTTGTGAATTGAAAGATCATGATATGGCTACATGGCCAAAGAGAAAGACAGATAGTTTCTTCACAAGTAATAAAATTGAAAAAACTATGTTCCTATCTCAGTTTTCGCAATATCGTGAGTTATTTTCAGATGTTTTTTCTTTTTATTAAAGAAATTATTGACAATCTTTAGGAAGTGATCAGGTATGGAAAAAACTGAAATTATATCGATTAACTAATACTCTTTGGATTTCCAAGACTACCAAGCATAGAAAGATTATCGAATTCGGGTAACAGCCAACTTGATGTTTTTCAATAAAATGCAATTCATTTGCGAATTGAGAAACGAATGCCACTTTGTGATACACGGTTGAACAGAGAATTTCAAGACAAATAAGATAGGCTAGATAAATGTACAGGGTGTCATTAAAAAAAAGAAGTTGGAGTTACTGCCGATCAAACACGTAGTTGAAAGAAGTTGTCGTTAGATTCAAATGAAGCGCTATGATTGATTACGTAACTTCTGCAAATTTCAAATTTTTATCTATTCAAATAAAAAAACTACAGGCTGCTACATGTCTGCTGTGTCACCCGGTATACTGGAAGCTTGCACTTACATCTATGGTCCAGTTCGAAAATTGTAGCCAGTGACTCATTGCCAGTTTACGGTGTTTCACCACTCCGAAACCCACCAAACTGTCACAATCTACAATTCTCGAACTGGAATATTATATAATAATAGAAATCAGTTTGTAGTAGATAATAATCACTGTTATAACACCCGTGATAAAAATTACTTGCAGTCTGATTATCATCGCACATCACTTTACTGAATGAACTTCTATTTTATTGGGTGTGACATCTATAATATGCTTGACGAACATAATATAAAATATATAAATAAATAAAATGTTCATATTTTTTAATCATGGCTGAAAAAACTAATTATCACAGCGTGTTGTTATTCCATGGAGCAGTTTTTTTTGTGGTAGTACATTTAGTTTTTTACATTTATTTTGCAATGTGGACAGTTTAATTGGTCTTTTTATATTGTAATTGTGTGTTTTCATGTACACCTGGCTTTGCCTAATACAACTAATTTAGACAATTTTGATAATTTATGTAACCTGTTAGCATTCAAATGATGAAATAAAGGGTTATATTATCATTACTATTATCTAAGAACCTCATGTGATGTCAAAAAATTCAAATCGCAAAGTTTCAGTTACTAGTATGATAGATACGAATAAGATAAGTTGACAAAATTACATTTTCGTGTCTATTATTTTAGACCAAGCTATAGAGGTTTTTTCCCCCACAAAATGAAAGAGGCAAATGGCCTATATCAATTTTGATAAGATAGTTCGTTTATGAAAACCCCGGTTTTCGCCCTAGCATAATCGCTTTGTGGAATTTTTTTGGTATTTTGGAAATATCTGAAAGATAAATCAAGGAATCGTTTTACAGTTAATGAATCTTTTGTAGATTTTCAAAACCTATAGAATAGATTTCCATACGACCGGATCCGTGCATTTTATACTGAGAAAATCCGGGAAAACCTCGAAAAATACAGAATTTTTAATTTTATTTTATTTTTATAAATCTTAAGCTGTATTAAAAATATTGCGGAAGCTGACAATATGTGGTTCAACTGTACGCAAGATGTTTTCTGTCCGATGTGTAGTTTTTGCACATTCGCGTTATGAACAATTTAAGGTCACATCTTGCAAGATGCGCCGATTTAAGGGAAATCGGTCTGACATCAGCTGACGTCACAACATGGCGGTCATCAGCTGGTTATTTTTTGTGGTTGGTTCTGGTTGATTGTGATTTTTCTAAACTTTACAAAATTTAATTTTAAAAAAGCATCTACCAAAATTTCTGTTAATAAATCCAAAATATGGAAAGGTAGAAATCTCGCGAAAGTAGCAACGCTGGATCGACGGAGTGGGGGCGGTTGAATCATGCTGATAACACTCTATAATAATATTATTTATTGCATAAGATGTTACATATTGTATTACATACACTAAGGCAGTGGCAATAAATAACCGAAGAATCCCTCTAAGTACTAAGTACTTATTGAGGATTGGAAGAATTTGAAACAAACAAATCAAAATTCAAAATTGTACACTGATATCTTGGTGTTTTTAAGCTGTTCTCTTCTAAACTAATTCCTTAAGTGAATCCTAACAGTTATACTAAAAGAATTGTATTCTTGGTAATGAATAGACTGATAAGAAACACTATAGAATTATTGAAACAATTTTCATAAAATAGAAAGCCTATAGAGATTTGGAAGATCCTTACAGACTAAAATTATAGATTAAATAAGCGTAGTGAAACAGTTCAAAGAAAAAAAAAATGTAACATAACTTGAAACAGCTCATGGAACGAAACATTGGAAAACATTAGAAAACGAAGGAGGATGATACTTTAGTAATATCAGTCAATTGAGAAAGTAGGTAGACTTCAAACTTCAAAATCAAGATCTTATGTATAAAAATAATATAGGTTATTGACAGTAAAGTATCGAAAGATCGGAATTTTTTTGTTATTACAAATTTTTTTTGTCAATTGCCTGGTGTATCACGGTTCTTGGTGTGCTATGTAGCCAGACTTTAATATTCTGTTTGTATTTATTGAAATGCATATATTTGAATTCCGAAGGTAACCAGTCATACAGTCTAGGAGCTATATATGTGTGATTTCTTTCGTCGATTGTTTTGATAACTCTTTTTTTTTCTGTAGAGAGATTTTTATTTCTAGTATTATAAGTATGTAAATTATATGAAATACTTTTTTGTTTTTATGTTCATTTAGTAATATTGCCTGAGCATAAAGTTTTCGCATATCAAGTTTTTTTGACTCCATTCAATTTTCGGCTGGCTGGCAGAGAGAGAGAGCAGACGTGAAGTTTTATTCCGGTACTCGATGAGTCACTGCACTGTCATCTGACGTCACAACTTGGCGATCGTATTCGAATTCTGTAAACGGCATCTAGAAGAAGAGATCAATATCTACAGTTTGTATATTTTGGATTTTCACCTGAGAGGTGAGAAATGTGCGTCAAAGTGCGTCCGAAGTCATCCGAAGTCACCCGAAGTCTAACTGAAGTTAATACGAGCGACTTCGGGTGCACTCTGAAGCATTTAAAGTAACTTCCAGTGACATTTTCAACACATTTTCTACCTCTCAGGTGAAAACCAAAAATATACAAATCGTAGATATTGATCTCGAATTCCATATTCCGTTTCCACAATTTGAATAAAATGATTCTCCTCAAAATAACGGGATTGTGCAAATACTACATATCGGACAGAAACCATCTTGCGCACAGTTGAACCACATGTTAGTATCAGTTTCCGTAATACTGCTTGTCCACCTTCAGATTTATAAAAATTATGAATTTTTGAAAAATGGTCTCTTCTTTGAGGTTTTCCCGGATTATCTTAGTGAAAATGCACCGATCTGGGCGTATGAAACCCATTTTGTGGGTTTTATAATTTTTTTTTAAAGTTCAATTGACTATGAAACGATTCCATGAATAATCTTTGAGATATTTCCAAAAAACCAAAAAAGTTGTAATTTTTTTGACTATTTCTTATTTAAAAATTTCCTCAAAGTGACTTTGCTGGGGCGAAAAACAGGGTTTTCGTTTACGAACTATCCTATAAAAAGTAGTATAGGCCGTTTTCGTTTTTTATTTTGTTGTGAAAAGAGCCTCTTATTTTTTTCTACAGCTTGAACTATTTCTCACTTTTTAACAAGTACTTTCCAAGAACATACATTTTCTACGAATCCAACGATACCAATTTATTCACGATTGGATTGAAGATAAGAACATTAATTATTATTCATCATAAATGAAAACTCTGAAATAAACGTTCCTGTTATAGTTGAGGTTGATGAAATGGTTTCTTTAAAAGAAATTAGGCAATCAAGAAATACATATAAGTCACGAATCAATAAGAAAAATACTAAAATAACAGGAATATCGAGCATTCAAATATCGGGTACATCCTCATTTGTATGCTGACGATGCCATAGACTGGTAGTGTTTTGTGACTGGATGCTTCCAAATCATAAAGTTAATACAAATTTCATCAACTCCATTCTATTTTTCGACAAATCATTATTTACAAATAATGGTATATTGAATAATCGCAACTTAGTCGGTACTGGACCCAACAAAAAATCGACATGTAGTGAAAGAGGGTAATTTTTGAGAGTGGTTTGTCGTCAATTTCTGGGCTGGTATCGTTGGAAACAGAATAATTGATGGACCAATATTGTTTCAAGGTCAAAACAAAATTGAGGATCATCTAAGTAATCTACCTATAGCAGTTCGACGGCAAGTTCACTTCCAACAATATGAAGAACACATGATAATACCAGAGAAGTTCTCAATTACTAAAGCATTTCAATAATCAACTTATGGTACTGTGATTGATTCCTTTATTTGTGAAAGTGTTGAAGAAAGGGTCAACTATGCAATAGCCCCAGCTACTCTTGAAATCTTATGTTACGAATCGTGTTAGGCCAGCCGCACACTGGCAACTTTTCTGAAGCAACTTTTCAATCACAAAAATAGAGCACATCATTTCTTATGAGACCCCGCACACAGGCGATTATTTAGTTGCGGCAACTAAAAAGTTCCAACGTGTTCAATTTTCTTGTAGACTCACTTGTTGCCGGCAAAATAGAATGCTCATGTTCATACCAGTCTCCGCACACTGGCGATTGACAAGTGGTTCATAAGGTTTGATTATGTTCTATAATAAATAATTTAGTTTGATTAACTTTACTTAACTTAAAGTTACTGCCAATCCTTCCTCTGGTCCTACAACCAATCGTAAGTGTGTATCTTGGTACGTGATACGAGGTCTTACTAACACCAAAAGTGTCACGAAACTTTTCTCGCTCATGCGAAAATCATTTAAAAAATTTATTGGATGTTTTTTTTAAACTGTCAAACAATTTATAAAATTGTCCATCGATGAGCCTTGTGCTAATCAATGGATGGACCCAAAATTTTATCATTTTTTTTCTTCCTTAAAACAAGAGCACAAACGCATGCAGTCTCAACGAAATCCATTTTGAAACTGATGGCAACTATTCAGTTGCCAGTCTGCGCTTGGAACAACAGCGGGCAACTTTCAACCGACTATATTTTTTAATCACCGAGACAAAAAAGTTTCCAGTGTACGGCTGGTCCTTGAAAGCAATTAAACGAGCTGAAATGTGTCTTCATCGAGGATGAATGTACTTTGGAAATTTACTGTACTGTACAGATAATTTTATGTATGATTTCAAAATGACCCTGTATATACGCATCAATCATGTGAGCAATTATTGCAATATCAGGTACGAGGGCTGACAATAAAGTAAGGTCTCCAACGCTGCAACTTCGCCGGATCACGCGCTAGGCGAAATCTGGCAACACCGCCGTGTTCCTTGGTTCCCCCACTACCACTTTGCTGCTGGGTGAGGCTTCCCCGACCGCTCAGTCTTGGCTGAGCAGCCGTCAACGATGGAGGTACCACTCGCGTCAGCGTCCAAGTGCGAATTGCGTTCTGTAATACGTTTTTTGAGTGCGAAAAAGGTGACACCTATTGAAATCCATCGTCAACTAGTTGAAGTTTACGGGGAAAAGTGTATGGACATAAAAAACGTGCGTAAGTGGAGCCGCGAGTTCAATTCCGGGCGCACTAATGTTCACGACGAGGAGAGAAGTGGCCGACCGTCGGTCTCGGATGCGATTGTTCAAGCAGTGGAGGCAGAAATGCTCAAAAACCGCCGTGCGACAATTAGGGACTTGGAAGAGAAGCTTGGAGGAGTGTGTAGCAGCGAAACAATCCGTCATATCCTTGTGAACAAGTTGCAGTACCACAAAGTTTCTGCCCGATGGGTGCCGAAACAGCTGACCGAAGACCACATGAAGCGGCGCGTGGAATGTGCGACCAAAGTTGTGGCCCGTTTTGAAGAGGAAGGCGATGATTTTTTGGAAGGGTTTGTTACGGGGGATGAAACGTGGGCTCATCACTACACACCCGAAACAAAGGAGTCGTCCAAACAATGGCGCCATAGCGATTCTCCGAAACCCAAAAAGTTTAAGGCGACACTGTCAGCCGGCAAGGTGATGGCTACGGTGTTTTGGGATCGCCACGGGGTATTGTTGGTGGATTTCATGCCAAGGGGAACCACTATCAATGCAGCAAGGTACTGTGAGACCCTGGAAAAGCTTCGTCGTGCCATAAAAAACAAACGCCCGGGATTGCTGAGCAAAGGAGTGAAATTTCACCACGACAACGTGCGCCCGCACACAGCCAACGTTACCCTTGACCTGCTCAAGACATTTGGCTGGGAAATCATCGATCACCCTCCCTATAGTCCCGACGTGGCCCCCAGTGACTACCACATGTTCCCCGCCCTGAAAAAACATCTCGGAGGGAAGAAGTTTGATAGTGACGCGGAGGTTCAGAAAGAGGTCAACACCTGGCTGCGCGAGGCGGACGGAGAGTGGTATTCTGCCGGCATAGACAAGTTCATCGTGCGGATGCGCAAGGTGTTGGAAAAAAATGGCGATTATGTAGAAAAGTAGCCAAGACCTTGGCCTTTCCAACGGTGTATCGCTTTTTGTAAATAAATGTCATTTTCTATGAAAAAAAAAATTGGAGACCTTACTTTATTGTCAGCCCTCGTATATCGGGAAGCCAAAAGTTCTATCTGACATTAAGCTTCGCAAATGGCTAGTTGAGAATTTGTGTACACTATGTAAAACGGCTGGGAAACCAAGTTGGGGCACTCACATTAATTAAAAGTTATCAGTAGTTGGAGTGTTACTTCGACGACTTTACTGAACTGAACAGAAATTTCCAATAGCAACAGTGCACTCTAGGAAACTAATATGGAATGGGTAATAAGATAAGCGTATCTTCCGTGAAATAGATATTAGATTAGGAAACTCAAGCACCGACCCCAGTTCATTATTGTTAAAACTTATAATGAACAGCAGGGTTATGACTACCTAAGACAGGTAGAATAGAATATACAGGATGTGGCAATAATACAGAGCTGTGCCGAGCACTAACAAAGCGTGCTCGGGAGCACTAACCCCTCAAAAAAGAGGTCACGAGCACCAATCATTGAGCACTTTCGAATAACTTTGAGCACTGAATAATCACCAATAAAAATGATCCCCGACAACAATAATAATATTATGTGATAGAAGTCCATTGTATCTCGAAGTGGAGTGGTATGATTTTACGAAGTAGAAAACCTCAAAGTCATCTCCAAAATTCAATATCGGAATCGATCAGTTATGTGATGGTCGAATTGTAAATAACCACCAATTAGTTCGAAGTGGAAATAGTACATGTTTCGAACCTATATAGGTTCATCATCAGCTGAATTTAAAATTCTGCAATTGAAGAAAGACAGTTAAACTATAGTTTGAATGTTTTAGACGATGTAGTAACTTGATTAGTGACTATTCACCAGAAGACGATTGCGGATTCAAGCAATTGAAACGTTGTGAAAAATTTGAAAGAGATAGAAATCTTTCAACCATTAAGATGATGGACGTCCGAAATATAAGTAATCAGTTTAACTATAGTTTAACATTGTGTCTTACTAACATGAAAGAACACGTGAAGGAGAAAACCAATAATTACGTGTCACATGTATAAAACACTGTTGAAAAGGTTTTAAGAGAGAAAGGGTGTTGTTACAATTGTCAATACCACCATGAAGCAGTGACACAGAAACACTGTTGAACAGGACGCAGATCCACATCGAAACAACTACTGTTCTGTGCAGAGAGCTCAGTTGTCACCTGTCCATCTTTGAGGAAATTATATAACTATAGCTTAGAGTTGCGTAGGTATGCATTAAATTGAAGATCAGTACGTTTACGAGTATAACAGAGTAGTTATTCCTATAAACATCATAAAATTCGACGTCTATTCAAGATGGATGTACCACAGCACGGTACCAATCAGTCTAACACCTTTCCAAACGAACAGACTTACAATGACCACAGAACATTCGGTTTTTCAGAAGATCAATGTATGTTAGAAAATTAAGTAGAACATAAAGGAGTTGAGAAACTTCTCTACAACAAATTGTACTTATCCGTTCAGGGTCAATTTTTTGAGTTCCAGTTAATCTCCATTCGAATTATTCATAGCAGAATTGATCTCAAAAATTCATATTCTTAATAGCCGAAATAAAAGATTTCCCACTTCGTAAAATGATAATATTATTATGGAAATTGCCATTTGTCGTTTGTTTTTAATTATATACAAGAAATTCTAAAAGATGGATCGACAGGAAAAGACGAACTTCTCAGGAAAAAAAAACGGTTTGAGTTTTTAGTAATATTACATTTCTCTGAAATATTTGAAATTTGTTATTACTTAAATAATATTCATTGATACTTTCACAATCCTTTATTTTCACTGTATTTGTAGCTGTTGAACCGATAACTGTCTAAAATATTTTCCTATTGAAGAATAATTCATTCATATTTTAATTATGAATCGTATACAGGGTGTTATCTAACTTCCTGATCTCCGGTGTATAATGCCACTCCATAACGAATAGGGAGTAGTTGTGAATTTGAATAAAAAATTAAAAATAAAATTTCTCATCCTCTTAAATTAAACAGGTTAGCTAAATATTATTTTTTTGAGTTCAATTCTCTTGTATTTTTGTCAAATGGAATACCCCATATATTTTTCTACCATATGGTGTAGGATTTGGATACGAATATATTCTGAATCTACCAATGGGTACTTCTAGCCGTTTCCGATTTATTGAATTTCGAAAATTCGTTCCTTTGTTCCATAAAAATTGCGACTTTTTCTGGCACACCATTTTTTGTTTGTGTTTCTCGACAGTTATGGCCTATTTCGAAATATAATAATCCTTTAGTTAGTCCAAGATTAATAATGTACATGTGTGACAAATTCAAAACTTTACATATAGATAAAAACACTTAAACATATATCTTAAAGAACAGGTATATAAAATAGATTAAAATACATCAATTACAAGCAGGCAGTAAGAAACATATCAGTCAATATTTAAAATAACAATAGAACAACAAATATCGCGTCATGGACTGCACTCATCCAGCATGATATTCTTCAATTTGGATTTGAATATAGATAGCGAATTTGCATTATTCAATTCATCGCGGAGGTCATCAAAGTTACTCAACCCTTTGAAACAGACTGAATTTTGAGATTTCTTCGTTTTAACAGACTCAAGGAATATATTATTTCTAGATCTGGTGTCATTATTATTGTGTTCAGAAAAAGAGAATATTCTTTCCATAAGATAAATGTTCTTATTTAAAAACAAAAATGTTTTATATAAGAACATTCTATCAACTGGTAGCCACTTCAATGAACACAACATTTCATTTATGGGTGTTCGCTTGGAACAGGATAATATTGTTCTCATGGCTCGATTCTTGAGTTTTTGTAAACTGCTCAATTCATTTTGTTGTAGCAAAAATAGAATGATAGAGCAGTAGTTGAAGTGAGGAAGTGCTAGCGTATTGTATATTGTACATTGTTTTGTATTGTTTTTGACCATTTCGAGAGGAAACTGGAACATCTGAATAAACAATTAATTTTTGAATGAAATTGTTTTAATTATATAACTCGCATGATTTTTGAATTTCAATTCTCGATCGATAATGATTTCGAGACATTTGAATGTCTCATCTACTTCAATTGAGTTACCGTTTACTTTCATTTCACAATCACTTTCTTCAAACTTATTATATTCCTTTTTATTACCTATCATTGCATTTATCTTAAGTTTGTTTGCGTAACACCATTTGTACACATTCTCTACCACTGACGAGAATTCCGGATTTGACAAGTGAATCAGAGCCTCATCTGCAAATAAACGAACCGAGCACCTTCCAACATTTTCCACTGAATCATCAATGTAAATAAGAAATGATAAAAGATCAAGTAGGGGAAGGGCGGGCAAAGTGACATAGTTTACGTTTGAACGGCTCTTACAAAATAAAAATAAATCTAGAAAATCTGAATGTTTGATCATTCAACTTATATATGATTGGCCTTTATTCGCTCTCTCACCTAAAAGCATCTGCTTGAAATCACAATATATTTTCGTCTTTGCAAAATTTCACTTTGCCCGCACTACTGTGGGCAAAGTGAAATTTTGAGAAGGGCAAAGTGGAATGCAGAAATAGGTGGAAATTTTATATAATTAATGAATTAAGTAACACAAAAGATATTACTTTATTATCAAATGAAGACATATTTATATTTTAACTAAAAAATAACATAATACATTTTCTTAGAAACATGAGACCTACAATAGGTAGGTTTTAGTCTACATATTGACAAACAGTCTGAGCTCCGGGATATGGAGGAAACCTCTTCGTAATTGTTTTGGTTCGTTTATATTCATATGGAGATCTTGATATGAATATGACATCAGACCCTCTTTTGAAGGGCCATCGAAAATATTTTTGAGTTTTTTCCATACATTTAACTGTGACCCTATCTGTTGTTTCATTTACAACCAGCCCTGGAAAGAATTGTCCCTCATACTGGACCACAACCCAATGTCCTTCATGAACCATTTCTGATGAGATAGTCCGTTTACTAACTATTTTGTTTTCAGTTTCTTCATCTGAAAAGCTCTCCTCAGAATCACTGTCGTCTAATTTAAGGCTCGTTTCACTCCCAGTATCAGAGGCAAATAGTTGTTTTGTGACCTTCCTGACTTTCTGTTTTCTGTTTTTTTTTTCAGTTCGTCAATAAAATGTGTGCTTGTAGCTACAACGGTTACACCTTTACGACTCTTACGCTTTTCGTACCCTTTTGCAATTTCATTATTTCTGCTGTCCACATGAGGTATAGGTAAAATGTCATGAGGTGGAACAATTTCAATTTGTGGAGGTGTTCTTGTAAGGCGGCTTGAAGGAGTGAATGTTGTAGCTTCGTTCTCATTACAAAACATTGTTTCAGCAGCTGATGTTGTAGGTTGGTACTCATTACAAAACGAACGATTATTTGTTTCAGTTGTTGAGGTTTTAGGTTGGTTTCCATTACTAAGTGAACGATTAGTTGTTTCAGCAGCTGAGAAAGCATCATCAGGAAAAATCCGTTGGAAACGGTATATGCCGGTTTTTTGAAAGCCTGAAAGTGCATTTTGTAAGGTGGCTGCCTTTAGATATGCTTTACCATAAAGGGGCCAAATTTCGTGAATAGTGACCACTTTACCAGGATACTCTCTCAGCCATACCCTTACAGCCTGCTTACACTAAGCTGAGAGTGGGAACATGAACGTCACATCCAATGGCTGCAAGCGGTAAGTGCAGTGTGGAGGTAGTACTGACATATCAACATTATTTTCCTTTGCCAACATTATCACTTCCAGATTATTAATGTGCGTAGCATGTCCGTAGAGAATTAACAAAACTCGCTCTTCAGCTGTAGGTTTGGAATATTTTATAAAATGTTCAAACCATTCCAAGAATATTTCTGACTGCATCCACCCAGACGGATGTGTGAAAACTTTCGTATATGGAGGAAGGCCTTTTTCAAACAGTGGATTAGCACGAACTCTTGGGAAAATAAGTGAAGGAGGAATATAGTTTCCGGTAGCGCTGAAGCAAATTTCGGCCGTTACTAGAGTTCCTCTTTCAGCTGATGACAAAACACCCACCTGCTTCTTCCCCTTTCGAAATATTATCTTTGACGGTCTGTACGGCACTGTGCTTATACTAGTTTCATCACAATTGTACGCTCTATCAGGAGTGTAGTGATGAGATTCGTATAATCCTTCAAGATGGTCAAAAAACTTATTAACATTTATTAGCTTTGTTGAACGCAGATGCCCGTGCTGCAGAAGTTTTCTCAGGAAGCCGTATAGAGAGTTCAGGATGTCGTCTTAGAAACCCCTTCACTCAGTCCTTTCCTGCCTTTTTGTCTCTTTGATTAAAGTTGTTAGCTATTTTATTGTGTTCTGCAAATTGAAAGGCAAGATACTTGAGATCTGATATCGTCAAACCAAAAAGTCGAGATACCATGGTAAGGATATATTCAACCAAGTAAATACGGTCCGAAAGTGCCCCAAACCTTTTTTGATGCTAGATTTTCAGGTTCTTTTAATCTTCGAAATAATGTTGCTACTGGAACGTGGTAATTTCTTGCAGCTGCATTTATACTGTCGGTACCTTCTCGAACTGCATTTATTGCATCCTTCATACAGTCTTCTTCCCGTGCTTGTTGATTACTTCTTCTGTTGTATTTATGAACCATTCCTACCTGCAAAGAATTTGAAAAAAAATTCTCAAACATGGCGGACAAAGTGAAATAATTTCATATGGCCCGCCACATCCCATTCCACTTTGTCCGCCTTGTATCAAAATAGTTAAATCATCAATAACTTTTTACATACCCGTAATAACGAGACGATTATTGAGTAAATATGTTCCCAATTCCTCATTTCATGTAATCATTATCAGCAAACCAAATCAGGTATTATAACAGAAATGTCAGAGCATCGGAAGCATCAATATATACTTACAATTTTATCGAAGAAACCACAAAAACACGAACGACAAATAAACCCTCTTTAAGATTACCGCCATACTAGTTTCCAGTGGTGCCAACTGTCTTCATCTACAAATGAATGGTACTAGATGGAAGCCGTTACCGTGGCAACCAAGAATTTGAAATAGAAATTTCACTTTACCCGCCCATTTCGCTTTGCCCGCCCCTGCCCTATACAATTTTGGGAGACTCCCTGTAGGCTTGAGATTTCATCAGATAAAATATTAGTTGATCTAAGTTTCTGCTTTCTGTTCTCCACTAGCCATGCCAATGCATTACCCATAATACCGATGATTTATAATTTTCTTACCAATCTATTTCTATCCACAGTTTCAAAAGCCTTTTGAAAGTCGAGAAAGATTACACCTGTCATAAGATATCCATCTAAGTTTCTTCTAAAATCGTTTAGGACACACTGTATGGCTGTCTCACAACTATGACCTCTCCGAAAACCGGACTGCACACTATTTATTAATCTATTCTGGTCTATGAAGTCCACAATTTGCTCATATGCGACCTTCCCTAAGACTTTTTCTATAATGGGTAGGATATTGATTGGTCTCAGGTCATTAGCTTTGGTAGAGTTTCTTACTTTGGGAATTGGCACAATTGCGGATACTTTAATATTATTGGGAACAGGTTTCAAACGATGAATTGATTAGATTCAACATAGGCTGGGCAATATTACAAAAACAGATCTTGAGGAAAAGTGTGTCCACATCATCCGGGCTACCTTTATTTGGCAGAGAGAAAATAATTGTATTAAGTTTTTGGTAGTCAATTAACTAGGAGCAATCTAGAACATGTTCATTGTATCTAGGCAGAATTGAAAATTAGGGACCGTATTGTCTATTTTATTACTGAGTTGCTGTATACTTTCTACATAGTACTCATTCAAAGCATCTGTCACTTTGATTTCTTTCAAGGTATTATCAGTTACTTTCTTGGGAACACACAATTTCTAGATTTTCCACATTTCTACAGGGTTGCCTTTATTTTCTGATATTTTAATTTCAAAATGATTACGCTTTTCCTCTCATACTTTACACCGCTATATTCCTATTTTGTTTATAAATTTCCTAGTTTTCTTGAGTTCTGTGCGCAACAAACTTTTTATATACATTTTTATTTATACTTCAAAGCTTTGTCGATAAGTTGAAAAACTTCTGAAATCAAAGTATATTTTGACATTGACTTTGATGTCCAGATCACATTGAAATTTATTTTGTACTTTGAAGATACGTATTTATATGTAAGAGATACACCAACAAATATTCAAAATATGAAGGAAATGGTGATAAATGCTTTCAGAAACACAACACCGTCAATTTCAAGAACAGTAGTGTGGAGCACTTTTTATAGTTTGGTTTTGAACGATTTGTTTCCTGTTTTTCCATATTTTAGCGAGTATTTTGCAAGTAAATTGTTTTAGTTTGCTCTTAATTTCACTTCCATCAAATAAACATAAAAAAGTTGCTGGAAGTAAATTAAATCTAATCCACGTCGTACGACCCCAAAATACTCTCACTCTTACGGTGGTTGAAAAGAATACTCCTACTTACGTTTCGTGAAGATATCTCAAATTCTGCAAATTAAGTTTCAATATCATATAGTCGCCGACTCAAACAAGACTATGTACCTACATAGCATCCTAGATTCACATCAAGAGATAATTCAACCATACCCCGACTCACTCCATTCAGTTCCATGTCACTTCGATGAGATTACTACCTACAATATGTCTTACAGCAGTTTGCGATAATACCTTCACCTTGTCCTCAGAATGGAGAACCTGAATAAATGACATTTAAGGATTGGGATATAAAATTCCGTCGAAAACATAGGAATCAGGTTATATACACTCAAAGTTAGTTATACTACTGGAAGATTTACCACACAAGTCGTAATTTGTTTTCAGCCCTTGAAGATGACATTATATCATTTCTTGGAATGGAAAGCTGTTTGTTGCAATCAGTGTAACGGACTGAGTGGGATTAATTTGACGTAGTTTTGGAGTTTGGGTAGTTCTAATATCTAGTAGTCCGTGAGGCAACGTTGCATTTTGGATGGTAATTGCGAGTTACTAAATTTCGTGTGTAGGCGATAGTCAAGATAAAGTTAACAGAAAACAAATCATCAGCTGTCAGAGTAGTGGTGATCTAGTTGTGAGAAACTGTCAATTATGTGAAAACCAAGAATTATTTCAGGTCCAAACTGATACTGTTAACTCTTCATATCACTGAAATCATAAAAACAATCATCAGCTATCAGCCATTCTTTCAATGGAGGTAAGACCGTCTGCAGAGGATTCATAGGTGCTGGACACGCAATTGACCTCAGTTGAGCGCAACCCATTGCATGATATGACTGACGATCTTCCTTCCCCTTTACAAATAGCTGACTGACATTTTTACCTAATATGGTGTTCATATAATGTACTCTGGAAATTTCGAGTGACCTGAAAATATTTGAAACTGAAATTCATGACTTGAAACAATTTTTATAATACACATGATCTTCTTTCAATTCATATGCTGACTGATGATATTTCCTCTCGTATGCAAATAGCTGACGTTCAGTTTCACTTCATATTATATTGTTTAAATAATCTATCCTTGAAATTTCCAGAGAGTTAAATTCAATTCAAACTGAAATTCATGAATTTATGTAATGATATTGATGAATATACTCTTTTAATTGAAAACAATGATACAAGATATATGAAAATGAATAAATTACGAAAAGATTATGTTGAAAATATGTCCATTTCTTCTACTTTCTCAGTTTTCTCACTTTCTTCTCTTTCCAGGTCCTCAATTATATTTCAATTGCTTCATCATTCTCAGTGTTTTCTGGAAACACAACAAAATTAGATTATTATTATTACTTCCTCCTCTCATTGGTTAAAGAATAAGTTCAAGTTTCAAACAGGGACAGGCTTCTAGAGGACGTTCGATTCTATGTACCTACGTCTGTAGCAGCACCTCACGATGCTTTTCACAGATATTTTAGGTAGCTGCAATGGTATTTTACTTCATTAAAATTTTAAGAAATCTTTATCCAATCGAAATGAATTTGGTATCAAAAGAAGATTAAAACGTTGATGTATGTACGTGCTGTAATGTATTATTGAAATTATTTGTTCATCTACTCAAAAAATTGCTTCAAATTAACTGCATTTTTGGGACATGTTTGAAATTTTTTATGCGGAAAAGTGGATTGAAATTTCAATTTTCATTACAGCACGTACATAGAATCTAACGTCTTTTATAATCCTGTCCTTGTTTGAAATCGATACTACGAAGCGTTTTTGAGTTATCAATTGACTCTTTCACCCTGGAAAGCGCCCCAAATATGATCGCGCTCATGGCCTCTTAACGGTACCTTGAAGCAGGGGTGCAATCAGGATATTGTTTTGGGGATGGAGATCATTTCAATCTTGAAATCCATAATACATATCAACAAGATATTTTTAGTGATAAATGAAGTGTTAATGCCTAATTTCTGAGAGGGCGATAACAACGATTATTTCACTTATGCTAAAATAGCGTGTTATGATTGGTTGAAATTTTTGTGTTGATAAATGAAAACTTCATGTTTTCGATTTTGCAGTTCGGCTCTTGATTGGCTACTGGATATGTATATGATGTGTTTTCGATTTTGTAGTTCGATTCCTGATTGGTTATTATCAAAACAAAAACTTACCACTAGCAAGCTGCTATAATGACACAACACCAAACTTTGACCAAAACTAAATAAGCACTCACTATTAATTCATATCAACTTCACAGTTTTCGACAAATTTTGCATTATCGTTGATTAATCAAATCACTAAATCAAAATGTTATCAAAACATAGACTAGACATGCAATGACGAAACTACGAATGACGCGCTCTGTCATTTGTAACTGAAGTAGATATCAAGTAAATGTTTTGTTAGTTGCATAATTTCAGAACTGAATGCGGGATTAATGTTCATAGTTAAATCGAATAGTAAATAAATAAAAATGGTTTCGATTTTATTCATGAAATAATCTTAACAAATATAACTCGTGTTATCGGCGTTTATCGTTAATTCATTCTTGGTTTCGAATCAAATAATGTTGCTTTAGGCAACCACACTCACGCAAGCGCTCGTGTGGTTGCCAAGCAACATAATTTGATTCTCAAATTCAAAGGAATTGCTATTTCGATAATCACCGATACACTTGTGGTATTACCTACGAAAATCCCCATTGAGTACGTCCTTTCCCCAAAAAGCTCTGAACACCATAGTGAATAAGGGCGCAGGTCATCTTTGAAGTAGCATGCAAATACATAAACTAAGAATTTGTCGAGTTTTTTTTTAATCTTCAATATTTTGGCATTCATCTGTATTACCATAGATAAATTGAGATGGATTCATTGAGGGGCAATATATAAAAATATAAATAGAAAAGTTATTGGGTATAGCCCTCTACGGTTGCACAACAGTTTGAGGGCTATACCCAATAACTTTTCTATTTATATTACCATAGATAGATAGATAGATAGCGTTTATTTGACTACGTAATGTAAATAAAAATATTTGTAGCAAGTCAAGAATACAAGTAGGCCTGATGCTAAAATCAGGAAATCACATAAAAATTAAAATATCTATATATATATGTATAAAGAAGTATATAGTAAAAGAGTAGAAACATAAAAATATTATAAAAAACACACAAATATATAAGTACTTACACTAAAAGTAAGATACAGACAACTAGGTAACAACTTCAACTACAAAATATGGTTTAAATTGATTTAAAATCACTGAACATTTTTAGGTTATAGATTATGTGGGCAATATCTCAAGTGAACATGTGCGTCTGCCAGATCTGTTCCGAAGCACTGTGCTTAGTGCTCGTGAAAGTGCTTAAAGCATTCTAGTGCTCGTAAGCACTGTGCTCCCGAGCACTTTTTGGATTCAGTGCTTAGTGCTACGAGCATTTTACGAAAAGACTTAGTGCTTAGTAATCCCAAAAAGTGCTCCCGAGCACTGCGGTGCTCGGGAGCACTTTTCAGGATTACTAAGCCCCAAGTCTTTTCTCAGCTATGGATCTATGAATGTTGTTGAAAATACAAAACGCGGTCAGCACCCCCAAGAACTACTGATTGCGTCCTTATATTATGCACATTCTAAAAAGTGTTTATAGCGTTCGGAGTGAATTTAGTGTGCAGTCAGGTAAGTTCTAGTAAATTATATATCATGGTTGCACTTGCAAACGATGATATTCTATTTAGGAATCTTTAGAACAGTTGTAGACTGGACCAGACGAAATCTCTAGTCATCTGAGATTATTCATCCTAAGCCTCTGAAGCCTTATTGAGCCTCTGAAGAAGCTAGCCACTCGCGCAAGCGGAACGTTAGGAAGAAATTCCAAAAAACGACGGCCTTCAAATCCAATTGAAAATTGTGACACTGAAAACTTCGGCCGCGAAAGCCTCGACAATTTACTCTGAAGTTGTGCCAATTCCCAACCAGAAGATTCTGCAGTCGCAAAGGCTTTACAGAAAATGTGATACCCAGACATGGAGTTTCGCTGAATAAAGATTGTAATGAAGGATGAAACGATGAACATGTTAGGCATGAAGAAAATTCGTCCAACAGCTCTACATCTCCAATCAGACGGAATGGTCGAACGACGTATGGGACTATCTGCCGATGTTCGTCGTTGAGTGATTGGGGTCAGTTGGTGACACTAGTTCATCTAACCTAATCTCAGTATGAGTCCGGATATACCTTTTCGATGTTAAACACTGTGCGAGGCAGTAAACTCTCACGCGATCTGCTGTTCGGATTGCCACCCAGACAAGCGGAGGGATACATTTCTCACAGAATACCTCGAGAAATTGCGTGAAAGTGCAGTCAATGTTGCACTTTTTCATGGGTCTTTCCATTGAAATAAAACAAAAGCAAGTATTGACTCGTTTTCTTCAATTGTCAACCAAAAAAATCTCAGTTTTTGATATCAAATCAATGTCGGTATATTCAATCCTTTCTGAGTTCACCTACCAAATTCTAATTATGCAAGTGAAACCGTTTCCAAATCAATATGAACTTGGAATAAATGATATTGCACGCCCACCTTAACTGTCTTTTCAAGAGTGCTTAGTACTGGAGCACTTTTTGTCAGTGCTCGGCACAGCTCAGGCGTCAGCTAATTGCATACAGTGAAAAATATCATCAGTCAACCTATGAAATGAAAAAAGATCACCGATCAATTTTGATTTGGATGAATTTGAGGTTTCTTGAAGTTTTTTGAGCACGTTATTTAAACAATATATTGAGTAGAATGTTTGTTAGCAATATGCAAAATGTGGAAGAGAGCGTCAGTTAGATCATAAATCCGGTTGAGACTGAGTGCGCACACAGCACCTATAAACCCTCAGCTGAAGTATAGCTGACGACTGATTTTTTCAATGAAATGAAGAATTCTATAAGATTCATTGAACCTGAAATTACTTTACATCAATTATTTTCTATACAGTTTTATATGAGCAGCTGGTATAATCCCCATTATCTTCTCAGCTCTTCATTTTCCTTTTCAAGTTTTGTCATTACATATACATCTGCTTTGCAAATTTTCAAATAACCTGTTTTTCAGACCTAATCAACATTTTCTTACAACCAACTTCACCACGACTTTGACAGATGACGTGTGATTTCTAGCTATATCGAGACTATCGCCAACACACAAAATTAGGCAACCTAAAATCGCTATCAAAAATTTAAGGGTGGCTCTTGGACTATAAGTAATAATCGAATTTTTTAAAATGCCATGTCTAACATTACCAAGTGTGAAGAAAAAATTGTAAGGAAGTTAATAGTTCAGTTAATTATAAAAATAAATAGATTTTGAAATAGCCTTTCTCAAATTGGTCTTCGAGCAGACACGATGAATGAAGAGACATTACGCCCCATTCCAAAGTTTTCGAAAGTATTCCTCGAATGTTAACACGGATTACAACTGATATAAAAGTTCCTGCTCCTTGTTGAGGTATTCGAATCCTCAACCGAAAAGTTGTTCAATTTGTAAGGTTTTATCTGCGAAACTTCCAGAATGCACAAATAAACGAAACAAGTTCAATTAATCTAAAACGATTCCAGGTATTCACTTCATTTTGCCTAACGGAATCTCTGTTTCGGGAACAAGCAAATGCAGTATTGGATTGTTAGAAACTTATCAGTGAATTTCAGGAATGAAGTGGAGGTATTGGCAATACTTGATGTGAAGAACATTTTCTAAACAATTGGAATTTGAATCCTAATATGTATCATAAAAGAGCTTATGTCTCTTACAATCATTCAGTTACATTGTTACATACTATCTTGAATCCTAATGCGAGTTTTCTTTGTTTCGCGTTGTGTAAGAATGTGGACATTAATTTGTCCTATAGTTTTCCAATTTTGCTCTTATGTGCATAAGACATTGCAGTATATAACCACATTGCAAGGTTAGCATCTTAAAATGTTTGAAAGCACCCCGATAATCATCCCTTTAAGGCCTTTTTTGCATGGAAGAGACTGCTGAAGCATGTGCTGAGTTGCACTATACTAATATGGCATAAGATATTGTGGACTGAATGTATGAGTGCGTGGTAAGCTGTTAACAGTGCTGAGTGTGACAAGCAATATTGCAGGTTACGTATTAGAAATATATTCGGTGACATATTCTTGCAGACAAAAGTCGCATGTTCTTCCCAAGTTACTTATAACCATCCAAGAGGATATCCAAAAACTTAACGCAATTTGAGTTATCTAGATCTGTGTTTTGAGTTGAAAATCAATGCATCAGACTTTTCTTTGTTCAGAACTATCTATTGTTATTGGCCAATAACCATTGTTATTCAGCCAATATTGTGTCAATGACAGATTGATATTGGCCTCAGTTGGCAGCCTATTGAAATTTCTATTTGAATTGGCCAATGAGGTGTCGTCAGCAAAAATAGTAAACTTTGCTGAAGGAGCACTATTAGGTAGGTCGTTGACATAAATAAGAAATTGGACCAGACCTAGAACAGAGCTTTGCGGTACCCCATTTTTAATATAAATTGATTAAGCGCTTAGAATTAAGGGACTGAGTTCTGTCTGTCAAATAGGACCCAATGATTTTTTGATTACTTCCGGAAAAATTGTAAACAGTCAAAAGCCTTATTTATGTCTAAGAATTGTACATGGACAAATCCATAGGTCTCAAAGCTTTCATTCATCACATTAATCAGTGCATTTAATTCAGCACTGAAATCAAATTGTGAGCTACTAAATAAATATAAGTTTTAAAAGCAAGTTGTCATTTGAATTTCAAGGATAACTTAAAAAAAAATGCAAATGTGGGCACAATTGAATTAGGCCTGTAGTTTGTTGGGTCGTCTATGCAATTACCTCTGAATAGGGGTAACACTTTTGAGCATTTCAGAAATTTTGGAGAAACAATATTTCTGATTGATGAGTTTGGTGAGAGGCATGATGTGTTTAATACAGTTAAGAATCTTTAAATTAATATTTTATGCATCGTTACTTTTAGTGATTTTCAAATTATTAATTATATCTAGAACTTGGTTATATGTGACTTCAGAAAATTTTAATTCCTTATCTGCACATATTTCGTGGGAACTTGTAAAATAACTCTTAGGAAAATCAATTGTGGGAGGTGAGCAGTTGAATAATTGTTCAGCAATTTTATCAAAATAATTATTGAAATCACTCGGAGAAATCATATCTGACGAATTATCAGATTTGTTTTTATTTATATTGATTAAATTCCACATTGCTCTTCGTCTATTTCCGTTTCGATTTAAGTAATTATCATTCGCTGTTTTTATAGCTTTTATTATATTTTTTCTATAAGTACGTTTTTTGTCCCCAATAAGCTCTTTCAGGGAATCACAAGGATAGGACCAACAAACATCTATAGGAGAAAATGCAATGACTTCTTCAATTGCCAGTATAGTAGAAGTACCAGAATTTTGGGAGGTTTTTGCATCTAGCTCTGAAAATTCAAAACGCCAGGTAATCATTACCATCTTTTGAACACACGTGTCTCCTGTGAGCTGTCTTTTTTCAAATACTATAATTCTCTCAGTTCAGTATCAAACCACTTTGGGAAAGTTGATGAATTAAACTTATTCGTAGGATTGAGCTGAGCTACAGCAGTTTAAATAACATCGTGAAAGTTTTCTGTAATTGCACAAATATCAACAGTATGAATATAGGTACAATGAAAACACAACTTATTGGATTCGATTAAAAACATGTTTGTTAAAAAAATTACACATAGATATATCTCCCATTGGTATATCTAATAACTGAGCAGCACCGGATATGAATGCATTTCTTTTCCAAGGTCCAGTCTTGGCCCCTACGCTTTTTCATTTGTCAAGCACAACAACTAATCAACTTCACTTTTCTGAAAGAGTAGTAGCATTCCCTTTTTGTTTTCACTAGAAACAACGCTTGATTATAAATGGTTTATTAATTAGGTGAAAAAATATGTTAGAAAAGTTTTAATTATTGATAGGCACATATATTTTCTGTTGACCTACTTGGAAAACATTTTGCCTTATAAACGCGAAAAATAACATTTTCCGCATGAAAAATTACAAAATAGTTTTTAAATAAAAAACTTTATTTCGAAATGAAATATTAAATGAAGCACAATAAGAAAATCCTTAAATTAGATTTTTCTGTGAAAATTATATGTCAGTAGGTATAACGGGAGTCAAGAAAAATTTAGTTAATTTTTCAACGTTCTGTGAGTAAAATCTCGTAGTTTTTTGTTCTTCAGGTCGGTTTTTGGAGAAGTATAGTGAAAAAAGATTGGAGAAACTTGATAAATCATACTTGTATGACCAGATGATGAACCATTTACCTACGGCTCATGGTTTATCATCTCGTCACACTCGTATGGAATATCCTATTTTCTTCACTAGTTGTACAGTAGGGTAGACCGGGGACAGAAGTAACATTTTGGTTTAGAGCCCTTGTAGTAATTACGGGTTTGGGTGTATCGTTGACTTCATATTTTTTCAATCATCTAGCATATATTTGAATTGATTGGGAACTTTATAAGTCCGATATAAATAATTTTGTTCACGGGTGTAAACTGTTACAACCGTCCCGGACCCAGGGACAGTTGTAACAGGACCTGGGGACAAAAGTAACGTGTGTTCATTGTTTGTTTTTCAACAGATACCATGAAGTGAAATTAATATTTTTGGTATATAAAAAAATTAGGTCGATTCGCGTTTAGTATCAAGATATAAATAGCAAACTAATCAATTTTTTTTTTACTATCAAAAGATACTTTTGAACTATAAAAAAAAGTTGAAATGTTGACAGATTATTCAGATTCACAATTATGACAAGTATAAAAAGTGTCACCGCTTGTACATTCTTCGTGAGACCAACCCTTACATTCACGGCATTGCACCCACTGTTCTCCTGCTTTACTTGAGCTGAAGGCCTCTAAACATACTAGGCAATAGCATTCCTCTTCGTCGCTGCTTGTCTCTGATCCTGGTTCAATTCTGACTTGCTTTTTATTTTTAGTTTCTTTTATAGTTGTATTTTCTACATGTCCATTTTTTTACCATTTGTTGCAGAATTTAAATTTTTCTTAACCTGTTTCTGTTTTTTATTTCCCACTTCCATTCTTATGGCCTCTTTCTCTGGAGTGTCTGTATAGATAGTGGACTTTCGTTTTTTCTACAATTAAACGTTTTTTTTTCTCGGAGGAGCTTTAGGCAGAGGTCTTACACTATCAGGTGAGAAACCAATTTCAATATGCCTTGTATTGTGTGATCCATCTGAATTATGAATTATTTGGCCACAATTTGTTTGGGCACTGGTTGAGGGTTTTGAATCTGGAATCTGAATAGTGGTACTGGTTCTGGCGTCTTATGTCTGTCTGTAGGAGTTGAGTGATTTTCGTTTACTGCTCTGGCATTTTCTACTGTTGCAATAGGTTCCGGTAGGTCTGTTACATAGAAAGGTAAAAAATCAATTTCTGTAAACTTGTTTCGGTTAAATGGTACGATGCCGGTAGCACTGAAGCCAGCTTGAATATTAGTTTGTGTAAGTGCCAAAGGTAATGAGAGCTTAACAACTTTTGGGATATTGTAAACAGCCATAGTCTTTGCAGGATTATTTCTAAGCCAGTTGTCGCATGCAGCATTATCCGCTTTTTTTAAGGGGCCATATACAGAGCGATCCAGTGGCTGAAGCTTATGAGAACAATGGGGTGGAAAAGAAAGTACAACAATGCCATTGTTTTTGCAAAAATCCAAAGTCTGTATAGAGATGTGGGAAAAATGGTTATCCAGTAACAGAAGAACTTTTTGTGTGTTTGAAGAATGAGTGTGTCTTTGGAAATGTTCTAGAAACTGTAAAAACTCTTTTTCCTGCATCCAGCCACTGGAGTTACCCGCTCCTATTGATCCGATGGGGCCGTCCCGAATGAAATGGTCATGATAACGAATTTTAAGAAATATGAACATCGGTGGTGTTGAATTTCCTATGGAATTCACTGCTATCGTAACTGTGACAAGAGATCCTCGTTCAGCCGATGTCATCGCTCCCACTTACCTTATACCCTTCCTGGCGACTACTCGACTAGGTTTTTGAACCATTGTAATCCCTGTTTCATCGACGTTGTAAATATCATTGGCGTCAAATTGATCCCTGTCTAAAACTTTTTCCAAGTTATCAAAAAACAACTTGACATTGGCGGCATTGAAACTGGTAGCCCTCGATAGACTGGTCGGTTGAGCACACCGAATTGACAATTCTTTGTTCCGTTTCATAAACGAGCTCAACCAATCTTCTCCTGCCATATTATTCATGTCCCAATTGCTAGGCGTTTTTATATTATACTTCACAGCTAGTTCGTATGCTAACTTCCTTATTTCTTTGGTGAAAACCCATAATAAATTTCTGCTGCTCTTATGATATAATTCACCATGACTTTTTCTTGTTCTGTGCTGAATATGCAATTACAGCTTTTGTACCCCATAGTAACTTTGGCTTCTTCGATTGTTGTTATTTTCCGACCATATCGCCTGAGTGAAACGTGACAAAGATCGTATTTTTTGGCAGCAGCACGAATAGACAAACCACCATCTCCTACTTCACTGTAAGCTTGCTTGTAAATGGAGATATCCTTCTTGCCTCTTTCTGTCTTCCTCTGTCTAATGCGAGGCATCCAACAAAAACACATGATATGCATTTGTTGGGTATAATAATCTTAACACCGTGGACGGTTGTAACACGTTACATCTGTCCCAGGCGCTGCTGTTACAATCATCCCCGAAAGCAATTTGTAAAATCAAACATCATTTTTAGGACCTAGTCAAAAGGTTTTTGATCCGCACATAGACTAAAAATTAATAATTATATTAGGAGAATATTAAAGAAACGCTCATAGGATAGCACATTTTTAGGTTTGTGTACTTACGTGAATATTTACTTTTCACACCCGAAAATACGTTTCATTTGGCGCACCACCCGAACCGTGTCAAAGCTGGCTAGTAACTAGACTATAGGTGAATATGGATCAGACGCATTGCCATAACGCATAAAACGCTGGGTTGCCACTATGGTACGAAAGTTAGAGAGTCTGTTACTATTGTACCCTGTTACATTTGTCCCCGGTCTACCCTATACAATTTCTCATACGTCCAGTATGAATTAATTGCCCCAAGACTCCCCCCATGCATCCGATAGTGCTTCTCATCAAAGGATCCTATACCTATAATTAATGAGAATTGAAAAAAAAAACACATCAGCCCTACCTGGTCAGAATTATAATAATAATAACTTTATTCAGTACAGTTTTACAATTGCAGAAAAGGTGAATAAATGAGGTAGAAACACCAAAAAAGCTTGGTGAGAGCTTGTTTCTGGGTGATTCTTCATTTCTTGAGTAATTACCCTGCTTTGAACGTATGTGCGCAAATCTATAAAAACATGCATGATATTTACTATAACTATAAACATGGATACAAAATATCGAATAAAAATAATGATATAGCAATGACCCAAAGAAGTATACCACATTTATAAAGACTTTTGTCCACGACTATTGTATAAAATATTCATAATGCCTGTGTTTCTTCAAGAAATACGATATCCATTAATCACTAGTGATAAATGAAATCATTATTCACTACCATCAATATGACAATAGCTATGTGTGTGTTTAGAGCGCAAAGTGATTGATTGCCGCTCGACAAAAAGAGTTGCGACAATCTTTAGAGAGCGGCAATGACACTTTGTACTCGAAACACACACATGATTTTTTTCTACAAACGCAGCTCTTAGATGATCGACACTTCATTTAACATAGACACATATTACCTATGAGAAAATCTCAAATTTAAAAGATATCCAAATATCCAATAATTTACATCTCTAACAAAAGGAAAAAAGGGAAATAAATTGCCAGTTTTGGTAAAAAGCCAGTTTGGTAGGCAGAAGCTCTAACCTTTACACCACCGCAGTTCCTAAGAAAGCTCGTTTATGAATAACAAAACATCAATAAAAGTTCAGACTTATTGCCTTCAATCAATTTTAAACATTGTGTTACTACAAATATTACTATTAATTTTAATGAATAGTTGAATTTGTTTTCAATAAGTTATAAAACAAATTCCATGTTACTCACGTATAGAGATGAAAGTTGTGATTAGTTTACAAAGTATTATTTATCGGTCGTGGACTTGCATATTATGCTCGTGCCGTAAACTTCATCTACGTGAATAATAGCCTCCATAATGTGCTCGTTGAATAATATACTATTTAACTGACTCAATTATAGGTGTATAATGAAGGAAGAGACTAAAATAATTTTGATTGGAGTTTCTAATTTACGGATCAATTATGGCATGGAACACTTGTCTATAGTTTGATAAAACCCATTTTTTATTGAATTTATATTTGTCAGCTCCATTGGCAACAAGTTTCTCAGTTCAGTGCCAAAAAATACGAAGTATCGTTGACCAATCGCTTTCTAGGTTCTAGGTAGGGAGTTGTTTGCCTTCATTTTGGAGCGAGTATTAAAATCATGATTAATTTGACTCAAATAGTTGTATTTGTATGAAAATGAGTATACAGCTCGACAGTATAAATGTCCATTATATTTTCATCTTTATTAAGCAAGTCCTAAGAGTACAGGAACGACTTCCTGAGGATGATCTTCAGAAATCTCTTCTGTAATATTTCTATACAATGCGATTTTCTGAGACCTTCCCAGCCTATGATACCGTAATACAGAATTAATTCGACCAATGCGTTTCAGACGACTAACTGGTTACTTTTACTCCATTCTTGAATCACCTTCGTATAAAAGAACAGTGTCATTGGCAAATGATATTATGGTACTTGGTGATAGCAGATCGAGCAGAGAGTTTATATTATAGACAATATTACATCGGAAGGTCAGATACTTCATTGAATAACGTTAATTTGATAGCCGGACAGTAAACAATTCATCAAACAGTCCGTCAGACAGCATAAGTAGACATGTAAATGCTATATTTCAGACGGCAGCATCGTGCGAGGAAATACTTCACCAGAATGGAAAATTCGGTCAGGGACATCCGCCTGCAGGCGGTATTCCCTGAATATCAGATTCCGGAGTATTTTTATATTCCAGACATGCATTTTTCCGAACGTTTTTGACTGCGATCGATTTCAAATACCAAGTGTTCTTTCGAATAGCGTACTCACGGAAATCTTTTACCTTTTCAATATTTTACGAAGTAGAGAAACTCAAAGTCATCTCCACGATTGGATATCGCAATCAATTACTTATGTGATGGTAGAAAGAAAAATAACCATGTACAACACGCAGTAGAGTATAAAATGAGTGAATTTTTAACAAAAATACTAGTAGAAAACTGACTATGTCATCACATGAAAGACAGTTCGTAGTTCTAATGTGTTATGTGTCCGACTCGCAACTGTCATTTATCAATTTGTTGTAAACATTTGAATAACAAAAACGTGTTTTATACAGCAATCTGGTTGCTCCGATAGGAAGAATTGAAATACGAACAAAATGGAATATTTTCGACCCTGTCCGATCATTACTAACGCAGAAAAACTGGAAAAAACCGCAAAATTATGCGATTTTTTCTCATGAGAGTATTGAATTATGTGTACTTTATGTGTGTACAAAACAGACGCTGTCGGATCAATAGTTTTGGCACAATTGCAATTCAATAATTTTTTTGCGCCATCTTGCAGCGTGCCTGGATGCTCAAGTTATAGTCTGATTTCAATTTTTCAAACAGATTATGAAGGTAGGTATTTTCTATCACTCTTGAGAATTACTTAACGTGTGGTGAATCGCAAATTGCACTTTTGTATTCCTAAATCCGATTTGAGTATTTCCCAACTTTAGGAATCAGTTGGTAAAATCGGCCATTACTATTATTCATAAAATTCTAATTGGACATAACGAGTTATATTTTATGTTAATAATTATCAATAAGTTATAGGTAAATCAAATGACAAAAAGTGAAATTTAAAAAACGAAGTGGAGTAAAACAATGTGATTGGTTGATGAGAAGTAGAAGCAACAACATTTGAAATTTGAAGCCTTAGAGACTGAAACAAAATGGAGATGGAAGAGAATCAACAAGCAACGAAGAGAACGAAAAGAGGCTGCAATATTTTTGAAATTGAAAAATATCACAAAAAAACACTTTTGAATAATAATTGGTTTAATACCTAACAAAAAAGTTATATAGAGATCCAGTTCCAAAAAACTCTTAACTTCATAAAGTGCACCCACGTGACATCTATTGAAGCTATTGAAATGAACTCAAGAAATGTAGATTTGAGAAAATCTTAAATTCATTTCAAAATAGTAAAATTCAGCTGGAGTAGATAGGATTAGTTGGTAGGTTCTTCGTTATTTTCATTTTATTAAATTTTTATGTCTTTGCATAAAATATTTTAAATTCATTGAAATATTTAATCTTGAAACTGACCTACTAATTTTATTTACTGTCATCTTTTGAAATCTATAAAGCCCAACACTACTGAAGCCACCCTGGGTATTGATTTACAAAATTTGGCTATTTACCTGGTTCAAAATAAAGAAAACATAACAAAGTTTCATTGTATTGTTCATTTTACGATATTACTATATTGCATACAATATTTTATTCACTTAAATGTTGAAAACAAATTTTAAAGAGAATAACAATATACTGAATTTTATTTATCATATCCGATTACAATAAATGACGACCAACATGATCCACATTTTCAGGAAACTATGGGCAAAACAAATAATATATTAACTCATATATACCTTAAAAGTTATTTCGGCGAATTTCTGGAAATTTTTAATATACAGTCACGTAAAAGTTAACACAACGACTGTTGCTCATTTGAAGAAAGTTGAAGAGGATTTTCGATTTTCAATGTGTACTATATGTAGGACAATAGGTATAAATACGACTGTCACATTATGGAGTGTGATATATTGAAAAACATTTAACATGTACACCAACATCACACTCTTTGTTGTAGTTTCACTGTGACACTGACCACACCAAGTCTGGTTGTCCTTAGCCACGACTATATGATCCAAACGGTCGTACCTCAGTTCCAATATTACACGAGTTCTAACTCTTTGGTACACAAACTCTCTTTTATTTTGCTTCAGTATAGTGATGGCTATGCTTTTTCTGAATGCTAGCTGATCCATTGTATCACCTGTTTTCTTGTGAATATGCCAAGCATTGGTTATAGTCATGTGGATACAATGTGAGATCAAAGAAAAATACCATTCCTTTCCTCTTATTTGCACACGATATTGAGGTATATTTTGATCCGACCGATCAACTCCCCCAATATTTTTATTATACAACTTCACTCCTTCAGGTTGATCTATGTGTATAAACTTTTTGTCTTTTTGGGAGTATCATTTCACTGAATTCACTAGTTTAATTCCACCTTTGGTAGATCCAAAAGTAACAACGTTTTTGTCATGTCATTTTACGAAAATTGTGTTTTTATCTTGGACTTTTTCATAGTCAAACTTCCCTAGTTTGTCTTTTTTTATTGTTTGAGAATTCTGTAGAACAGACATCAATATACGATTTTCACGATTAATTACGCTACTCTCTAACAAAGAAGAAGATGGGAAGAAATTATCAAAGAAGAAGTGAAATTTCAAATCTGACCACTTCCTCCTTAGCTGACCCTCATAACTAAGTACAACTGATGCGCCAACTCCTAATGGTTTATTTCCTTTACGTAAGTTGTAGCTCCTAGATGCGGTTCAAACCAATTTATATATCCAAGACGATTTGTACCAACCCATAACTTGAACACATAATTAATTAGTTTTCCATGAATGTATTGCTTGCAGCCATGGCGTCCGTTATAAGGAACCATAGCTTCATCGATACTGTGGTGCTCTTCGGGTGAGGCATTTTCCAAAAATTTTTTGTTCAGATCTGTCCTGCGACATCGCTTGAGAGACAAGCTTAAAATGTGCATCTCTTGAATTTTCCCAAAACATTCTTCTTCGGGGAACACTGGCATAACCACTCAAAATCAGTTTTCCCAAAAAACACTTGATTTCTGATACATGAACTGATACGTTGCTATTTTTTTGTTGTGAGTATCGATTCGTTTCCTCTACGATTTTAGACAGAATATCATCATCGAACTGACTTTATGAACATCCTGTTCATATTTTCAATGAAATCAACATAATCGAAAATGCTGCAGAAACGCTCAGTAGGAGTTAGGTTGGGTTGCAGGAAAGTCTTCTTTCACATAATGATAGACTTTCTTCTTTTTCAACTTACTTCCACTCTTGTTATGACTTTCAGTCTTGTCTCTATTTCTAATTTCGGCGAATGGTATTTCATCATCAGAACTCCACTCATCTTCTAGGATATTGTAAATTATCTCAACCTTGCTTTGCATCTGACTTGCTGGTAAATTATTGATATCCACTCGATCCTCGTCACCAGAGTCTTCATCAGTCACTTCACCACATGCGTCAACAGGTGGGAGCAAGGTAATTGACTCAGCCTCATTTTCTTCATCCTCTATCATAGCTAGTGCCTCATGTGATGAGAACCCCCTAAAATAATTAAATAAAAACTAATCAGAGTTCGTAATAATTCACACAACATACTAGCATGTAATATAGTATGTGAACTCTATGAAATAATGGAGATCACTTATTTTCCAAATGTCCTAAATAGTACGTCTGAATCAAATACACTGTCGTTCAAAACACGGAAAAAAATCCAGCGAAACACATCGAACAATATAAACTGCAAGCCCATACCTCACTTCTTTACATGAAGAAGAATAATTTCTGAATTTTTTCAGATTAGAAATTTGAGCTTACCTTCTGAAGTGCAAGCCAAATTTGGCCATTTGAAAAATCTTTAACTCACTGTTACTTTTTCGTACAAATTTGTCTCGCACGAAGCACTCAACTTTGGAAATCACATCCATACTGATAATATATGACACGCTGCTTCCTCAAATTACCGTGATAGCAACAAGAATCGACAGGTTATAGGTGTACTGCATATAGGTCATTAGGCATATATGAGTTAAATTATCAGTTTTTCAATTACTGTTGTATATTACTCTATCTTTTTACCTCATGACATTGACACATTAGTGAATTGTTCTGTTATGTTACTGTATTATTTCCTTTCGTGACAGAAAATAAATGAAATGAAATTTTTCGACCCTTTTCTCTTCGAAAAGAATATCAGAGTTATTATTTCCCACGAAGTAAATTGGAAGGTATCGATTGAACACAATCTAATTTGCTAACAAAGTGGGTGTACCGTCACCAATCAATCAAATCCGCCCATCATTATTGATAACAGCATTGCATGTGTGTTCATTATTCACGTTTAAAAATCGTTTCCTCGAATATGATGAATCGATTCAACTTCCGGCGTTTATCGTGCTACGTGAAGGATTGCTGATGCCCTTTCAACGTGCCTCGGTGTACGTTTAACCCAACCTATACTTGACGGAGTACCCATAGAAACAAAGGCAGACGCTCAAAGGGCGGTAATGGTATCTCGAAAGATCCGTAATGGAACAAAATATGATTTGAAGCACGTTCAGTGTGATGCCGTTGTTCCACTCACACTCGCACATTCCGTTTGTCAAAAGCGTTCCAGTCTGCTTCCCTGAATGATTAAAGAGTTATAGCCATCCTGATTCCAAATAACCTTTCTGGAACTATCATTGAACCAAAAATGACCAGTACAATTAAAAAGAGTATTACTATTTTGTTCTCAGGTATTTCTGGAAGATAAATAAAAGTATTGGTGTGACAAGCAAATATTTGTGAGCCTAAATAGTGTGCAAGTATCTTCACATCTGCAATCTGGTTGTTACGAAATCTCCAGTACGATAATAGTACGAGACTGATTCATCGATTTACCTTCCAGATTAAATGATATATGAATCTGGTATGCAGCTTCTGCAGACTATCTTCATCTCAACGTTCAATCAAATCTAATAAGTGGTCAATGCAGTTATTCCCTTTTTTCTCTGCTCAGGTGCTCTACAAAACAGACAATTGTACATCCTAACAGGTTAAACTATATGAGCAAATTCCATGATGTAAGTGAGCATATGAACATTTCTATCGGTATTCATTCGGTTCAAACATTACGACCTGAATATCAAAATTATCTAAAAATATCTAAACACACACTGAAACTTTTAGATTCTGCCCAAAAGAGTAATTCGTCTCGTCGGTGATGCTGAGCTTACAAGCACACCCACTTCTCTGGAACACCGCAGAAAGGATGGTGGTCAGTCTCTGTTTTACAAATATTTTTATGGATGATGCTATCCTGAAATATCATCAAACGTTCCACCGTTAGCGGTTCCATCGAGACTGAGCTATCGAGGTCAGTTTTCACATCCCTTTGGAGACATGCCGAACATTTCTTTTACAGGGCTCGTTCTTTCAACGATTGGCATAGCTTTATAACCCATTGCCTCAGGAGGTGTTTCCTGAGGCATACAGCCAGCAGAAATTCAAGAAGAACTCCAATTCCTACCTACTTTCTTTCTTGTTCTTTGAACATTATAGGATTTTCCTAATTTCCTATTCGTGAGAACCAAAACTTAAATAAAAACAGCATGAGCATAAGAGATAAAAACTGAAGTTCTACATTTTACCATATAAATATTATTCATTTAAACAGTTTGTAGACAACAGATTGTACAAAATTGTACGATTGATCATGAAAACGTTTATTTTTTAAAGCATCACGAGGATGGTCTAGTGGATACAATGAAAATATTGCAGGTGAATGATTTTATATTTTAATCTTATCAACAACTCATATCATGTCCTTGTTTCCAGAAACTTCTTCTCTCAAAACATAAAACTAATATGGAAATGACAGAAGCCCAGGATTGCAAATTAATGAGTTTAATATAATTCAATGGAATGATAATGCATTTTGCTTCGAATTGGACAGCACTGTTTCAAGGAATCGCAAATAATATCGATATTTCAGATGATACATCTGTGCAAATATGTCACTTGGACTATTTGAAACCCATTTTTGAATTATTTAACAAAACTAAGTGAGTAGAGTACATCAACTACCAATTGGAAAAAAAACGGAAAGGAAATTAATTGTACATTGTACACTAAGAATAGAACGATTCAAATTGAAAATGAACCACTAGATCATGATTTGAACTAATCAATAATCACTGATCCATTAGCAAAGGAACGTCAAAAGGACAAGTGACTAATTATCAGAATTCTACACAGAAAAGCCTTTTTTGTGAAAATTCTTCCTGACCTAGGAGAGGCACATGACCAGAGTAGTTCTTGGAAGATAGAAGTAATTTCACCTTAGGTGGATTTGATCATTTCAATTAGTTGCAACTGAATGAGTTCAACTGTAATCAATCAGATTAGGAGAAACACTTCGGCGAGTATCCATATGATTCATTTCTCTAAAAGGTACCTCACTGTATTCTTTATTTTCTTGTTGTTGAAGGCACCTGTCATTACCTTTTGCTTACCCCAAAGGTGGTCGTAGAATTTGCTCGTATATCTGAAACGCATCTTAGTTTCAGGTCTGTTATCACAATTAAAGACCAAGCTCCATCAAGTCTACTGTGACTCGGAAAGGCTTTCTGATAACTCGCTATTTCCTCGAGGTCTCCTCAAATGATTCAGAGCATTGTCGAAGACCAGCGAACAAGAAGACGTCTATAGATTTCATTCAGGCGAACTCTTTCTACTTATTTGCTTATCGGCTGTCTATCATTGACCTTCATTGCTACATAGCTTCCACAAAGTATTGCACACTGACTGCTGGTAACAGATTTGATAACAAGTATCGCTTACAGCTATAATTTTGATTTCTTCGCTTGAGCGCTAGTCGTAAGTTAAGAGTTGGTACTGAAAAAGACATCAAGCTTGAGCATTTTTCTATGTACCGTAATAAGTAGTGCTTACTTCAGTTGAGTAGCAGTTGTGATCTACCATTCATATTTACTCGGGACTGGTAAAATGTATGCCATAAGCTTGTCATGAGCTTAAGCACTTATCTTGCTTCATGTGTGAAGTGGCTTTTGTTTCGTTACACCACTGATGGAAATGATTACACACCCAGCTTCATATTATTTCTGAGTATCATTCCACTTTCAATCTACTACTGAACTAACTGGACATTTTCCCGTTAAATATATTTTTGTTGCTTCAATTTAGCTGTTCTTGTAGCAGGGATAAATCAAGGCAACACGATCGTGCATAAGTCTTTCATTACCTCTGCAGTGCTCTCATAAAGTATGGATTAAATTCATTATTTCAGCAAATCAAGAAATTTGGAAAAAATTCTCAGATAGGACGATTGTCTTTTCCGAGGAAAAGTTTTCGAACTCCCCAATATTAAGGGTTATCCGTATCTGAATAAAAAATAGTTTTGTAAAATTTTCTAACAGAACACCTAGTATAATTTTCCATATGTGGCTATGAATATCCATTGCGAACTCAGTGATACCAAATTTCATTGGATAGTGTCAAATGACTGCGATATGGGCAAAAAAAAATCAGTATGCCCAACTTTACGAGTCTTGAAAAAATCTTTCAACATCGAGATCATACAATGTCTAGAATGCTAAGAAATTAAGAATAATCGACAATATGGTTTCTCTCATCAGAGATCAAGTGATTACCTGCTTGCTTATGTGTCACATATATGGCAGCTATCTATTGGGGAAATTTTGACAGTGGCATTGGTTGAAGCCTAACGAACGAAATACCGGGTTTACCATTAAGGTTTCCCTCAATACTGAGACCTGGTGCAGATCTATTTTATTGATCTGTCGTCAGTGATTCCTGGTTGAATAGGCCTGTTTTCCACACTAGGTTCAGTAGTCTATTTACCAGGTGTTCTGGATTATTGCCTGTTCCTAAAGTAAATTGTGGTATTACCTAGAGTCCCTGTATGCAATTTGACATTAGATCGTATATTAGAGTCGAGACCAAGATGTATAGAAACTATGGTGGATTCACTTATAGCTGTGAAATTGTCAACCAAAACTGTCGATGTACGGCCAACATGATTTCTGATATTTTAATGCGGTAGGATATCTTACGCATCATATCATAGATGGCGGATAATCATTGCAGATTCATGACTTGACAGGATGTCATAAATCACTAACTTACGAACGAAAGAAAAACAAGAATCAATAAAGAACTAGGTACCCAACAATATGAATAAGTCGCAAAACTATCGAACTGAACGAAAAGTATTAGTAGAGCAGAAAAAACACGATAAATACTATGATGAAATTTAAATTTGAATACGTTGATGCCAATGACAATCAACCAAACAAAATCAATGTCAACATTCGAATACTCCAAAATTTCTCAGTAGGCACTCTGGTTCGGAATATTGGAAACGTCTATTTTCGACGGATGCGCCATCCATCGACGAATGAAACAGTCATGCCCATTGAAATTACAGAATCGAGAACTTTGTGTGAAACAATATCGAATCAGTTAACACACCATGGTTTCTATACATCTTGGTCGAGACACTCTTTGACAGGACATCGAATAAACACGTTTTAGGATATGTCTACCCTGTGAGGCCAAATGAGCACAAGGGCGAATCGTCAGGAGGGAAAATGTAGAAATATTTTGAGGTACACATAACCCAAGTAACTGTGACGGTATCTTTCAAAATCGAATAATTGTCAGCTGAAGCTTCCGAAACGAAATACATAATATATTCATACCGCAATGTGTTCGTTACAGAATTGTAAGAGCAATTCCAACGATTCATATCATTTTCCTGGGGATCCAGTTCCATTACAAACATGGAAGTCGGCGCTCAAGAGAGCCGCGTGGAATATAACATCAAAAGCGCGAATTTGTCAGGTGAATTGAAATAATAGGTTAAGAGTAATATCCATTGAATCGGTAAAACTTTTGGGAAGAAGAGTTTCCTTCGATCGAGAAAAACTTGACTGAATGTACAGAGTTTGAATAATATTTTTCATAAACGTACACTCCAATAAATAAGATTTTGAGTGGTATGTCTTAAAGAAGTTGAAAACTGATGCTATTCCTGTTTCAAGAACGATTGGAGAGACTAAATCACTTGATACTATATCATTTCAAAATTTTCAGTGCATGGAGGAAGATGTATTTTCTAATATATTGAAAGAAAACGACGAGTTGAAGTTAAAATTGGTCTAGTATGAAGTTTTCATACAAGAAAAAAATCTTTTGAATATTTTTTTGGAAGAAATGGTAGAAAGAGTTCAAATCTGAAATGAAAATTTGCAAACAAAGTTGAATGTTTACGGAAAATTTTGCTTCAATTCAGATCAACTAACAAATAAAAATAGAATTCGTAATGGAAAAAGATTGCGACCTGAGACTGTGGAGGAAGCATTAGTTGATTCCCCAGTGGTACTTCTGGCTATGAAACCCTATTAAAACTAAATTATGCGTTAACTAGTATAAAAACGTTGAATCGTAAAATGAGTCACATTCAATTTTCTCCAGGCATATTACATGAAATACCTCATTATTTGAAGACTAAAATTCAAAATTTTTCAGACTGCAAGAAAGATTGATGTTTATTTTTGGATGAAACGGTTATAGAACCTGGAGAACAGTAGGTACCGTGTAGCAACTTATAGCACTAATATGGGAAGGGAAACGTTAGAAAAGGGGATAGAAATAGCAACTCATGTTTTGACTGTCATGTTAGGTGGAGTTTCAAGTGGATGGAAACAACTCATATCATATCATTTCACATGGCAGGTAATGAAGGGGGATTCATTGGAGAAACACTTATTAGAAATGATAAACATATGTCCGTCTATTGGATTCAATATCGTGAATGCCACCACAGATATGGGCCCTTCCAATTAACCTATGTGGAAATAATTCGATCTGAAGTCAAAATAAACCAATGTTCTGAATTTTCAAGCCTTCAGCTACTCAATTTTTATAGTCCTCAGCTACTCAATTTTATAGCCTTCAGCTCACCTTTTTCGGACTACAGTGATTTTTTTGAAAAGGAAATAAAGTTGTTATTTGTTATCATTTCTGCATATTTATTCTGCCTTCCCACACAAGCTACATATCAATTTATAGTTTATCTTTCTCTTCGGTTCTGTCTTTTGCAGCCTGGCACCCTCCCATCTAAACTAGGCAAGTCAACTCATGTCCTATTTGCTTTAGTAGTCACTTAATTTGAATAATATTCTGATCAATCATTTGTTGAACATTAATCACATCCTAAACTAATCAGCAAAAAGTGAATTTTGAGTAAAAACTTAGAGTTCGCATTTTCAAAAATTTGGAAGGTTACAAGGAAAATAGATGAAATTTATGAAAACGACGAGTAGTTATTAAAGAAAATTTCAAATAAATTTGATTTGTTTTTGCATTCAGTGATAATGGTCGTCAGTTTGATATCAGACAAAATGCAGGTAGGAGTGCCTTATTTATTTTCCATTAAAGCTCTGGATAAAATTAAAAAATTCTGCGCAATGAAAAAATAACGCCTACTCCGAATATGAAAATGAACTTGGCTAAGGTTGCCAGCAATACACCCGGATACAAATGATGTCTTCCCAAAACCATGGGGTAGAATGAATGCATGATACTATCATCGTTGTTGGAATATCTCTATCATTACTAGTTTGAAAGTGAAAAATTATTGGTTTTAATTTTCTACGATCGAAATCGCCTAAAGTCGAACACTCGAATCTCATGTACTGATGTTTCTGTTGAAAAAACCCCCTTTGCAGATATTCTGCTTGCATGTTTTGATCGATAAGATTTTTCTCACACTTTTTACGAAACGCCACTGTTGACAGAGAGGGAAATATATTGTGTACTGTCAATACTATCGTTCGACCGTTGTCAGATCAACGGTATAGATGTATTTTCTGTTCTTGTTTGACTGATAGAATTCGCCATTTAAAAAAGATTTGGTTTTACCATAATTTTTGAGATATAACCTAAAACGCGTTTTTTCGAAGTCCTGTATATATACGATCAAATGTCAAATTGCATACAGGGACTGTAGTATTACCGACCCACTTAAGGAAATTTCTGATTCAGGTGCTTGAATTAGTGTGAACATTTCATATTCTGTGTAAATTATTTTTTTTATAAGTCAAAGTGGGTAGTTTTCTGTGATTTAAAAAAAAATAACATGTTACTTTTTTAATAAAAAAAAAAAAATATTTTTCATTGAGTGTCCCTTTTTGCTATTACCGGCCTATCAAAATATCTCCTTATCCAACGCCGGCCTATGCTTAATATAATACCGGCTTATTATAAAATTTTGTGTTTTATCACGAAAAGTAAATAAAAATTGCAGAAAGTACTTCACTTACTTGTTTATTTTTATAAACGAATAATAAAGAAAATTATTTGTTCATTCTTTAAATTCAGGAACTTCATAAAATCCCCTCTTGTTGATTGGCCATGCCGGCCATGTAGGTTAGGTTAGGTTTGAACGTGAGTGGGCCCGTATCAGGCCCTCTACTGCGGCCAATGGCCTATTGTGGCTCACCCTATGGTTATAGCCAGCCATGTAACACACGGCATCGCCATTCGGGAGCCAGTTCGTATTTTTGAAAGTAACACGCGGGCTGGCCAGCAGACTGGCGATATTGAGTGCTACTTTGCGCTCGACTCTTTCTCGCTGCAATGCCCAAAAATGCACATTCACTTTGATTTCGTGATTTGACAAAGGTAGCGTTTATTGTATTATCTGATTATTATTCATGGATTTATCGTAGTAGATGACTATTGTTATTTAGAAAAAAATGAAAAAAAGTTATAATTATATAATTGCATTGTTTACGCCAATTATGCAGAGCTAGTAAATTGGTGTAACAAAGCTCCAAAATCATATTCTTAGATTCAACTGGCAATTCTGATGTAGTTAAACACAAAGTCTAGTTTTTTGCAACACAACCTCCGATTGGTGGACTTTCTTTGGGTTGTCCTGTTTCAACCTCCGAGAAAACTCTCAAGTATTAAGTTTATTGCATACTTCTTTTAAAAACACGGAATATAAGTCATCCACCAACAACTAGGAAGGAAAATAACATATATCAGTGCAGCCCACAGCGATAGCAAGAAACCATTCGAAATATGCAGGTGTGTCTATTAAAAAACCAAAAAGATGTTATTGATAATTATTATTATTTCTCGAAATAAAACGATTTCATAGGCAGGAATTTACTGGAGTAAGTACAGGGTTTTCTTTTACCCAAAGTTCATTTTTTTCAAATATACAGTTCAAATTGTAGGGCTAAAGGTTGGCAACCCTGACTTTTCTGTTCAATTATTTAGGTACCTATCTCTTTTCTTATGAATTGAGCCACAAACAATAAACAGCGATTCTAGGCATTGAAATGTACATCAAAAGTACATCCAATAGGGTACATAAAATATGTAGTAGTTTTATTATTTAACGTTTTCCAATTCTTGTAAAGTAATGAATAAGCATTGAATAGTATAAATCTATTTCCTAGGATAATTCCCCTTATTATGTATTGTATAGAATCATCTACAATTTTTAAAGTTATGCGATAAGTAGCACTCAATAGCGCCAAACGGACGCCCAGCCCGCGTGCTACATTCAAGATTCAAAAATATTAGGATCGCGCGAAGCCGAACGATACCGATTGGCGATACCGAATGCTACTTACCTTTATGCGAGCCGGCTCTATTTTGGAGATCACTTCATCAAAATCATACCATATCACATCTTGGTGTCTTCTATTGAACCCGTAAAATATTTTTGATCGTATTTGAGAATAACATAGTCCCCTTTTGTGAAACTAGTTGTTGTATTTTTTATTGTTCCAAGTATTTTGTGATCTGTTATTTCCATTTCTTTTCCTGGAATTGTTCTATCTTCATTCACTTCATGCACCATCGATATATCCTCAATCTGCATTTTCGTAAGTTCATTCAAACTGCCTGTGAATTAATGACACACTTTTGGGTTTCCGGTTTATTCTTCTTTTTCTTCTCATCTTTTTCATTAGATTTTCGTTTTCTTTTTTCCAGATTGTCTCTGTTCTTCTGTTCTTTTTTATGTCAATTCTCAGAACTTGAATGTTTCTTTTGTTAAATCTATTAGAATGTTTTGTAAATGAATTATGTTCTATTAGGAAACTGTGGGTCGGATTTAGTTTTTATATTTTTCGTAGTGTATGTCATGGAAATTGAAAAACAGCATTGTTTGTATTCTGTTAAAAATATTTTTGAAATATTTTGGAAACAAATGCGATTGATAAATTGGGAAAGGCTTTCGCGGCCATCGTCACTTACATGGTGGTTCTTCGGGTAGTAAGGCCGACGTGTTTTCAGAGAAGAACTCGACGTTTCGCCAACACGAGTGGTTAGCATTTTCAAGAGTTATTTTAAAAATTTTCGCTTTCTGTAGTCGCTGTCAAATGCTTGACATTTGTTATACGTTGTCTCAATAAATACCTGTGATTTGTCGTTCTTACATCTGATTGGTCCATAGCGTTAGCAGACATCATAGAATCGTTCGTACCGTTATTTTGTGGGTAGGGAGCTAATTGAGAATTTTTGAGAACTGGAAGCCAAACCTTGTTCAATTGTAGTCCTTCTTCGGTTCTGTTGAAGTTGCTGTGGTGTTTCTGGATTTCAATTGCTTCCCGGAAGAGTCTTGGGTAATACGCAGATGTTGAAGAGATGACTTGGGTTTCTTCAAATTTCACTCTATGGTTATCGTTGTTGAGAGTATGTTCTGCGACAGCGGATTTCTGTGTGTGCCCTAACCGACAGCAAGCCTTGTGCTCTTTGATTCTTGTTTTAACGGAGCGTTTCGTGGTTCCGATATAAACGCTGCCACAGGAACATGGAATGCGATAAACCCCAGAAGAGCATAGTACGTCTCGTTTGTCCTTCGCTGATCTAAAGTGGTCTTTCAGTTTCTTTGAAAGTTTATAAACGGTTTTAATCTCATATTTTCTTAGAATACGGCCGATACGATCTGTAACTCTGGGAACATATGGTAAGAATGCTTTTCTTTTTTCGGTGTTGGTTTGACTACTACTTGGTTCACTGGATGGACAGTCATTTGGTCTACTATTGATTCTTCCGTCTCTGATTTCTCTTCTATTTTTCATACACCTCTCAATATCTCTTTCTTTGTATCCATTAGAAAGAAGAGCGTTTTTTAGATGTTTCAGTTCAGCTTCCAGGTATTCAGGTTCGCAAATTCTTCTAGCTCGATCAACTAATGTCTTGATTACACCTTGTTTTTGGCACGGATGATGGTTTGAGGTATTGTGGAGATATCGATCAGTGTGTTGATCGAGCTAGAAGAATTTGCGAACCTGAATACCTGGAAGCTGAACTGAAACATCTAAAAAACGCTCTTCTTTCTAATGGATACAAAGAAAGAGATATTGAGAGGTGTATGAAAAATAGAAGAGAAATCAGAGACGGAAGAATCAATAGTAGACCAAATGACTGTCCATACAGTGAACCAAGTAGTAGTCAAACCAACACCGAAAAAAGAAAAGCATTCTTACCATATGTTCCCAGAGTTACAGATCGTATCGGCCGTATTCTAAGAAAATATGAGATTAAAACCGTTTATAAACCTTCAAAGAAACTGAAAGACCACTTTAGATCAGCGAAGGACAAACGAGACGTACTATGCTCTTCTGGGGTTTATCGCATTCCATGTTCCTGTGGCAGCGTTTATATCGGAACCACGAAACGCTCCGTTAAAACAAGAATCAAAGAGCACAAGGCTTGCTGTCGGTTAGGGCACACACAGAAATCCGCTGTCGCAGAACATACTCTCAACAACGATAACCATAGAGTGAAATTTGAAGAAACCCAAGTCATCTCTTCAACATCTGCGTATTACCCAAGACTCTTCCGGGAAGCAATTGAAATCCAGAAACACCACAGCAACTTCAACAGAACCGAAGAAGGACTACAATTGAACAAGGTTTGGCTTCCAGTTCTCAAAAATTCTCAATTAGCTCCCTACCCACAAAATAACGGTACGAACGATTCTATGATGTCTGCTAACGCTATGGACCAATCAGATGTAAGAACGACAAATCACAGGTATTTATTGAGACAACGTATAACAAATGTCAAGCATTTGACAGCGACTACAGAAAGCGAAAATTTTTAAAATAACTCTTGAAAATGCTAACCACTCGTGTTGGCGAAACGTCGAGTTCTTCTCTGGGAACACGTCGGCCTTACTACCCGAAGAACCACCATGTAAACAAATGCGATTGTTTTGCAATTCCGGTTTAAGAAGCCGTAATTAGATCGAAGTCTCAAATATTCATCTAATACCGGCCTATTCAATTTTTGCGATGTGCAAAATTTTTTTCTTATTAAAATCTTAAATAAAATCTGAAAAATATTTCAAATGTGATTTACTAAATCAACCAAAATTAGAACCATATCCTAATTCTACAATTTTTATTAAACAACTTGTTGGTCTAAAAAATCAATTTGATTGACTCCTTTTGTGAACTCTTTAAAAGTGGGTCGTAAAGGATACGAATTTTTCTTATTTCTGTTATAAAACTGTGGGCGGTAAATAGTTTTATATATTTTTCGAATCATATACGTCACAAAAATTCTAAAACAAAGTTTTTATTTTCTTAAAAACAACAGAAAAAACAATTGAGAATGATTTTGATTTTTTTGAAATTGTGTCTTAATAAGCCGCAATCAGATCGAGGTGAAAAATATTAGTCTTATACCGGCATATTTTAGTTTGGCAATTTACACCATTGTTTCTACCAATTAAGTATGCTATAAAAAGACAAAAATGAGTTTTATAGGCCGTTATAAACCAACCAAAATCAGAAACATATTTATAACATTTTTCATTCTACTACTTTTATCGAAAAAATGGCTGCGGTGATTTTTTTTTTACTGAATCTTTGAAATTGATTGAAAAGTCGTATTGCCGGAAATAGTTCTACATATTTTTTGGAGTATATGTCTCAAGAGTTCGGAAAAATCCTTTTTTTTTGCTAGAAATACGAAAAAAAAGTTGATTGAAATTAATTGCGTATTTCTGTAATTCCAATCAGCCGCAATTAGATCGAATTGAAGAATATTAGTCTAATACCAGCATGTTTCATTTATGCAATTTTAATTCATTGAGGCTCTGAAGGTATTTTAAACATTGAACTCAGAGCTTTCATTGCGCTCTAGATATCAGATAGAATGTAGATGTGTTTCCTTTTATACCCACCGTCTATATTCATCAGTATGCATGTCCTTATGGCATGTGTCTCAGCTTGGAATATTAAGGTGTTGATGCCACGTGGACCATTCACATCCCTTCTTGGCCTTTTTCCATTTATTTCTGCTTCCGTTCCTACATCTGTTTCTGAACCATCTGTATGAACCAGATATATTTCCAGATGCTAGTGATTCTGCTACTCAGTTCCATTCATACCTCTTGATTATTCTGAACGGTTTTTCGTGATAGTATTGGTGTAGCATTTGGTCTGATATCATTTCCAGTTCAGTTGGAGTGCTATTCATAGCATTCGTGATATTCAGACACGAAAGCCTCTGTATTTCACCAAGGTTGGTCCCTGATTATCTCTGTTTCATTATGGGCAACCACAAAAGTAAGTCCTGTCAGGTGAGATTCGAATCATTGGGAAGTCAATCTTCTGCATCCATACTGTTGAAACTCAATAACTATTTTTGACATGTATTTCATAGCTCTTTAATTTACAATAATTCTCAAATCATTCAATAATTAACAAAATTTAGACAAAGCTTTTGCTTGAATCTTGATGTTTCTTCAGGATTTCCCTGATTTTCGCTGAATCAGGTTCGTGTAAAGTTATCCAGTGGCGTGGAATTATTCAATTTGATTACCTAGCAAGCATGAAGAATAAAACTGAATGTCGAATAGATATTGAGCTTTTTAAAAATTCAAGTAGTCGTATTTTTACTACTTTCTCAACAATTTTTGCATGTGTTGGAATTGGAGTTATATGAGGAAATAAAAAAATGATGACAACCCTTGAAATTTCATGTATCCATTGCCATGTCCATTATGAAAATTAATGACTTTAGTCCGCAACATTATTGTAAGGCCGTAGTAATTTTCGAAACATTCATGATTTTGATGAAAAAGAGATAATGATCGCATATCGAATAAACAGAGTTATATTACTGCTGTGGCTCATCTCCTGATTGAGGATAACTTTCAATTAGTTCTTCCATCCGTCTGCTCATAATTTCCATAAACACTAATGAAATGAAAAACCAAATGAAATTTTCTGACCCCATATTTCGAGGCATCTCTTAATCATTAAGCGGAGTTTATTAAAAATATTTTGAGCTACGACAAAAGTGAGTCTCATTATAACTCCATGAAACAGATTCAATTATGTTGGCATAATTCACAGTCGTAATGGACTAATGAGCAGTTATTAAGCTTCGTTGAATTAAATAAAAGGCAAAGAGGAATAAAATGCGATCCTGAATGGAAAACGCCATGGGGTTGGTGAATACATTGTATGGCTAATTTTACAGAACGAAGTTTTCAAACCATTCAATATTGCTTTTGGTTCAGTCGACAGGTAGTTCCAGATAGAAAAAGGTCGGAAAATAATGAAACTTTGAAATGTTGTTCAGAGATGGTTGATTAACATTTTATCAAGTTTTGGACTTCGAGGACACTGTGCTAAAAAAGTAGGGGGAGGATACTGCAAATTTTTCGACCTTGGTGTGGTTTTTCCTCAATAACTCTTTTGCCTTACGTTCTACAACTAAAACGTTGTTCTACTTTTTTGTAGATCGTCAAATTCCCTACGAATTTGTTGCCTCAAACATGTTTGTGTGAAAATTTGTTACCGAGATGTGGCGCTTCGAAAAATAGGTAATTTTTCAAATTTCGCCACAAAATGCAGAATTCCACCCTATTTCTTCTGTTATACAAGAATTATGATGAAATGTAGTTGCTATTATAATTCAAACTTGAAATCACCAACGTTAGATAACCCCCACCCCTGGTCACCAGGTGTCAAGTCGTTCCTCCCAAGGACAAGAGAGTGTCGGGCCGAGGGGAGTGTGTGATCAGCTACAGCAGTAAAAAGCTGGAAAACAATAGATGTTAGATCACTGCTCCTGTGGAACTGCGGAATGCAAACGATGAGCCAACCACATTCGAGATGCTATGCTCTACGTATATCATCTACGTGCAGAGACACTTTGGGAGCAATGTGATTGTTGTATTTGATGGATACCCCACTAACGCAGGCAATCAAAGCACCAAAGCCGCAGAACGAGCTCGCCGTTCTGCATTACATTCAGCAACCAAAGTCGTGTTCTCCTCCTCTACCATGGTGACCTCAGCACAGGAAAAGTTCTTGGCAAACGATCATAATAAGAGCACATTTATTTCGATGTTGATGACACGAATGACGGATGCTAGCATCGAAGTGAAGCAGGCATATGAGGACGCCGATGTGATGATCGTCAACACAGCCATATCCAAGGCCAGCGAATTCGACAGCGTCATACTTATTCTGTTGACAGCATTAGCTATGTCCACAAAAAACATCTACCTTCAAAAAAGTAGAAGAGGCAGTGGTCCCAGTCTCCTCTACTCGCCAAGTTCCTTTCCTCCCAAGGACATACTTTTCCTTCACGCAGTAAGTGGTTGTAATACCACTTCATCACCGTTTGGATTGGGGAAGAAGAAAATTTGCAGTACCTACATGAAGAATACCTCCCTCTCTGCAGTAGTGGATCCGTTTCTCGCACCAAATGCTACTCCTCAGCAGATCAGCGACGCTGGAGAAAAGTTCCTGTTAGCAGTTTATTGAGGCAACATTGACAGAGACAATCTCGAGGACCTAAAGTACCAATTATTCACACGATCAGTGACGAAGGCTAAATTACAACTAGCCCGCCTACCACCAACAAGGGACGCTACCAAGTACCACTCCCTCCGCACTTACCAGCAAGTACAGGCATTGTTGGACAATGATCTCCTCCCATCAGTATGGGGCTGGAGCCTAACCACACGAGGGGTACTACCAATTCCCACAACCAGAAATGCTGCGCCGGATGACATCCTCCATATTGTTTCCTGCAAGTGCAGCAAAGGCTGTAGCAGCGGAGCTTGCGGCTGCAAGAAAGCAGGTCTCCGATGCTCAGCAATGTGCAAGCATGCACAGGCCACTCCTGTGAAAACGCCCCCGCAACTGATTTGATCGAGGAAGACTCATCAGAAGTATTGGACGAAAACGACGACAGCGACATCTTTGACAGCCTTATCGCTCAGGAGGACGACGAGCAGAACCAGTGGCTAAGATATCTCGACAGGAAATGTAATGAGTACAAATGAGTACCTACCCACTATGATTAGCTATAATATCTTTATTCCTCAATATAATATATGCCTTGAGAATAACTTAATATTGTTAATTACATTAATTTTTTTCACGAAAGGACTACGTCTTCTTTTCTTCCTGTCCTGGGATAATTATGTAGGGGAACGGGGGGATATCGATCCGAAAAGTCACTGATATCAATACCAAAATGATGTGAATAGGTATGGTTGGCTTTCAGCAGAAAGTTCGCTTTTGAGAATTGGAGTTGGGTGGGGGAAGGAGGAGTGGGATGTCCAAAGTTGGTGACTTCAACTGAGAACCATAATTACTACAACATTTCATCATAATTAGGGAATAACAGATGAAATAAGCTGTAATTTGGCATTGTTTGTCATTTCTTAGAAAATTTTGAAACATGACCTATTTTTGACGTGCCTTATCTCGGTAGCGAATTTACATACAAACATGTTTTTTGAAAATTGTATAAAATTTTACGCTCTACAAAAAAGTATTGATATGTTTTTTCCGTACGACGTAAGAGAAAAAAGTAATCAAGGAAAAATCGGAGAGAGGTCAAACATTTTGCAGTTTCCCCCCCCCCCTACTTTTTTCGCACAGCGTCCTCGAGGTCCAAAACTTGAGAAAATGTTGATTAACCATCCCTGAAGAACCTCCTGAAGTTTCATCAACTTCCGACCTTTTTCCACCCTACCCCACTTTTTTCAACCTGTAGACTGAACTATTAGTGGAATATAATGAAGAAAACCGAAACGCTCAAATATCCCAAAATCTTACTTACTCACAAGTACTAATACATGCTTTTCGTAATTTTTACTTTTTCAATAAATCCTTTTCACTTTAATGAAACACTTCGATAGTACTGCAGTTCTTCATAAATGATGTAAGAATCACTATACAGGGTGTTCCTTAATGATATGCGAATATTAAAGCATATGATTCTAAATAGAAAATGAATTATAGTTTGCTTCAAAAAGTATGATCCAAAAATGCCCTCCTACGAAAATACCGGTTGTTGAAGTTGAAGGAAAAATAGAGGAATTATTTAATATTCCTGAAACTGCATGAGATATTCTAGTGATCTTCATTATATAGGGACATTCAATAAAACTATGTTTTTCAGTATTAACAAAAATTCAGGGCCGGCTCAAGCGGGTGTGCGATGTGTGCACTGCACACCATCAGGACAAGAAAGGGGCGCCAAACGTAAGGAAAAACTATAAAAAAATTCCTTCTTTAAAATAAATATATCCATTGAAAAACTGACCAGTTCCATTCCAAACATGCCACCGAAAGGGGGTCAGGACAGGGGCGTAAAAACAAAGTACCGAATATAGTACCTTCATCAGTTGGTTATCTTTCTTGAAATCCTTTGTCGGCAAGAGCACGATTCCATAATGCGTTTGTTGCAGTCCCTATAATTGGCCTAATTTTTTATCTTAACAATTCGCAATTCGCTTTTTGAAAGCCGCTCAGCAATACGAGCTTATTTATATTTATACAAAGTTCAGGGAATATATGAAATATATACAGGGTGTTTCTTAAGTACGTGTAGAAAATTTAGGTGCGTGTTGCTGACTTCAAAATAAGAAGAAAAGTTCCTACAAACATATGTCCGTAAGTTATTTGTTTCTGAGATACAGAGTGACAAAAGTGGATTCTTAATTTTATTTTTTGTGAATAATTTCAAAATAATTTTGATATTTGAGTAGAGTTTGGTATCTGAGAATATTTATTATTCAGTTTGTGTAAAAAATATATTCTTGGTAAAGGTCACTGCAAGCAACTGTTTTCGAGTTATTGAGATTTGAAATAATCGCTGCGAGTGATTGTGAATGACAAGATTTTTAAATTCAATTATTAGAAATTATTTTTTTCACAATTGACATAAAATTTGATTTTGTCATTGAAAAATCATCCCAGATACCAAACTTTACTCGAATATCACAAATATTTTGGAATTTATTCACAAAAAACAAATATAAGAATTAAACTTTGACACTCTCTATCTTAGAAACGAATAACTTGCGGACATGTGTTTATAGGAACTTTTTTTCTTATTTTGACGTCAGTAACAAGCTCCTAAAGTTTCTACACGTACTTAAGGAATATATATAAATATATATAAAAAATACTTTTGATGTTATTGGTTACCCTCTCTTACATTGCATTAATACCTCTTTACAGGTCGGAGAATTTCCCGATAATTTAAAAACCTCAGTTGTAATCCCAGTACCAAAGGTAACCAGCACTAGGAATATTGAAGAGTTGAGACCTATTAACACCTTACCTTGTTTGGAAAAAATATTAGAGCTGTCAATCTATAAACAATACACAGCATATCTTGATACTCAAAAATTGCTTAACCAAAACCAGTCAGGCTTTCGAAGCAGTTTCTCTTGTGAAACCGCACTGCAAAAAGTAGTGAATGAGTTTAAATATGCTATTGATGAAGGCAAATTTATTGTAGCGGTTTTCTTAGATTTACGTCGTGCATTTGAAGTTATAAATAGGTCAATTTTATTAAAAAAACTCAAATATTACTTTGGAGTAAATGCATCCGCATACAGATGGTTCGAGTCATATTTAGAACATAGGTATCAAAAAACTAAAATCAATAATAAAATATCACAAAAAAGAACTGTTTTAACTGGAGTACCACAAGGTAGTGTATTCGGTGCTATGCTTTTCATATGTTTCATTAATGACATATCAGATCTGGATTTGGGCGAATGCAAAGCACATTTATTGGCAGACGATACTATAATTTACATTTTGGGTGAGAATATTAATAACTTGATAGGAAAATTAAACTAAATACTTATAAAAATTTGCGACTGGTTCAATAATAATAAGATCGTTGTTAACGTTAATAAATCTAAAAAAATTATAATTAAAAATAAACGAAAAATGCAAGAAGTAATCGATTGCAAAATCCAAGTTGACGGAAGAGATCTTGAACAAGTGAGCAGTATTAAATATTTAGTTATAATTATTGATGAAAACATCACTATTAGTGAGCACATTGATTATCTTTCCAAGAAAATATCTAAAAAAATAGGTTTTGCATATAGAATTAGCAAAACAGTAACTCAATACACTAGACAATTTATGTATAATAGTATAATAAAACCACATTTCGAATTGTTGTTGTTATTTCCGTCAACCGATTGCACCCCTACGCGCAACCCTCGGAAGTCTTCGAGAGACTTGTGTGAGCTAGGGAAGACGCAGCCCTTACCTTTTAACGTGTGATGCCATGCACGAGACCGGTGAATCGGTGGATCGAACCCACGACCCCACGCTTGCGAGGCGTACGCTTTTACCAGCCGACCACCACGGCCCATTGTTCTTTACTTTTTATGTGTAATAATTCAGATATTCATAAACTACAGATTCTGCAAAATATGAGTATGAGATTCTTACTAAATACCAACAGATATGAAAATATTAACAGAATGCAAATAAAGTTAAATTGGATGTCAGTAAAAAATGTAATTACATTTCGTACAATGATCTTTATTCACAAACTTATGAATAATATATTGCCAGAATATTTGTCCACAAATTTGCAGTTTCGCAATGAAATACACTCTTATAATACCCGCCAAAAAAAACACATAAACGTACGTCAAACTAATCTGATGTGTACGAAAAAAAGTATTTTTGGCGCTGGAATGGTAATTTATGATTTCATTAAATTGTC